>VZRU01003467.1:0-56232 GCA_013398155.1 Pedionomus torquatus
TCTGTCTGTGTTCATACACGCGTGTGCCTGTGTCTGAGTGTTCATACACGTGTGTGTCTGTGTGTGTTCATACACGTGTGTGCCTGTGTCTGTTCATACACGCGTGTGCCTGTGTGCCTGCAGTCAGGCGTGCGCTCACCTACACATGCCCGCACACATACGAGCATCAGTGTACCTGTATTTATACGTAAAAATAAACCTGTGTGCGTGTGTGTAGAAAACCAGCCCGTTGGGGTTCCTCCTTGGCTCTGAAATTACTGTTCAGAACGAAGCATTTAAATAGTAGTCTGCTAGTTTAGGTAAGTTAACTCGGTGTAAATCATATTGCTGCTTCTGTTCAGGGTAAGAGCCGTGGGTGCTCCCCTGCCCTCTGGAATCTTGGCTGTGAGCTGCAGCCTAGGGAGGAGCGGCTGGGAACGGGCCTTCTAGGTGCTTTCCCGCAGTCAGCAGGGTGGATAGCTTCTCCGCTGCTGAGACCTGCACTGGTCCCGGCGGTCTGGGAAAAGTGCTGGGAAGTGTGCAGGGAGCTCACCTTTTGTTTAGTGTAGCAGTAAATGCAATTTCTGGAGAGGTTCGGATCCTGGTCACCCTCCTAATATTCACATTTTGACTTTGATCTGAATGTGTCAGATACTGTCAGTCAGTATGCAATATTTCACTTACGTGAAAATTGGGGCAACACAGGCCTGTTGATGGCATTACTCTGATGCCTTGCCATCACTGATGTTGCTGCCTGAATGTGGAAGACGGCAGGAGTTTGAGTTTGGATACAGATTCATGCTTGGAAAGGAAAATTTATCTTGAAGTCTGGTCACCAAATCTTAGGGCCCATCGATGTTAGACCTGCAACTTTAAATTTACCGTTTAGTCTGGGTTTATTCTAAAGAACGTATGCGGTTGTCCACATAGTTGTTTTATAGCAAATGCTTTAAATGTTGAATCTTTTTTGGTACTGCTTCCTGATAATTTTTTGTGGGCCAGTGATTACATACTAACGTGGGGTTTTTTTTGAGTTACAAGTGGAAAGAAAAAGAATGCTGAATACAGGTAGTTATTGTTGCTGAAAGTTAATAAAAAGGTAGGATTGGTTTTTGTATGTCGGAGTAGAGACGGACGCGGAGTAACGATGGAGTCTCAATACGAGTATGATCGTTCTCCTCTGTTCTACGCACTTGCAGAGGTTATATAGCTATCCAAAAACGGCACATGATAACAGTCAATCCGTCATTGGTTCATAGCTTTTATCCATCTGCCTCAAGCTGTTACATGACTGATGGAGTGTTGCTGCCCACACGAAGGAGTCTGTCTTCACTTTCCAGACTTAGTTCTGCCTAACTTGTTTACCAGTTCATTACTCCCCTCTTCAGGTGGGATCAAGGACAAGTCACTTTGCCCTTTTTACATCTAGTTGTGTGACTATGGCTTGCTAAAAACTGGATTGCTCACACCAATGAGACCATGTCCTTTATCACTTAGCCATTCCTCCACATGTGTATGGTCCTGATGGAGCTGAAGCATTGCTCCTAGGTCTGCACTGCACTAATTGCTTTCTCTTAGAGCAAAGTCTAGTCGAGGACGTGTTTCATAATAATGAATTAAGGCAAACAGAAGGTGAACAACATTTCTGACCGTTTGCTTCTGCAGGACTTCCCTACAGCATTGGTTGCCGTACAAGCAGAGGTGCAGAATTGCTGAGAGAGGATGTAAATGTGCTTGTTAACATTTGGAGATTGCAAGGGGGGGAAATTAAATCACCTTTTCCTCCCTCTGATGGGGGTGTAACACTTAGTCATATAACCAGGTCTCCAGGAAGAAAAAGTACAACCTGGCCTGTGGTGGTACAGGTAATAGCTTGATTTCATAGAAGGAGGGAAGATAATAGCAAGGGAAATGCAGTAGCTGTTTTCCAGCAAATCAGTGGCTGTTGTGTCCTCAGACCATACCTTGGGTTAGCTTTTATTCTTTGCTTTTGCTTGCTTCCCATAGCTCTTAGTTCAAAATAGCTGTTAGTTTTTGGAAGCAAAGACTAAGTGGGATTTTGTGATTTGTGTTTCAGTCGTAGCGTATGCCTGTGGCCTGCAACCAGCTGGAGGTTTAGGAACCTCTCTCTATCCTGGGCTCAGGTTTATAGGTGTGATGAAACATGTTTCTGCTAATTGCACACTTTCACAAAAATAGTTTGTTGATGCAGATGTCTCAGACCTGGTGGAAGGTGTTCCTGCCCACAGCACAGAGCTTGGACTGGGTGATCTCTAAGGGTCTCTTGAGTCCAAATATGGTTCTGTATTCCTGGTGCAACCATAGTTAATGGATTGTCTTCTGTAGTGCCCTTTTACTCCATTTTGTCTAGTGTCAATGCAAATAATAACAAATTTGAACAGAGAACCCTCTAGTATAATTTAAGTAACTAGTACTCTAGTGTTGCCACTGTTGTACTTGTGTTGCCACTGCTTTGAGACCAAGTAGCTACTGTACAATCTTGCACATTGTACTGCAAAATGGCAAGCTAATATTAAATGTTTAGATGTATTAATTCTGACCACGTCATAACCCCTCATCTCCTCGCTGTGATTAATCTCTGACTTAAAGATAAAACGACGGTTAGATGAAAAATCTGCCTCTGCAAGTGAATTTATTTATTTTTTTTCCTTGGATAGTGTGTCTTCTTAAGGTAATATATTTCATTAATGAAATAGGAGAGATAAGTCTGACTCTTAATTTTTTTTTTCAGATATTTTTGTTGAAAGTAGATAAAATGGCAACATTAGTTCACACTTTAGCGGATCACAGTGATGATGTCAACTACTGTGCCTTCTCCTCATCGTGCTTGGCCACTTGTTCCTTGGACAAAACAGTTCGGGTTTATTCTTTAGACAACTTCACTGAGCTTCCCTACTCGCCTTTGCGAGGCCACACCTACGCTGTGCACTGCTGCTGCTTCTCCCCGTCGGGACGCCTTTTGGCTTCCTGCTCAACAGACGGCACCACCAGGGTCTGGCACACTGCTGACGGTCGGATGCTGGCAGCGCTGGAGCAGCCCGGCGGCAGCCCTGTTCGGGTCTGCCGGTTCTCTCCCCAGTCCACCTGCCTCGTGTCCGGGGCGGCGGATGGCAGCGTCGTTCTTTGGAACGTGCAGTCACTGAGGCCGTGCAGGTGAGCCCTGTGTATTTCTCGACTGCTTTGTTTGCAGTGACAAGAATGAATGGGAGTAGCTGCCGTCCCATGTGCGAGACTTGCAGGCTTACACCACTGGTCGATACCGTGAGGAAACGGGAATAATAAAAGACCAGAAGGTTATCGCTAGGTGTCGTGGATGGAAATATCTGACATGGTTATAATTTGATAGCAATTCAGAATTTATTAATGATGCGGGATAGATTGAGAGGTTAAATTTTAGCAGCACTTAATCGTTGACTGGCTTAGGGGATTACAGAGTGAGTAAACAAGATAGCACAGATTCGAAGATGGCAAGAATCACACCGACTTACTAGAAAATATCCTGGATTGATGCATACACGTATGAGTAAAGGCACAAATCACAGACTAACACGTGAGTGTCTGTATATGTATCTCTCAGCAAAGCATATAAGCATATGAGGGAGAAGTGCTGAGTCTTTTTTTTTTTAAAGTTAATACAAACTCAAGAAGCCCTAATTTTTACTGAGTTATCTTTCATCTAAAACCTCATTATTAATTTTTTAAATTCCTGGAAGTGTTTTCATTGATTTAGCATTAAATTGGGATGCATTGCATAATGCATGGATCTGGTTTCTAAACGGTAGGTCAGCAAACTCTGATAGGTAATATACAGTTAGTTAGCAGGGCCTGACTGTGCTGGGTGCCATACATTGCATTACACATTGTGCTTGTTAATGAAGTATTTATTTGCAAGGCTCTTGGAGTCCAGGAAAATCTTAGAAGCTTGACAGTAATCCAGCCATCAAAGTGTCTGGAAACTGTAAGATGTAACGGCGGAGCTGAGCGAGCTAAGTATGACAGTCAGTGTTTCACCTGGGTTTCCAAGAAACCTTTAATTCAGAGTGGACGAGTGTTTTTAGCGATGTTGCACAGCATCTATGTTTCAACAAGGTCTTCAGGCCAGTAGTGGTCTGCGCTTGGGCAAGACATCAGGTAGGTTTGAGAGCAGCAATTACATTCATCAGTACAGCAATTGCATCTCAATACAGCAACAATTAATTCTCTAAGGTTAGGAAAGAAGTTAAGAATTTGAGAGAATTGATGAGATCTTTTCCTGTAGCATGATGGAGATGCTAATTCTAAATTTGAACAGATTTTTGGCAGTCCCCTGACAAGCCTGTTACTGTTCTTGTGGCCTATCTGCCTTTGCCTTCCACAGCAGAGATTTAGATGGGAGCTGTACGTTTTTTCAAAATTATTGTTTATAGTTATCTGAAATGCTGTAAATATAGAAGCCTGCCCACAAACAGAACTCTAGTGAGTTTTTGCCACTTGGTTGTAATGCATACAGAAACACTGAAACGGTTGTTTTATTTTCAGGGAATAAAGAGGTATTGGTTACTTATTGTTTCTTAATTCTGTCTTTAAGAAAAATAGGGGATTTCAGTCATTAGCGTTCTGAAGTCGAAGGGTTTGGGTACTCGGAGATATTACTAGTGAAGCAGTTCTTTTTTTGTATTTATTGCTACTGACAGGGAAAACCTCAGAAATACTAAAAAGCCATTTATTACAAGTATAGGCTACTAATATATGCAGTAACGTGTGGTTCAGACCTACATCCTTCATCCCCTCCTAGCTGAATGGTGGATGTATGACGACTATGTAGAAACTACATTGTTGTTTTAAGCAGAAGTTATTCTACTTTGGTGCTTCCATTGTAAAGAAACAAGAAGGAGCTTGAACATTCCAGTCCTGTCCCCTTCACTTTTAAAAGTTCATTTCAACGTGTTAACATGCCTACAGTAGGCAACTTAGCTTTGAGCTTTTGACACCTCTGGCAGTAAATAAGATTTCTTTCAGCAGAAGAGAATGAGCAGCTGTTCTACAGAATACAATGACAGAGTAAATGAGGCTGATATTTGTTGCTGTATGACTGATGCTTATGGCTGTGATTTTTTTTTCCTGCGCTTAAAGATCCACCTAGGCGTGCTGGGTCGGCTCTAGTGTCCATTAAAAGGAGTGAGAGGCTTCCAGTTGACTGTAGTTACTATCAGCTAAGCTGAAGAACACTAGGCTGACCCTGCTTCCTTCCTGAGGTTTGACCACACTTCCATATCTGCTAAGAATTTTCTGTTAAGATCAGTTTTACAAAGTGCTTTGGCTGACTTAGTTAAAATATAGAGATCACTTTTTTCCCGTTGCTTTCCCTTGTGTACAAGTAGTCCGGAATTAATGGATATCATAAATCACGAAGTATTCTACTCAGGTTACTGATTACTCATGGGTTAGCAGGTGTTCTCCTTTGTTCCCTGTTTGTGTGCGTGTAAATCTGTGTTATGATAGTTGGGTATTTGTCTTTGACTTTTAAAATTTATCCTGCGTAGAACTTTAACAGTGCATTGTGCCTTTCAGATTGTCTTTAGTTGAAAAATTCTTTTTATCACTCAATTAAAATTATTGCCTTGGAGTGCCATCTCATGTTGTAACCTGCAGTCAAAGAGCAGCTCCCTGGTTTCTGCAGTTGTGTTTATTTTCCACAGTTGGTGTGTGTTGCAATCCTTCGTTACCAAGTTCCAAAGTGTGAAGCCTGTGACAGTTTTGCTTATTGTATCCGATTGTGTTTTAGAGATGACTTCTTCAGAACATTACTTATTCTAAATTCAAATCCCGTGTACTCTTGCTTTTCAGATCTGGGAATGTTAAAGATGGTTCTTTGGTGGCCTGTGCATTTTCTCCCAATGGAAATTTCTTTGTCACTGGATCATCATGTGGTGATTTAACCATTTGGGATGATAAAATGAGATGCCTGTATAATGAAAAAGCACATGATCTTGGCGTTACCTGCTGTGATATTTCTTCACAGCCAATTTCTGGTTAGTTACTTGACTCATCAGGGGAGGAACATGGTAAAAAAGAGCTACTGTATTTCTCTCGAGCTCTTGTTTTCATATTTTTTTTGTCCCCTGTGCTCAAGATACAGATGACATTGGGGAGACCCGATGTATTAGACTATTCGGAGTATTCTGAAGTAAAAATTGTGGTCAGGCTTTCTCAGGGCTGCATTGCATATTATGTTCAGCTTTCATTCATTGCTCATTTGTGAAGCTTTCTGTGGAACTGAAATAATTAGTATTTAGATTTCTCTATATGTAAAAACTTCCAGCTATCTCAGGGAACATTTGTGTGTACAGGCTTTAAAAAAAGGATTGTTGTGGTTTAACTCCAGCGGGCAGCTCAGCCCCACGCAGCCCCTTGCTCTCCCACGACGGGGTGTGGAAGAGAACTGAAGGGTGAAAGTGCAGAACTGGTGGGTTGAGATAAAGTTTGATAGAGAAACCAAAAGTCCCATGCACAGGCACAGCAAAACTGGGGATTCACTCCCTGTCTGTGTCAGGACAGAACTCTCCTACAGACCAAGTTTCCAAGTACCATGTTCTTATGTACCAAGAAACGTGGTTTTACAACACCATAGCTAATGCGTGCTGCTCATTTCTGTAAGACCCAAATCTTACACTGTAAAGTCCTAGCAAAAA
This sequence comes from Pedionomus torquatus, assembly GCA_013398155.1. Taxonomy (NCBI): domain Eukaryota; kingdom Metazoa; phylum Chordata; class Aves; order Charadriiformes; family Pedionomidae; genus Pedionomus; species Pedionomus torquatus. Next base: position 6,672 of record VZRU01003467.1, read on the forward strand.
TGATGCATTTTGGTGCTTTAATGTGTGACAGATTGTAGTAGTTCTGACTGTTCCTGTGAACAAATGGGTCTATGTAAAGTAGGATTTTGTTGTGATAACCATATGAAATTAAAATACACTTTGTGCGGTGGAAAAATGGAAATTAAATCTCTGGGGTTACTTTGTAAAACACTTGACAGTAAATGTTTTGACATTTCTGGTAACTACAGAGCTGGAAAGATGAGCCCTTAAGATGTCTTAGATTTTCTGATTTCTTAATCCTGGTGATTCTTACTGGAATTCTAAGATTTGGTGCTGGCGGAGGAAGTGCCACTGAAGGACTGTTACGGTGGCTTGCGTCAGGCTGGTTATGCCGGCTCAGTGGAGTAGGAAAGCAGAAATAATTCGGCACAGGACTTAAGAATAAATAAAATAAAATTGATCGTGGGCTAATCCGACACCTTTAGAATGGAACATGGTAATTCAGAAATGTTCTTGTCCACTGAATACAGAGGGGAAAGCTGTAAAACCATTAGTGTTGTTTTTCATCTTTTATGCAGTATTTCTTGAGTAGTTGGCTGGACAGCAGGCACGAAACACTACTTAGTTTATAAAAATGAAAAGTTGAACATTTAAAATTACAAAAATAGCCTGTCAGCCTAAAATTTTGTACACATGCAGGTGGTTAAGTTTGAGAGCCACTGAACTGTAGAAGAAATTGATATAACCATATGATTTAGGTTAAAAAACTGTATTGTTGCACTCAGTAGGTAGAGGAATCAAACACCATCAAGAAAACTTAAAATATGAGACCAGTTCTGGTATTTATCTACTTGTTCTGGAAACAGTGTAGTAGTCATGCTTATTTCTTACTTCTAGATGGTTTTAGAACTTGTGCAATTTGTTTTATTAACACTTTTTAAAAGTACTACTGTGATTAAGGAACTTTACTAACTTCAGGTGTAAGATGCAGTTTACCGATATGCTGTTCTTTTCAGTGCCTCTGATTCCCATTAATATATTTGAATTCCATCAGATGGTGAACATGGATTCAGATACTTCCACATGGCTTCTTGTGGTCAAGATAATCAGATCAAACTCTGGCTTATTTCCTGTGCAGATTTCTTAGGTGTGTATAGTGATGTTTTTTTCTTAGTCCAACGTCTTACGTCTTTGGTGACAGTTCACACGCCTCTTGTCTTATACCTTGTCAAATACGCACAAATGTAATAATTTTGTTTTTGTATTTTTAGGTGTTGAATTAAGATATAAATGCACATTGAATGGACACTCTGCCCCAGTTCTGGCTTGTGCGTTTTCTCACGATGGGCAGATGTTAGTTTCAGGGTAAGCAGTATCTTTTACTCGTTTAAATTTCATACAGACGCCTGTAAGGGTCCATGCTTCAGCACAAGAGTTGGAGATTTCCAAGTGTATGTCCAATAATTAAGGGATAGTTCTGTGCCCTCCAGAGCTGTTGAAGTGTCTTTCCAACTGGTCTGTGTCTTGTGGGTGACTGACTTTGCAGTCTAGGGTGTTGGGAGCTCCATTCCCTTGAGTATTGTAATAAGATTCATGATTTCCTGGTTTAACACAGTGATTCAACTCTAAATCGTAATTGTCTTTTTAATGAAGACTTTCTAAACTGAAACGGAAGAATCGATGTCTTGCAAAGGAAAAAGACTATGGACAGCCTGCAAATAACCTTTAAACTATACAAACCCCAGAAACAATAGCTTGCTTTGACTTTTTGCTTTGTGTTCTTTTTAAGGGAGACTTTTTCAGTATTTGAAGGTCATCACGAATGTTTGTCATCTGGAATTAGTTTATTTTCCATTAGACATTCAGATTATTGTTTTTGCTTCTATCCTCATAAGTGAAATGTCTGTCCCATCCAGTCCTTCAGGAAGCAGTGCAGTCATGGGCAATAACCCTGCAATTTGTATTTTGTGAACTCTTTTGTTGGTTGGGTTGCATGGCACCACTGTCTGTTCTGCGTTGCGCTGCGCTGCTTCCCTGCTGGGCAAGGTTTCAGCAGTAGCCAGAGGTGCTGGTGATGGACAGCCAGACTGTGCAGCCCCGTTGCAGATACTGCTTGCAAAGACATCAAGTCGATGTGTGGCACAGAGGATGGGGGGCAGTAGGAGATGGGGCCAGTTTGCGTAAGCACCGTGCAAGCCCTTTACATCAGATGTGTGCAGACTTTTCCGTATCTAACTACTATTTTTCACATCATGCCAGAGGTCTGGCTAATCAGTGGCGTTTTAAGGTGGGCATGGGTGGAGGGCACTTAGAGACCTAAGCTTTCCATATAGTAGTGTTAAGAAATCTGTTTGCTGTTATTATTTTTTTTTTTTTTGTGGGAAAGGTTTTTTTCTTCCTCTTCCTAATTAAAAGTAGTTAACTTGTTCTTCTCTGCATCATTTTAACATCGGTGTGTTTTTTTAAAAGGTCTGTGGACAAGTGTGTCATAATATATGAAACTGTAAGTACAGCAGAATCCAGTATCATTCATTGGATTGTTCTTTAAATGTCAGCAGTGCTTCTGCAGTGCCTTGTCAACATAAACAAATACCAAAGAATAGAAACTGTGTAAACCCAAAATATTTACTGTGCATTTGGGGAGGGGGGGAGTTTGAGGAAAAATGTCTCTGAAAATTTGTCAGTCTTTCTCACTTTTTATTTGCATTTTTTTGAGGGGTTTGTTATTTGGTTTCTCTACAGTAGAGTATAAAAATATGAGCATAAACCAGAAGCATAATAATTCAAGGAGCTGTTTCTGTTAAATACAATGTTTTATCTTTAAAATTGTTTAGGCCTTTCTAGAATACTGTTACTACATCGTTGGTGGTCCACCTGTAAGTGGTATTAGATTTAGTACTTTATAGTATTAAAAAATAATAAGAATTTTGCTGAAAATGAAGGACGAAAAAATTTTAAGCTCCTCCAGCTGGCTCTGCCCACACTACTATATTGTTACAATTTTTCATTTAGGGTTAACGTTTTTCACCAAAACCACTATTTGATACCTTCCCAGTTTTTGACCCAATTATTTTGATAGTCTGAAGCTTGGACAGGTATGTAAGAAGTTCCCTAGACTTTTTGCACCCCAGAAAGTTGAAACATGAAGAGCTTCAAACCGTAAATATTTCTTAAGAGTATTTGTTGGCTTTTTTAGCCTTAGGTTTTTACCAAATGGGACAATAACTTGCAGCTGTTGAGAAGTAGGGACAATAAACCTGTGTGGGAGGGAGAGACTTCAACCTAAAATAGGCACTTTCCTTGTGATGGACAGGTCCAAAAACCGGAGTTCGGAATGGTCAGCTAGTGACTCAGAATAACTTCACACTTCATCTTTCCAGGCTGCCTGTATGTGTTAAAGAAATAGCTTCTTTCATAAAACAGAAAATCTTTCCAATCATAAGTTAAAACTCTGTGAAAATTCAGGAATTTGGTTTTTAGTAGCATCTAGTGTCCGAATAGGAGAACTACGGGTGTAATTAGGTACTGGCCCAACTGAAGGATTATAGCATGAAGTCTGTTTGAATTTCAGTTGCCTCTTTTAGTTGTTTGTAATCCTGGATTTGCAGAAGAAATGTTTTTATTCACATGAGCAACCAGCTAGTGTGGCTGTAATTAATTCAGTTGGTGTTTCTGAATTGCTGTGCTAGAAGTGCCGTGCTGGCTGATGTCTGAAGGACAGCAGTGTTCCAGCAAATTGAGTGGGGAGCTTCTGGCAGGAAACTGAAGTTGTTGCTTTTCTGACTCTGCTGCTCATCAGCTTTGGCATGGTTGTGTAACTTCTCTGAAGGTAACTTCTGTCATCTTCCAAGAAGCAATATAACTCCTTATTTGGAAAGAAAGTATAAAAATGAATGAATGAATGTTCTTTTTGTTCTTTAAGATTTAAAATCACAAATATTCTCTTCCAGAGTACTGGCAATACCCTTCATACTTTGTCTCAGCATTCCAGGTAAGAATTTGGTACGATCGCTCTGTTTTACTCTTAATAAAGACAAGACATTAAATCCTTTTCTTGTGAATTTTCACACTTCTGCTTTTATTTGTAGATATGTTACAACGTGTGCTTTTGCACCACATAGTTCCTTGCTTGCCACAGGTTCAATGGATAAAACTGTGAACATATGGCAGTTTGACTGTAAGGAACCCTGTGCAGGTTAGTGTGTGAACACCATTGGAAGATGCAAAAAACCACTTTTTCTTACATGCAGTTAGTTTATAACCTAAGGATTGCGGGCATGTTATTTATCTTTTCTCTGAGTTGATCTTGTTAATGTCCTACAGAGGTATTACCTTACTGTTTTTTAAAGAAAATATATACTAGGAGCTTTTTAACTTTATTCATCTGCTATATGTTTTTTTCTGATACTTGCCATTTCTTACTCTCTGGACAGCATTTAAGAGATTAATGTTATTCCCAGAGAGCTGAAAGACTTTGGACAAGTACCACGGGCAACGAGTAGAACAGAAAATAAAATATGTCAATTGCAAGCATAATTGTCAGCCAAAAATGCATCTTAGCAGTTGTTATATGAAAAAAAAATCACAAAACCCACGAGAAAATTAATGTTACAGAATATGAGCACCCTGAGCATGTGCGACGGTACATAGGCCTTTGTTCACAGCTCGAGAGTAGGCTTTGACATTGTTCTGCTTTTCTGAGGTGTGAGACTTGGGTTCTGTGTCTGCTGGTGCTTTTCTGTCTTTTAGTTAAATTCAAATTTCACAGAAGGGTAGGCATCTGAGAGAAAATTCCTCTAAACTATTAAAATTGATAGGTAGAAGACAAACTCAACGTTATTGCCCCCCACTGAAGTAATATCTAATAAGCATTTCTTATATTAGATGTTGGGGAATGAATAGTACTGAGAACACTTGAAAACCAGCATTCGTTACCCCCCTTGTTCTTAGAACTGGAATTTTTTCCGTTGCTGTTTTTTGGGGGGCGGAGCGTTGTTTATTTTTTTTTTTCTAAAACTGTTTTCTGTTTTTTATCTTTCCTTTCCAAAGCAGATGCTGTAGAAAATGAATCTAGGGTGGCTGTTGAGACCTGGTCAGAGGACGATGTTTCAGCCTGGCTTTGTGCACAAGACTTAGCAGACTTTGTTGGGCTTTTCAAAAGGAATAACATTGATGGCAAGGAACTGCTGCATCTTAGTAAAGAGAGCCTGGCGAATGAATTAAGAATTGGTAAGAGTATAGAAATCCAAGTAGTTTTAAATCTTTAGAGTGCTTGTGAAATGTTGGAATAAAAGCGAGTTAGGAGTTCCACGCAAGGATGGATTTTTTCCCCTGAAATGCATGTTTTTTCATTACCAGGACTGATAAAGAACTGTAATGTCACATGATCCACAATATTTTTTTTGGCGTTTACTGAAACGTAGAGACATAAAAATGCGCTTCCAGCAGGAGTGCCGTATTAAGTCATCTTACCTGCTTTTGTTTCTATTTTTTCTTTTTAAATCTTGTATTATTAAGCTGGGGAAAAGGATTTTCAGCTTTTGTGTATACTTACGGTTCTGACTTTGGTAAATAGGGTACTCTACAGTTTTTCCTATCAGTCTGCAAAAGCACAGTGTTTATAATACTGTGTGGTCAAGTACTTTGGATTTAGCAATGAAAGCCTTCAGTACATCGTTACCAAAATAGAAAAGCACATGGTATGTTTTAGTTCTTATGTTTTGGAGATGAAGCATTTTATGTTGACAATCAATAAGGATCAAGCAAAGCTTGCCTGCCTCGGACACTTTGCAATTCATCAGGTGTCCTAGTTCTGTCACTTCATTTTGGGAAGAATCGGAAGGAAGTGCCATGTTAGAAATGGTTCCAAATTGGTAATTCTGAAATAAGGAATGTAGGGATGGTGAACTACACTGAAGCTTGCTGAACAGAAATTCTCTATCAGTTTTGATGGCTCCATTTAGGTGTAGGTTAGGTAGGTGCTGGTGTGTTTGCAAAACTCAGATCAAGTATAGCAAAAGGCCAAGTAGGTTAATAGACCTTTTAAAAAGTGCAGTTTTATTTCTAGAAGTTAGTATTCTTTGTAAGAAGACTGCTCTGTTCCTGTTGCGTGTGTGTGTGATCGTATCACACCACAGTATCTCTGTGTATCAACTGACTAGCTTTGTTGAATTCTAGAAATCAGCAGAGATGCTGGGAATCTGTCAGGAATTGCTACCCACGAAAGACACTTGGCTCCATCGATTTCTGTGCACATTTTCTTTAACTTTAGAATAGTCTAAAACTCTGTTGCAGCAGTCACCAGCTGAGGCTAACCAAGTCATGCTGCTTCTAAAGTTAGGTGAGACTTGAACACAGCGTGACAATGATGGGAACTGATCTGCTGAATATAGCCTTCTCTATGGGGAAAAATATCAACAAAAGCATGTGTTGCCTGGTAGATTTGTAATGACTCTGTCAAGAACAATTGCAAACTCAAGCAGTAAAATAAAATGGGAGTTGTAAAACCTCTTTGTAAGGCAGGCTGTACGATGCAAAGGATAGATGGGACTTTAGGCAAAGGGCGTGTAGCATACAGGCTGATTACGGGAAGCTGGTGCTTTCTGGCTCTTTCACTCTCTGTAAAAGGATGCAGTGAAGATCGATTGTGCATATGAGCTGAAAGAGCTTCCATATCTTCTTTACTGTTATCAGGTAAGATGCTCGTTGGTCAGTCTCTGTTCTCAAGACTTTGGTCTTTTGCCATGCTTTTTCATCAGTAGGTACTTCAACACCCATCACGAGATTACAGAATAAGAGTCAGGTTTTCACAGGTATTAGGCAGCTATAAGAAATTTAACAAAACCCTCTAGCTGAAATCACTTACTGTCTTAAAAACCATAAGGTACTCCACAGATATGAACTAGCATTATAAGCAAAGTGAAGCAACGAGTTCCACTTTAATGGTTATATCAAAAACATTTTATGTACTACGTAAAGTCACCAAATAAAATCTTTCCAGTCAGTCAGTTCTGAAGTTGCAAATGCTTGTGGTTCTGCTTTTATGTATCATACTGAAGCTGTAATTGGCACAGGATAGAAACCATGGCCTGATATATTGGACTTGAAGAATTGCTGTCTGACACAGCTTAGGCATTTATAGAAGAGGAAAGTACTATCTGCCTAAAACCTGCATGGTTTTCAGTGTTAGTCAAATTCCAGTTTAACTACATTTTAGGAGTCTATCACTACACAATTACTCGAAGGAGCACATTCTTCCTCTCCTTGATAACCTGTTTTCTTTGCTCTAAAAAGGCAACATTCACTAACTCCGTAAGCTCTTGCCAAAGAACTCTTGAGGTTTTTAGGCCATTTTACTTGATGGTTGATAGGAGGATAGGAACTTTTTCTCTTACTTTTGCAAGCTGCTTTTTTATTGTTCTGTTAGTCTTTGCTTTAGCTCTGATTTGCATTCCATAAAAAAGGTATCCTTATGCCTTTGAAGATGCTTAATCTAAGAGAAAGCGATAGGCAAGTGGTTCACATTTCATTAGCCTCTTTGATTGTTTTCGGCAGCTTTCTGAAAGAATGCTTCATTGTCATGCCAATGGCACTAGCCTCTTTCCAACCTAATTGTCATATAATATAATTAATACTGTATTAAACACTGTAAGATGTGGAGCAAAAGTACAGAGTCTATTACATATGTTCTGGCTGAAAAGCTTGTGTACAGAGTTCCTCCTTCTCGCGGGCACGACACACTCAGTGCGGTTCTGCGACAGTCTCTGACTGCGGTACCACGCCTCCCCTCCCCGTGCAGAGTAGGCGGTTGGGGTATGTTGTTCCGTGCCTGCATGCTCTTTGTCCCTGTCTGGGTCACTGGATGTTGCCAACGTCAGGTGAATCTTAACTTCAGTCTGTTTGCAGAGAAGGGGCGGGAGGTGAGACTAGGTCTAATTTTCGGAAAACCACACCTTCATTTTAGGGGTTAGTGCCATACAAAGCATTTCGCACTGCGATTTCACAGATTGTAAGGAAGTTGAAGGCACTGCAAATGCTTTCCTTTCTGCAGGACACTGAGAAGGCCTCTTCTCATTGACTCAGTCCTGACTTGGGTGAGGTCTGTAAAGAGAACAGGTTGTCTTAAAGATGGGTCGGCTGCCTCCTCACTTACTGTGGGGTGTCCTTAGAACATAAACCAAGGGCGACCGTCCATAAGCTGCGTTTTGAAATCAGCAAAGGTGTTGGGAGCTTTGTCTTCCTCTTTTTGTTGTAAGGTTTCGCTCTGGGTACATACAAGTAGTATGAGTACATTCTTCCCTGTTTCATATCTTATCAAGAAATTCTGAGAATGAGCTTGAAAACATTTTCTGAGCAAAATTTGAATCATTTGCAATTAACAAGTTTCATACGTTTACTGAAGTACGGCTAAACTTTGGGGGAACTGATTGAACGGCAAATTGCACGTGCTCTGCCTGTAGCAAAAAAAATCTTATTTTAAGCTAGCTTTTATAGCTAGTTTTCAAAAGCTGTGTCAGGGATAGCTCTTTAATCCCTGACTAGGAATGTAATCAGGAGATAGTTGATTGCTGTGCAGACTGGATGCAATAATCTGGACTCTGTTTGCACGAGAGGAATTTAGGAAAACTTGCCTACGTGAGGAAGACTGTAGAAGATGCTCTCAAAATCCAGTTGCAACTACAGAACTACTTGGTTCCTTTATTTCTGTGGGTTATATTCTTAATTTTTATTGCTTCCGAGCTGATCTTGTAGATTTTTACATCATCGTCATGCAGAGTCTTCCTAAGAATAAACACGACCATTTATTGTGTTTCGGTACTGTATGTCAATGCTCACATTGCCTTTATCTTTACACGTGTCGTTCTCTAATTAACGAAATCTAAGTTAGTTTTTTTCTTTTGCGCATTTTTTCCGCATTGTGCCAGGAGCACTGCGCTGTTGTGTGTTAGGTGGAGGTGTCTCCTGTAACTCACGTGCTCGTCAGTGCAGGACCTGCCCTCTTTGCCTGACGCGTCTCTGTTGTCCACTTCATGTCTGGCTACCTTTTCAGAGTCGCTGGGCCTGCGCAGCAAAGTCCTCCAGAAAATTGAAGAATTGAGGCAGAACGTGACCTCCGTTACTGTCCCTGACGAGTTCCTGTGTCCTATAACAAGGGAGCTTATGAAGGAGCCCGTCATCGCAGCAGGTGTGTCTTCAAATTACGTTGACTAAAATGAATTACATAAGGGTAAAGATGGGTGTGGGAATGCAAAAACAGGCGTAACTTATGAGTTGTAGAAAGATGAAATATTTCAAATAGCTGTTGAGCGAAGCAGAACTGTGCTACGTTTAATGTGCCAAATGACATCTCTGATACGGAGAAAAGTACTGCGTGGAGCCGTTCACTTAGTGTCAGCTCTGCTGATGAGGCTGTATAGATTATTTAATATTTTTTTTTAGATGTTCCTTCCTCTATGTGCCCTTGTAAATGTAATTACAGACTGAACAGGGTTGTCTTTAGTAAGTGCAAAATGGATTTGTGCACATGGGGGGGGGATCCCCAAACCCAGGCTTGTTACTGCTTGTTACACACCTCGTGTATGGCTGGCACAGAATGATTCAATTATATTCAACAGGCCCTTGGAACTGAGATATGCAAGGAGCAGAAGATGTTACGTAGTTAAAGTATTTTCTAAAGAACTAGTGTTTTATAGTTGTAATCTTGGAGGGAGGAGCTGGGGCAGGGCATATAATTATCACAAGACCAGTGTTTGGTTTTTTTTTTTTTATACTCTGTAAACAGTGACTGACTTCCTGCAGTTGTGAGGCATCAGGCCAGACTTTGGAGAATTAAAAGCAGTCGAACTATGAAAACGCTTGCTAAGATCTAGGGTGGGAAGCACTGCACCTATGAGGGCTTGACCTTAGCAGATATATTTTTTATTTTAATATATAATTTTGAAATAAGGATACATAGTTTTAGAGCAGGACAGTTCTGTTGAAAAGCTGAAAATTACAGCCAGTCAGTATTCAGTTTTATGTCACAAAATCAGATACTCATTTTTTAAGAGAAACACCCTCTTAAAATCCAACATTCACAGGTGTGTGATCAATCACAGTAGCTGGTGTCCTGTAACTACTGCCTGTGTGCTGTTCAGGATTCCTGGGTGACACAGCTGCCTGGAACATGGGGTTCCTCTGCTGTTCAGAGCACAGTGGGCAAAGCTGGATGTTCCTCACACGGCTTTGTTCTTGTAGAAAACCGATGGATGGTGTTCAGTGTTCAGGCTTGCAGCAGGAGAAAGGTTGGGTCATGGCAAGACAGCTGAAGGAGCGTCTAGGTTTGTCTTTGGAAAGAGCTGTATTCACCAGGTGGGTCCTTCACCGCCCAGTGTTGCAGCACGGGAGCTCTCCTCGTGTGGACACAGCTGACCTGAGGGTGTGGGCAATTTTGCAGATTGAAATTGGAGGCATTTAGGTATTTCTGAACTTAGAAAGAAACTAATTGAGGTGAGCTGGGGGTTTTAGGTCAGTAAGCTAAATAAGAGGTAAGTAAAACTTCCGTGTCTCTGTGTTATGTAGAATTTAAGGGTGAATAAAAAGAAGGTAGAATGCCAGATAGCATATATCCTTTAATTGACCAACCTAAATAAGACTTTTTCCATGTGAGCGAAGTGGCTCATACTCCCCAGAGGGGAAGGCAGTAGCCTGTGCCCGGTGTGACGGGGTGGAGGGCACAGGGCTGTTCCCGTGTGATTGTGCAGGGGCTGTGAGGTGGCGGATTGTGTCTCTGGTTCTGTTCTCTAGGAGCCTGTTTGGGAACTGACTGGAGGAGTGGAGCTCCTGAAACCCGAGCGGTGTCGCAGGCCAAGGGTGTCCCAGTGCTGGGCTGGGCAGTGGCGTGTTCCAGCCGGCGGAGCTGGGAGCCAGCGGGGCTCAGGCTGCTCTCACTGCACTTACTGAGTAGGGGCACAATGTGGTGTGGAGCTCTGCAGGCAGAGACAGAAACAAGACACTGGACTGTTTATAGTCACTATCAGCTTTCAGTGTCTTATTTCTTTTCACTATAAAGGGTTCTTGAAGTGAAATTTATTTTTAAAAAGGTCCATTTAGCTGGGTCTAAGGTTCTTGAGTAAGTATCTGCTTAATTGCGATTAAAAGCCAAATGGTTTTATTAACCAAAGGTGTGCAGTAACTTTTAACAGCAATATGCTATTTATGCATTTTTTGTTAAAGCACAGGCTTCAATTATTTACTTCCCCCCACCCAAGAAGGCATTCTCTCCCCACTCTTAAGGCACAGTTGTGGTTTTTTTTAACTGTCTGACGTGTAGATTTTATTACCAACCCTGTTTCATGTGCCGTAACTCAGCACCCTTTATCTTTCCTCCCCTGTTGTCCTTGCCTAGCAAACACCCGCCCTGTGCTGTGTGTCTGCAGGGACCGGGGCGGGGGGCTCTTACCTGCAAAGGCTTGGTGCGGCCGCTCCGTGGCTTGTACCTGCCTGTCAGGTGCTGTAGGACCAACCACCACTGCGAGCGGCAGCTCCTGCAGGTGCAGGCACCCAGATGGGCAGCAGCCCATTGGCTTTGCAAGGAGCCTTTTTTCCCAAGCCCAGAGTAAACACTCCTGATATTGGTGTTACAAGCACTGATTGTCAGTGCAATGTCCTGGGTCGGTGAGTGCGTCCTAGGGAAGACCACAGGCCCGGGGACCCTTGGCAGCAGTGCTGATGATTGCTTTGTGCAGCCTTGTGAGGAGCTTCATCTGAGCTGTGTAATTCCTTCACTGCAACTACTGACACAGGGAGATGGTGGGTAATTGGGAGCTATTTAGCCCTTGGGCACCTCAGTCACAAGTTCACACACTGATTATTTTTTTTTGCTTTTTTTTTTTTTTGTAGATGGCTATTCCTACGAAAAGGACGCCATAGAAAAATGGATCAGCAATAAAAGACGGACTAGTCCCATGACAAATCTTCCTCTCCCCACCCTTGTGCTCACACCAAACAGGACACTAAAAATGGCCATCAGTCGCTGGCTGGAGACACAGCAGAAAGACGGTCACACCACCGAGCTTTGAGGTTGATTGTTAAAATGGATTGAAATTAAATTCTACTTGGCTAAAGAAAATAACTCTATCAGAAACAATTGGAAAGAAAATGTGTTTCTGGTCTAATCCTGGGCTGTCGTGTAAATGTGTGTTAGAAAGAAAATCTTCACTGTTGGCACTCCCAGAAAGTCATGGAAAAACTTGTAAGTTGTTTGTAATTTCTGGTTTACGTTCACTGTTTTTCCAATGAAGTTTTCTTAAAATTTCCCCTACATTTATGAGTTTAATGTCTTAATTTTACCAGCTTAGTCTTTCAGAAGCTAGGAAATGGCAGAGTATATAATTACCTTTTTCTAATTAAAACCCAAAACAGCATCTTCCTCCATGTGTTACTGAACCCGCAGCTGGCAGAGCTGGGAGAGTTCCTCCTGTGCCCAGCAGTGACTGCAGCTCGTCCCACAGCTATATTAATAGTCTTTATTTTGTACGGAAAAAATACAGTAGCTGTGCAAAAATAGAACTACAGGACAAGACTAATATAGGACTTTTAAAAATATCAAAGAAACAGTAAACAATAAATAAGCTAAAGCATAACGAGGCAAACTCAACAAGAATTTGTAAAAAGGGGTACAGCTGTTTGCAATGCACACGAAACACTGGATACAAGCGGCCACGGAAGGTGACTGCACCGACCCACCTGCTCGCATGGAACGCCCCCGCGGCTGTTTGTTCCTGTATAAAACCTTGTTTCCTCTGAAAAACGTCACGCCGTCACCCTGTCCCGCAGCCACACGCACGCTGTGCTTCAGACTTCCCTCTCCAGCTTCATCCATTCCTCCCGTTTCCTGCCAAACCACTTCCTGAACGTTCCATTGCTGTACCTTTCTCATGAATAAACAATAGATCATCTTGCTTTACGATAGCACCCAGAGGTGATTAGATAAACTACATAAAGTGCGATTACTGTTAATATGCCATAATAGCGTGTTCTTCAGTGCGGTAACCAATATGGTCAAAGCCTTTCAATACACATGCAAACGTCACTGCTTGTACTTGATTTCTTCTAGTTACTGAAAATAGTTATATTTACATGTCAAACCGTGGCCGCTTATAGCTTACTCATACACAAATTAATTACGTTTCCTAAATGTACATCATGCAACCCAAATTAGATACCAGTAGAAAAGTGATAAAATACTATCTTTGATTTTTAAAAAAGCATACATATACAGATCTGAGTATTACGCGGCAGATTTCTCTCTTAACACTGTTTCTGAAGTAAGCACTTAAGCATTCTAGAGGCACAATTATCAGGCAGGTGGTGAGGTGGTACAGCCAAAACCCGAGATTAAAGCCTTATGTAGGAGGAAACTCTTATTGACTGGTTAAATGTGGTGGAAAGGATTTCTCTGCTCGAGGTCCTGGTTTGCTGGCTCGATGATCCCGACTGACTCTGCTATTCCAGTTGCTGTCACTGTCCTGGGGTGGCAGGAACAGTCTGAAGTGGTTGTATCCCATTACGTACTGGCCAACAGGGACCGCTGACCCAAACTGGCACGCGCCCCGCCAAGGGGTACTTTGTGCAGCAGCAGCACCCTATGGTGTTACCAGCTGAGCCTTACAACCCTGTAAATAGACAAAATAAGAGTTACACGTTTGATTCAATGAAGGATCGCTTTGGTTTTGTAGCTGTGACGTGGCTCAGGGGGGCATCCTTACTGCTGTGAGACTGCGGTTTGGATACGGCGTCTGGGTGTAAGTGTGAAGGTTGTTTCGGCGCTCGGGCGTCTTGACAGTGGGTGGGTATTTGGCACTTAAACTCCGGGCGGTCTGTCGCTGGCACGCCGTTCTGGTTGCTGTCTGCAGCGCCAGCAGAGGACACTTTAGTTTGGTAGTGTTTGACTGAGAACTGCTCCAAGGGCGAGGGCTGACCGCCCCCCGAAGCAGCAGTTGTGGATAATCCCTCCGGTGCCTGAGCGTGCCACGCGCGGCCGGCCTGCGTGCTCTGCTGCTGAAACCGCGCCGTCTTATCCATGATGCCCATGAACGGGGTGTTGCGAGGTCTGTGCTCAGCGACCGCTCCCTGAACCTGACTGATGTTGCTCTCCTTGTGTCGAACGTCTGGCCCCTTGACGCCATCTGAAAATCTGCTGGCGGCAGGTGAGCTGCTGGCTGAGCTGGCAAGAACCGCGCTGCCGGAGGGAGAACTGGCACCGCTGCTCACGGGGCTTTGCTGCCTTGCCTCACCCACGCTCATCTGCGCAGGGGCAGCCAACCTGTCTGCGGCCTTAGACTTGCTCACAAAAGGGTGAGAGGAGAGATTCTCATGATGCTGCGAATGGGGACACTGGCTGGACATGAACTTCTCGTTGTATGGGTCAGACCCAGGCTCTGTGGAAACGCTTCCAGCTGAGAATGTGCTCGTCCCATCCAAATGCTGCATTCTGGAGTGCCGGACTGGCAAGGGGCTTTGGGGAAGATGCTGAAGAGATGATTGTGCCTTTGCATTACACTGTCCGCTTCCCGTTTTGGATCCAGGCTGGCCGGAGCTCAGGTGCTGATTAGTTTTTACAATCTGTGCCTGCTTTGTCGGCTGCATGACCAAGCCTGGCTCTCTCAGGTACTTACTGCCTGCTCTGCTTTGAGGGGAGGCAGATCTAGCTTTCTGCTGAACGTCCTGAAGGGTCCTGCTGTGGGCTGAAGCTGCCGAGGAACGCTGCAGCCTTTGTGGAGAGGAACCAGATTCATCAGGTTCATCCTCCCTGTCTTGAGGATTAAAATTATCATTCACCCCTTGGATGATGCCCTCCTCCTCATTATCAGAGTTGCTAATTTGCTGTAGTAGCTGTGGGGACTGCCGCTTCTGCTGCTGTGTCCTCTGGAACTGTTTGCATTCCTCTTCTACCCGAGCCAGGAGGCGCTTTATCTCTTGATTGCCAGGACACAATTGTGTGGCTTCACGCAAGTCAGCAAGAGCGGCGAGCAGCTTCCTGTTTAGGAAAGGGGAAAAAAAAGTTAATTGAAACCTGGGGCAATTCTGGCATGGCCCTTGGCTGACCCACCTCCACCACGTCCATGAAATACTCTGCTTTGTCATCTGCAGCTACAGGCGGTTACAGTGTAAGAACTGACCCTTCTCCAAGCCAGGACATTCTTTCCTACGGTGAAAGTGCAGACCCGCGTTCAAGCCCTTCCCTTTGGATCCTAACAGCTTTTTGGGAAGGCACCAGAATCCTGCTGGTAACTCTGGGAACTGGTGCTTTGTCTCAAGCCCTTTACCATTGTCTTCAGAGCAGGAGTTCAGTCCTCCAAGACCGTTTATTGTCTGCTTGGAAAAGTCACAGTGAATCAAAAAGACATCTCTCCTTACTCTTCAACTGCACCGCTGTGGCCTGGCATTTCTTCAGCTTAAAGAGATGGTTCCTATTCTCTCACCTTGTTCTCATCTGGAACCACTAACGATTCAACATTCCCTGTCCTACAAAAGCAGCCAGTTATTCTCCAACACTGGAGTTTGGTGGCACACTGCTGACAACATCCTGCAGAGTCACGTGCAGCAGCGATTCCCAGTCACTCCCACACTTAAAATAATCCCTCTTCACATCACTTTGTGACTTTCTGGACTGCCTAATAATTACCTAGATGAGTATTCAATACCGCTTTTTGGGCTGGTTGGCTTTAACTGATACCGAGGCTTAACGCAGACAGAAAGTGCACAAGGAAAAGAACTTTTTCTTTGCCAGTTCCAAATGCATCTAGTGGAAGAGAAAGTTACTGAAAGTGTGAGGAAGTTAAAAAAAATATCTGTGCAGGCAGAGGCAGAGAGGGGCACGGTACCTGCTGTTCCTCTTGGCCCTCGCTCTGGCATAATAGGCTTCGTAAGACTTGGGTTTCAGATCCAGCGCTTTGGTAGCAAACTCCTCAGCCATGCCAAAGTCCTAATAATTTAAAGAAATGTATTTGTTAGCTGTGGACAGTAAAAGAACTCTGCCTGCTCGTTATTCGTGGTGCTGCTTCAAAACCACAGGGAGCTTGTGCTGTACAGAAAGTCACCTTTCCCAGTCTGCAAGTTCCAAGTCCTGGACATCGTTGTTTAGAAATTCTTCAAACTGGAGCAGATGCCACGAACAGACTCGATGACCAAGGAGTTAAGAGGTTACCATTTCAAAAGAGGGAGCAGTTAAAGAATATTCAGAAAATCAGAAGTTTTTGCTCTGACAGTCGCTCAGGCTCCTGCCAACCACCCGATGCCGTGGTGAGGGTACAAAGGGGCAGCCAGCGGACAGAGGGCAGCTGCAGGGGCAGGTTTTGCTCTGTGCTGGCATCTTCCATCTGTCTTTTTAAAGTACCAAACCCATCCTTCATCAGCCCTTCATCATTCCAAAGTCACTGGACTACAACAGAACAGCTGTAATGCATCCCCTGTGGCAACACCCCCTCGTTTTATCAACTGTCCCCATATGCTGACAACAAAGCCCAACATCGGGATACTGAGAAAAGGATTCTAAAATAGCAAAAAATACACAAGCACGAACTCGGGCATGCAGCAGAAGAGAAGTACAAGATCCCCAAAGCCAGAGAGGCAACAGAAAGAGCTTACATTTGTTTTTCGGCGGCAGCGTGACAAGTTTAGGTATAATGAAACTCTCAGCTCATTGAACGCTTTCATTTCTTCTCCAAATCCTTCTCGCGGAAACTTCCTCAGGGCGTACTGATAGCGCTGGGCTGCCTCCTTCATCTTGCCTTTCTACAAATGTAGGGAACGAGGCTTTTCACAAACTCTCAACACTTGCAAGAAAGTACATTTGTATTTGACATCGATCAACAGCTCAAGTAGAAAACAGACAGAATTTTTAAAAAAAAAATAATGTATGCAGTACGAACTACAGCCAGCCTCAACCTGAGATCTGCAGTCAAGTAGAGCTGTTTGTTTCTAACCTCATGCCTTGAATGGCCTTTCCCTAGGATGGTATTTGCATTAACACACACCACGTGTACCAGAAAGATTAATGTACTACAGCTAAGGTGTGATACAATTCCTATCTGTGTACTTCTGTTTTCTCAAACAGGGCTGTCAAATACCGGCTGATGTCCCTGGTTCCAGCAGAGCGTGTCCTTACTCAGGTGGTGGCACCGCAGAAGGGGCTCTGGCCGGGAGGGTGGGCGCGAGCCCCGACCCGCAGCCTGGCCACCACGGGAGCAAGGTCACTGTAATTCTGCTGCACAGAGGCTGAACGAGAGACCAGGCCTGTCCCTCGGGACACCCAAACAACCCTCCCTTGCACTGGAAATACTCCAGGGGATGCTTGGAGAACATCTCCACAATAAACTGAGGACTTGAGACGGTTTTGCTGAGATGATTTACATGGTGGCATGAGAATAAAAGCAAGCAGCTCAGTTGACAGATGAACAACTTTTTCTCTTCACGGGTATTTTACAAGTTAATTTACTTCCATAACCACTGGGTGGGTTTCATTATTTAATTCACCTTAGTGCTTGAAGTGGACACAATTTGCTGTGGAAACTGGCCAGGACTAATGGGAGGTTTGGATTATTTTATTCAGCTGGAAAGCTGAAAAGTAGTTACTGCATACCCTGAGCATGCTCCAGTATGTGTTACTCTGCAAAATAACTATCAATTTAAAACACTTTGGCAAATAAATGAATCAAAGATAAATTACATACCACAGCTCTCACAAGTCCCTGCAAATTACCGTAATAAACCCAAGCACTCCCAAAGTAGATACCAGCAGGGAATTCAACCACTTGCACCACCCTGTAAAGCACGTCAGCAGCAAGCCCTGCCGTGCGCAGGGAGCCTTCAGGCCGTGGAGCAACTTGAGGAGAAATTAAAGAAAATGAGTAGTTGGTGGGGACACGGGGGGCACCTCTCCCCCACCAGCCGTGAGTGGCAGCTGGGACACGGCAGGGGAGCGCAGCAGTGGGGAGGCGCCCGGGGGCCTTGGTGCTGTGAAATCCCTCACCCTCTGGGCTGAAGCCTGTCCTGCTCTCGCAGGTGCCTGCTCAGACAGAACGCTCTAAACCAGCCCAGGATCAACGAACTCGATAAACTCCTGCACAGAATGTGGGAGAATGGCACGGGCCCACCCCGACGCAGGACAGCGCAGCCTCCGGGGTCGCTCCTCCGCAGTGTGCAGCCACTTGGTACAGAGCAAAGATCAGAAAGGAGGTGCCTGGGACCTGAGGGCCCTTCTCACAAACCCTGCGCGTTACGAGCCTTGTCACTAGACTGGACCTTGCAGGGCCTGTGCTCAAACCTCTTGGCGCCGCACTGCACTGCTCTAACAGCACAGTGTGAAATACAGTCTCTCCTCTGAGCAACACATCACCACCAGAACCAGCGTATCCAAAGAGCCGTCACCTCCCTCACTGTGTATTTAGAGCACGCCAAAGAACATTATCCTGCAGGAAAGGATACGCCGGGATGTCGCTTATTTCAAACGAGCACTTTATGTTCTCAGGTGCTCTTAAGCAGCAACTGACTGATAGAATTATTCACAGGGCAACTTGCTTGACAGAAAGAAAATGTCTTTAGCCAGCCTTAAATTTTTACTTATTTTTTTATACAGAAGTTTGCCATGACTCTTCCCCGGGGTTCTCAAGATTTCTTGGTCTCATTCCCAACATAAGAGGATGTACAATCTTGTTTGAACAGAAAAAAGCAGGTGTGAAGGAAGGCAGATCAACCTACCTTCAGAGAGAAGTCCAACTATAGTGTTCTGTACCCTGGGTCGAGAGGCCCAGGAGTAACTTTCCTTCTGATGCTGGGAAAATTGCACTTTTGGAAGACTCTAGTGTCTGAGTTCATGGAAATACTGACTTTCTGGCCAGCCAGGCTCTGGGAGATTCAAGGTCTCGGTGTTTCCAAGCCTTGCCAGGTGCAGGGATGAGGAGGAGCAAGGCCTGGGCGTTTGACCCAAGCTGGCCAACAGGGCTATTTCATACCATGAATGTCACATTCAATAGAAATTAGAAAAGTTTGCTCTGATGTGG
This sequence comes from Pedionomus torquatus, assembly GCA_013398155.1. Classification (NCBI taxonomy): domain Eukaryota; kingdom Metazoa; phylum Chordata; class Aves; order Charadriiformes; family Pedionomidae; genus Pedionomus; species Pedionomus torquatus. The sequence continues at coordinate 25,676 of VZRU01003467.1, forward strand.
GCTCTCCCATGATGGTGGTGGGTCCAGACAACTCCTTGCCCTGGTGCCAGACCCCTGAGACCACCCTTTCCCCCTGAACCCTGTACACTGGCAGTGCCCGACATTTGCTGTCCCTGCTGGGAGGGCACAGCTTCTGCTGGGAGAATGGGCTGAGTGTACTTCTTGTAAATCTATCAGTGTCGGGATTAGTACTGGTTCTTTAGTATTATTGTTAGTTATTTAATCTTATTCTATTAAATCTATTTACATTTCAACCCTCGTGTTTCTTTGCGTCCCCCAATCCCCTTTCCTGGGTGGGGAGGGGTCATCGGGTGACAATAATTGTCTGCACGACAATAAATTATGGGTTTTTCTCAAACCATAACATTCTGCTATCAGAAAAAGTAAAAGTCTACCTACTTTGTACAGTATATTTCCTTCTTCCATCAGTTTCTGCAGCAGAATAAGGAGAATATCGGGTTTTGAAGTGGCCATTGCCCACGCTGCATTTCCTGCAAGGTAAATTTTAAGGATCTCTGACAAAAGGGAAGAAAGTGTGTTTCCATGTCTACTCACACTAGAAAGCCTAATTCTCCTTCAGGAGATATTCCACCTGCGTGGAACTAGTACTATTTCCATCGTTTTCCATCGTTCCATATTTATCACACGTGTGTCCCTGCTGCCCCACACAGACACCAAAGGGTCTCATCCATCAACCCCCGGCCTAACGCCTCTCGTGACGGAACGGCAGCCACAGCAGAGCTGGGGCTCAGCAAGGATGCGGGCTGGATCACACTCAGTACCCAAACAATAATAAGTAATGATTTAAAGGTACTACAGATTCAATAATTACCCCGTGTGCACCCACCCCATCTGCTTGCCTACTGATAACGCAGAATTTGCACAGAGATTTTTTGCCCACCCTTTGCAAAAATGTTTGGTTCTATAATTTATTAAAAGAGTAGTATTTAATTTAATACTATTTAGTCTAAATTTTGTTAATAGTGTCAGAATTAAGTATCACTGATAGCGTACACATCATTTTCTTGTTCAAGCATATCATGGTACACCACGAGAAGACTAACTCCTCCCGGCCTCACACACGTCGAAGCAAGGAGTCAGTAAAATTACTGGCATGTCCTCCCTGCGGGGGTGAGCCTGCAGCGTCTCCCTTGAGAGACTGACTTCCCTTGGGCGGGCGCCTGCGACGCCCAGGCCCTGCGGGACCCCTCTGTGCCCCCGGGACGTGCGGCTGAACCTGCGGTGCAGATGGCAGCAGCTCCGGCAGAGCGGGCGCTGGGCTGCTCCCCGAGCACAGGCAGCGTCGCTCACCCAGCTTAGCTCCTTTTCTCAGCAGCGTCACCACCACGGACGTGTTGCGGCACCCGATGGCCCTGTCCAGCGGCCGCATCCCGCTGTGGTCAACGTGCTCAATCATTGCTCCTTTCTCCACCAGATACTGCACCTGCGAAGAGAAACCAGCCAGGCCTTGGTACGTCCCCGCTGGCATCGCCTCGTCCGCTCAAGCCACATGGAGCCCGCGCTCCGGAGACGCTGAAGCCACTGGGAATCCATGGGACTGAGTCCACCGAGGACAAACAGCAGGGGAACACAACCCCACTGCTCCCAGGAGCTGCAGCTGAGCAATGAGGAATGAATGAAAGGCCCCCACCCAAATTCCTGCAAGTGGCTGTGCCAGCAAAACAGACTCCACGTTCCGTTTGTTGCCCCCGTCGTCCCTGCTGTCCCCACAGCCGCGCAGGAAGGGCAGCAGGCTCAGGGGCCTTGGGAAGGAGAAGCAAAATCTTCCCGCGTTCCATCAGTCCTGGCAGTATTATCTTTCAGTGTCTCTCACCTGGGGTCTCTGTGCCACCAAGGCACCCAACTGGGAACCTGATGGTCACCTCGGTGGGTTTGCAGAGGCTGAAGAAAGGGATTTTCTTTTCATGTCCTATGGGTTTGGTTTTTTTTTTTCATTTTATCCCAGTTGATCCGACACAAATGTACAAGCGCACGCTGCAACACAGTGCGAGTGCTGGACTTCTGTGACAGCCTCTGAGCAGGCACTCGTGCTGCAGCCCAGAGCAGTGGCAGCATCTTGGCTCCTTCCTCAACTCTCCCTTCTGCTCTGGCTGGCAATGCTTTTTCTAAGCTCCCTTTTCTGTTATGGCCATTCGATACACGCACAGTTTTTCTGCCGTTGTACTTACAATGTCGGCGTCTCCGTAAAAAGCTGCCAGGTCTAGGGGTGTCCGTCCATTCTTGTCTGTCTGGTCCGTTGTTGCACCTTTCTCAACTAAATACTGAACCACTTCCCTGTGGCCTTTTAGACATGCCCAGCTCAAAGCTGTCAGTCCTTCTTTGTCCAGAGATGAAATGGTTGCTCCTGTGAAATGAGAAGTGACTTAGTTTGACATCCCATTTAATAACCAGAATGACCCAACGGGCAGAGGCAGTCTCTGGTACTGCTGGCCAACCTTCAACCACTCCTTATTTCCTACCTTCAGAAAGCAGGAATTCCACGGTGCTCAAATGTCCTTCACAAGAAGCCACCATCAGTGGAGTTCGGCCTTGCTTGTCGCTCAGATTCACATCAGTCCCGTGTGCCACCAGAAGCTTAGCAATCTGAAACAGAAAATAGAGATTGAAAAGTAAATCAGCAGATTTAAATTTCAGTCACAGCAGCACAAACTTCTAAAGGAGAGGACGAAGGTGTCAGGGACAGCCAGCGCTGGGAAACCCTGCACAACAAGTCTCTGCTCTTGGCAGGTCAGGGCCCTGAGTGAGGAAGGACCCGCTCTGGGGTTCTCTCCCCGTTAACACAGGAGTAGCACAAAGAATCTGAAATTGCCTCCGTTCTTGGTCGAGGAAGCAAAATATTTTGAAGCCCATGTGGTGCTTTTCAGGTGTGTGATCGCTAAGGCTGCCATGAAGCAAATGGGCTTTCGAACCCTTTGGGGATCACTTCAAATAACTTGAAAAGTGAGCTGCTGAACACGTCCCTTTGCAGGTGATGCCAGTGTGTACTAGAAAATGCACAGACTTGTAACAGGACTGGAGACGGAGGAAGCAGGACCGCTTCCCCAGGGAATCCACTGAATTTGTGCAGATGTGCCCCACCTGCCAGTGCCCCTGCCGGACGGCGCAGAGCAGCGGGGGGACTCCCCTCCTGTTTGCTCTGGTCACTGCAGCTCCGTGGTCAAGAAGTAATTCGCAGACGTCCAGCTTTCCTCGTCCTGCAGCAGCTGTCAGGGCTAAAGAAAGCATTTTCATCAGCAGCATCTCTTCGCCACCCCACCACATCCCCTGATACGTGCACGTCACGCCAGTGTGACCGAATCCCCGGGCTGTTTTCAGCCCAGCTGCTCTATGAGATTTTCATAACTATTTTCAGACTCGTGTCCATCAGTCAGAACCAGGACCAGACAGTAAGCCACAGACATTCTCTGGTAAGTCAAACGATGCTTCTCAGAGCCAACAACTGCACGTGCCCATCTTGGAATTTAAAAGGAATCTTCATGAAAATTTTCGACAGACCCACCAGCCTGAGGCAGTTCTAGTTCCTTTTTCATTACTCCTTTCTTTTCATGACAAGAAAGCCTCATCTATTTCCACCGGGCCCTCCCCAGAGGTGATGATGATGATGACAGCTCTGGGGTGCAGCACAGGCCTTTAGCTCAAGTTTCGGAAGCACCGGCGATGCCACCCTTAGCAGTGCTGTATGACCAGGCAGCAGCTGTTTAGACCTCAGTGTCTTGGGTAACTTAGCTTCATTCTGCACTAGTTAAAACTGCCTTCCTTGTTGTCATGGCGAGGAACACGGCAGGCTATCGACCAGTGGTTCCACTTGCTGGGTGTTAACCCTGGCCCCGCTGCACTTTCCCAGCACACGGGGACATCAGACCCCTTCACCTTCAGACCCCCCCGTGCGCTGGGCAGGGTCTGCTGCCAAGAGCCAGGGCTCTTGCTCTCTCTCTAGAAAGAAGCGACCTTGCAGACGGGGCAGCCCTTGTGTCCCGACAGCAGGGCAAAAGCCCAGCGGCACCATCTCTATTTTAGACCCTCACAAGCTGCAGGCTCCCGTGTGTTGTCAGGAACGGGCAGTTCCTGCTGGCTGGGCACCGACACCCGGGACTCCGGGCACCGTCGCGCTGCTCTCGGGTGCACGTGTGAACAGCCCTGCGCCTCCTCCCAGCGCCCTCGGCCCTCCCCGCTTCTCGCTGTCTGCTCACTGGAGCTCGGGAATAAAGGATTTTCCCCACCAGGATTTTTCTTCCCTCTTCCACTTCCCTCACATCAACTTACTCTGTTCTAAATGGAGCTTGAAATTAAAATGGTTTTTGTGGTTGTGTTTGTGTTGAAGGGGGAGTGCTGTAAACGCTGCTCAGAAAACGGGTTCGTGTAGTGAATTCTGCAAGAACCAGCAAAGAACCCGACCCTCTGTTTCCTAAATCCCAACACCCACCTCCACTGAGAAGCGGGTCAAACCACACGCTTCCCTGCATTATTAAAACTGGTATTTTTCCCGTGATTTTTATCATGTAAAACTAAATTGAAACAAAACGAAATTAAAAACTCTTACTTCTTAAATGAGCAACTCCAGTTAGGGAGCACACGAGAATGGAAATACCTGTTTCTCCCCACAAGGCATCGGTCTCGTTGACGTCCACGTCCCGGTCCTTGCCCACGGTGAGGATGTAACACACCACCTGTCAGAGAGTCGCAGAGGGAGTCACTCGCCAGAGGGGCAACAGGCAAAAGACTTTAAAAGGCGGGAGCGCGTCTCTGGGCGCGCACCGTCAGTACAGCGAGTCCTGGTCCCAGCCCGCCACAGCTCGGGGCTCCTGCCCCTGAACGTCATTAAAAGCCCTTCAAAACCAGCCCGGTGCCCTTCTGTTAATTGGTTCAGGGTTTTACATGATGACAATTTAATGAGCTCCCGTGTGACCTACATACAGCAGAATCAGCAGGACAAACAATGCCAGAAATACAACCACAGCGAGCAAAGAATGGGGGGAAGGGAGTTTCTGCACCCGTCTCGTGAAACGCTGGCTCCTGCCGTTTCCTCTTCATGTCGCCTGTATCTTGGCTGTTTTTCAACATCTTTTCATGGAACAGTTCAAGCACGCATTGTTAAATGCTGATTTGTTAACTTGAGTTAAAAATTAAGTTTTTCGGTATTTTTATTTTGTTAAGGAAATCTATGTTTTGTAAGCACCTGTTAGTAAAAGATTATTAAATGAAACCCTTTTCTAACGGGGACAATCTCAGCCTGCAGCGAGCAGGGGAGGGAGCAGAATCGCACTAACAAAAGGTTTGGATGCTGCGGGTAGAAGCAGAGGAGAAAGTACGATTATGATTAACTTGATCTGTTTTGCCGATATTCAAGAGCTGACTGCTTGAATCGGTGGATAGCAAACGAGAACTTTTATGAGTGAAGGAATTATCCATTAATTCAAGTTAATCATAGTTCAGAAATCCTCAAATTTACATCGTGAGACAGTGATGGCTGATGTGTCGTACCATTCATGGTACAAAGGTGCTTCCATGTTTGAGTGTTCCATGCAAACAAGATGAGATTCTAATGCCAGATAAAAATATCAGACATTAAGAAAAAGTCAATATTGAAATGGTTTTACTGCAGAGATTTTAAGCTTCCACTTTTGGCACACCGCTTACAACATGAACAGGGGAACGTCCCATGGGGAGCTTCACTCAAGCATCTTCACCTCCCCGTTAATCTACATCGAGGGTAAGATTTATTTTCCCAAGGAACAGGACACGCTCCTATTACCTAAAGATCTGAAGCATTTGGGGTATCTCCCATGCGTTTACTTTTAGTGTTTCTTTCACTGAACAACACCGTAATGCCAGCGAACAGTTCTTTGCTCCCACAGCTGCACACAGCTGCACACAGCCCCGCGTTCCTGTCAGAAGCCACAGGAGGCTGAAGCCAGCTGAAGTCTGTAGCCTGACGTGTGCATCAGGTTAATTAAGCACGTGCGAGTATGTGCCATTCGTTATACTATGAAAAACAAAGAATTCAGCCGGGAGTAGAGACACACTAGGATGGTCACTGGTAGGGAATGTCATCATCACCAGCACAGAATTAGGACAACTTCCAGGAGCAAAGAGTAGACAGGACATCAAATATAAACAAATCCTGAAGCAAAAATATAATTGGATAATTAACTGAGCTTTCAGAACAGCTGCCAAAAGCACATACTGCTTCAGCTATCAGAAATGGCAATAGCTCTGTTTTCCAAACCTCTTCAAAAGCAGCCGCAAGCTGCTGTACAATTCTGACAAACTCAAACCCATCTGGGAACATCTGGAGCACTGACCCACCTGGCAGTGTCCCATGCTGGAAGCCGCGGTTAGAGCCTGCTGCAGCGCCTGGCTTTTCCGTAGGGAGTCTTGCTCTTGGGAAGGAGTTATCCAAGCAACGTTGAGCAGGTACTCCAGGATATGGCAGTGCCCTCTCAACGCACTGTGGACCAGAGGACACTGGCCTTTCTTGTCTACGTAGTCAGCCTGCATCGGGGAAGAACATTCCAAGTTAAAAAGTCTCGTGGAAGGCCACGGGGAGAAGCTCCTGAGCACTGCAGGAGAGCAAATGTCACTCCTGTCTTCAGGAAGGGCAAGAAGGAACACCTGGGGAACGACAGGCCAAACAGCCTCACTGTAGTTGCTGGGAAGGTGATGGAAAAACCCGGAAACCTCCTCCAAAGATACGCAGGACAAGAGGGTAACCAGGAGCAGTCGGCACGGGTTTGCCAAGGAGAAATCAGGGTTAACTGAGCTGACGGCCTGCTGCAAGGAGGCGACTGGCTGGGTGAGGGGAGCGCTGGGGATGTTCTCTGCCCCCACTTCAGTCAGCCTTCTGACACTGTCCTCTAACAGTCAGAACAAGCTGATGAAGTACCAGTGATGGATGTGCAGGGGAGGTGGGCCCCAAACTGGTGAATGGAGGGGCCACAGGGCTGTGATCAGCTGCACAGGGAAAGTGCCTCATGAAGTCTGCGCAGCCGTTCTGGACTCACCCATCACCCCACCCCAAGTCTGCGTGTCTTTATTATACGCTTGTGTAATCAACAACAGTTTTTACTAGGCCTCTGCATGATCTGTGGCTACAACCACTGCAGTCCCTGCGCCCCCTTACCTTTGCACCTCTCTTGCACAGCAGTGAAACGATGTTCGTGTGACCTGCAGCGGCTGCGTAACTGAGCGCTGTCATCCCGTTTTCTGAAGGTCCATCAATAGCAGCTCCAAATTCTAGCAAAAGAGTGACCACTTCTTCATGTCCGAGGTGCGACTGGACACACAGCACTGGAGCGTTGTTCAGTACTTCAGTCCTGTAATTCACATTTGCTCCTGCCAAGATCAGCAGCCGACTCACCTAAAATTTAATTGAAAAGAATCTGAGCTTTTCCCTCAGATTTGTCTGAATTTCTTAAATTACTTGATTTGTCTTGATTTAATTCTTAAATTACAGATTTGTCTGAATTTCTTAACTCACTTGTTAGTCCCTAATTTTGATGCAGATTTTATTGGCTGACATTGACTTTCTCAGCAATAGGAAGTTTAAGATGCATATAGCAATAGAAAGTTTAAAATCCTCTGTTAGCAGGCAGGGTACTGTATTACTGCACTAAGCTCTCCCAACAGAAGGCTCCTCCTTTAGCAGGGGAGGTATCTCCAGAGGTACCTTCCCACTCTGACAATCCTGTGATTCCGTGATCTGTGACTCACCTCTCTCCTGAGACCCACTATGCTCTCACCACTTTTGCATGTGTGATTCCATTAAGAGAGTCGGATCGTGTAAAAAGCCATCTCCAAAAAAACATCAGAGCTTTTGTGCGTGCGTGTAGACACAGATTTCCAAGCAGAAGGCTAAAGCTGCAGACTGTCACCCTAGATGTCGCCCATCCATAGCCCAGGGACCAATGAACAGTGCAACGTTCTGGCACTTCACCCCTTTCACTCAGAGTATTTCCCCCTTTCCAGTTCCCTGGATGCCTCCCCCTACAAGAGAACACAGACGAGGTCTCCCAGCAGCACGGGGGGGTACATCCCACCCCCTGGAAACGCATCCACATAGGGTACAGAGTGCGGCTGCACCAGGATCGGGTGAAACCCTTCCTTCTGTCACAGCTATCCAGGAACACTGAACTGGACTTGAGCAACAGCTTGGAGGAGCACATGCAGACCCCTTACAAAGGTGTTCACTTGTGGCTGCAGAGCGGTGGCTTTTTCTGTCTAGAGAGTTCTGATCGTTTCCACACTCACCAGCAGGGTTACAGCCACAGCACCTGAGGAAGCACTGATGGTACCCGAAAGCTTATTTCCTTACCTTGACGTTGGGTGTATAGATGTTTCTCAGAGAGGCCAGGGCTGCAGACAGTCCATCCGTACTGTAGCCGATCCACAAGGCTTGGAGATGACTGGAAGAAATCCCAGTCCTTTTACTGAGACCCTAACAGAAATGATACGAGAGGAAATCTCGCTGTAGGATTAGAAACACCGTTTGTATCTGTGTCTCATCAGTATAAGAGAAGTAACAATTTTGTTTGTGTTATGCATCAACTTCTAACAAGCAATTAAAGCAACTCAGAGGAGAATCTCTAAGATGCATTCGCATGAACAGATCATAAAAGCTATTCAATTGTAAGCTTTACCTTAAAAATGTGAGCTTTAAGTATGTGATGACCAAGTTCCATAGTTTGTTGGCGGTTTAACTTTCCCTCTTGCCGAGAAAACATGAATGCCAGCAGAGCATGTCCATTCCTGGAAAAAAGGTTTAAGTAGAACTGCTTTTATAACTATCCATAAACATCCCAACACATCTGTATGCCTGTCACGACAGCTCAACTTTGTCAGGCTCCATCTCACAGTCAGGTCCCTCAGACAAAACCCCATCCTTTTAGAAGTGGAAGATCTGAGTACTGCTGACATTTGATTTAAAACACGTACTCAGCAATTCTACATCTACATCAGTCCGTGGTCAGGAAGCAGTGGAGATGGTGTGACTCTGAGAAAACAGGGCTATCGTATCCTGTACGTTAATCAGACTGCATACTGGAACTGGGCAATTAGCCGTATGCTAATCAGACTATTCATCTAGAGGATTAAGTCGCAGGGGGCTTCTTGCCCCATCTTCCGAAGTTTCTGAACAGAACTTTTCCGACGCAGAAGCTTTTAGTAGGAGTCCGACGGCCCAGCTCTGCAGGAGGTGCCCGACAGGGGGGCACCCACCCACCCCGATACCCCCACAATTCCACCCGCTGAGCAGCTCTGCTCCACCCACCCCAAAGCACAGCCCTGGGGCTGTCACAGTTTTAACTGTTGGCATTATTTACTTTCTTGTGAAAACAAAATAAACTAAAACCCTGAAGACTACGAAAAAAAAGTGAAAGATGCAGACTGTGACAATGTGAATGTGTAATAACAGCTCAGCATCTCCAATCTAATTCATGCTCAGTCAAAAGTGATGAGATGGAACAGAGGGAAACAATGCCACGAGGATGTAATTATAGAACAAAAGATCTTGATATTTCATTGTTTATGAGAGCCCAAATGATCATCCATTTTTTCTAATCCTGAACTCTAAATACGAATATAATAATGCGAAGGTATCGCAGCCCAATGCAAATCTGCAGGTTCTACAAAGTCAGCTATGTGCTGGGACCTCTGAAACTTCTGCTGAAGTCTGCCTCTAAACACAGAACAGTCCTCTGTTTTGGAAAAACCAAGGTGTGCTTGTGTTTTAGTATAACCCTTTCCTCTCCCCACTTGTTACAACCAACTCTGTAAAACACAACTGCAGCTTTGGAGACGATTTACTGCAGGCTTCCTTTACCTTGGCTCACACAAGAAGTCCGTGTTTTCACCCTCTGCTCTCCACACCAGCCATTCCCTGAAGGAAGGATGGCAGAACATACGTGTTTTGTCGCGCCTTCTGGTCAGGAAGCAGGAGAGGGCCTCCATCCTTTGGCTGAAGTCTTCCCACTGCTGCTCACCGTTTACCTGGCCCGCGTTAATGGCCTGGAAGATCTGCTCGTCTGTCATGGGGTGCAGGGACGCCAGCGCCACGTTCAGGATCGGCAGGGCTCGCTCAAAGGCCGAGTTTGTCATGAACTTCATATTGCACTGAAGCAAGTACAGTTCTGACAGGGACACCGGGACGACCTTGTAGCTTGCGCTTTTGATCACTAAGTGACCCTTTTGGAAAAGGTCCAGAGTGAGCTTCAGATAGAGGTAGGATCCCAGGCTCCTCATGATCAGGTGGTTACTCACTTTCCCAATCACAGCTGCATCGGCTTTTCCATTTAAAGATATGTTGTTTATGATTTCCTGGCTGTTACTAATTCTGTACTGAATGTAAGAGTTCAAGTCATCGTGAATTTCTTTGTTGTCTGGAAAATTGTCCAGGGATATGGTGATGAAGGGCAGTGAAGTTACCACGTCCTGTGAGGGGGAGAGGGGAAAACAAGAAAACAGCCAAACCACAGAGGCGTCAGATTGCGCCAGCACCCAACACTCGCCAAGGCAGCTCTCTGCCGTAAGGGATGAAATTGGGTGTCTGCCATGGCTTTGCAAATATCGTCCCCTGGTAGCAGGCAGAACAATCCTTCTAAATTTCACCATTTTGCACAGGAAGGTCTCAGATATTTTACTGACCAAGCTCAGCAAGGCGATCGCAGGGGACGAGCTACAGAAATGCAGAAACCAGAAACTGTATGGCCTCACTCAAACACGCTCAGGGTCTCTGCAAGTATTTCTTAGCTGCCTAATTCTTACAAAATGCTTTAAACACAAGTTTTGAGTGCAAGTTTGCTCCCTGGGGCAGCAAAGAGATGAGGAGGGGCAGAAAGATCAATGGTAATAAGGCCAGAGAGCAGTCTCATTCACATAGATACTGGAATTGTGGCTTATCCCTTCCTAAAACGTGAAACTCCACAGCTTAACCCTAGCAGAAATACACTCCAACAGGTAACTGCTGAAGGAAAAAGTGTCTTTTGTTTCCATTTGGAGGCCAAGGAAGCATACCCTGCTTTCACCATCCTGCTAGCACACTCAAGCGAGTGGTTCAAAACCAAAGGCTCCAGTATCAGACTTGTGCACAGTAAAGGAAGGTGTGCCCACAAGGAAGGCAGGGAGGGAAAAAAACCCAAGAGGCTTTACTTTGAATTCCTCCAAACCCAGTATTTGTCGTACCAACACAGCTGCATTGATACAAAGGGGCACCTAGTCTTTCACGGTAAGAAAAAAGTTGAAAGGTGCTTTTACCTGGAAGTTAGTTCTTATGGTCACAATGAGCTTCAGCCAGGGAGGAAACTTACAGATGACCTTGGCCAGAAATACAGAAAGCGTGTCCCCATAGTCAGGCTTATGAAATTCAGCATCATTTAGACCATCTATCAGAATGATGTAATCTTCCTCAGGAATTTTCCGCTCTGAAATACAGAAATAAAAGAAGGAAGGATGAATACAAATTCTCCTCTTAAGTGACGTATTTTTATCCCCAAATTTTGGCCATCGACAAATAAAGCTGTACCTCAATGCACAGCAATATATCTTACAGCATTTCAGCATTATTGGGAGGCCAACCCACCACCAACCCACGTCCCTCAGCACCACGTCTGCCTGGCTTTGAAATCCCTCCAGGGATGGGGACTCCACCCCTTTCACAACTGATTCAAGAGTTAAAATATTAAACACCGCTGTTAACATGTAAGAGAGAAGAGATGTGTGGATAGGAGAAAGCACATGTAGGGTGTTTAAACTGCTAGTTAACACCGCTTTTAAGAATTAGCTCTTTCCTTAAAACTTATATTTTATTGGACTTGCCAAAGAAAAACAAAGTTTACAATTTGCAAGAATCACAGAGGCATTGGTTTACGCTTCCAGTTCTGAGGAGAAGCTGTCTTGCAACAGCTTGAGAAACTAGCAGTACTCCTTTGAGCAGCTGTTCAGGATGGAAATCCCAGGGATAAACAGCAGTTGCCAACGGATTGGTTTTTCTGCCCCGTCCCACCACTGGGGTCCGTCGGCACACACCGTGAGGACGGCTGTTTCCCAGGAGCAGTGTGATGGCCTTTGGTGGGTTTTTTAAGTAAGAGCATGATGTTCATACATGCTTGCTTAGAAAACTGCCGCATCAATTTTAAAAGCAAGTCAAAAACACATCTACTTTGCAGATGTTTAGCCACAGAAAATTATACAACATAAAAGTGTGACAAAATTCAAAATCATCTGAAAACCAAATCCTTTAGTGCAAATACGCCAGCCTTCTCTTCAAGCTACAGTTTTTGAGTTTTCTGGCAAAAAAATAAATGTGAAGACTCCATGATCTTTAATAAGTTTCACAGAATTTTATTTTAACATGTGAAACAGCTGTTCAAAACCCATCTGCTGCTCCAAACTACTGCAATTAAGAAATCCCTTTCTCCAGGAATGTTCCAATTTACTTATTTCTCTTAGAGCACTAAAATATATATTCTTAGATTTTTTCCCCCACTTTTTATGCAGTTTAGGTTCAGTTTCCATGTCACTTTCTGCTTAACTTACCCTTCCTGAGGTTCGAAAGCGGCTCCAGCACTCCCCTTTTAAAAGCTGCTGCCGGATCCTGGACGCAGGACCGCAGGCTAAGCATGCTCTGCAGGTGAGGCTCTTTAATTAGAAGATCTCTGTATGCTGTTAATTGATTTGAACGGCAAAGTAAAGCTGCGATACTGTGCACGAACTCTGGGACGAGGCATGTGTACGTGTTGTCAGCTTGACAGTAGTGGTAAGCGACAACCTGGGGAATTGAAGAACAGAAGCGTCACCCCTCCCACAGCTCAGCGGGTTGCCCGTTAGGCCGGTTACGAGACAGTGCTACTGCAGTTCTCTTTCAGCTACAGGGTATTTCCAGTGTTAGAATCACTACCCAGCTCTGCGGCTGGGGTCAGACACAGACAAGAAGGCAGTTAACCAGGTCTGGACCTTGCAGGGCATGCAAATAGGAAGAGAAACCAAAATAGGGGGCTCTGGCAGGAAAACACAGCGCCCTGAGCCCGTGGTGCTGGACACGGCGGGTGAAGGGGAAGGACTGAATAGCGCTGCAAAAACAACTGCAGCTGGGACTAGCGACCTCTTGGCTATAATCAACAACACACTAATAACCCAAGGACTAATTTGACCATCACCAGGCAAAAGTAAATGTCAGAGCTATGGAAGACATCCCCATGCAGCAGACAGAGGATTAAGTGGCTTCACTCTGGTTACTGCAGAGGTGTGCATTACTTCAAACTAAAATACAACATGGGCGCTACTTCTTCAGAAAAATAACCCGAAGGACAGCATGGTGTCCCCAGCAGAGGCAGCTTTTGTAACAGTTCCTAAGATTGTTTCCATATAATACAGGTCCCCTGAAAGTCTGCAACAACGGCCCGTGAATGCGGTCCAGACACCGACTGTATTTACTGCCCAGGCAAAGGATACAACACTTACAACAATCTAATGCAAAAATAACCTCTAACGGCTTACTTCAGACACTCAGAGTGTGGGAAACAGAAAGGCTACATTTAGGCTCAACCGGTATCATAGACTCAGAGATGGATTATATGCAAACCAAACATTTCATCTTTTTCTTTTCTGCAATTTTGCTTTAGGAAGGAACAGCGGGCACCGACCCGGGGAGAACACGGGGCCGCTTTCACAGCCTCCCGCGGACACGCCGAACAGGTGTGAAGTTTTTAATGTCATTCTTTCTGACCAAGCAGAACTCAAGTAACAACTTGAAAGGCAGAAAAGGCAGGCGGGTGTTTTCACCAGCCACGAATCGCAGACATCCACAGCTCCCAGGCGAGGGGTTTGCTGACACACTGGAGCACCCCCCGAAGCGGGAACTCACCTTTGAAGCGAGGCGTCTCACAGAATCCCCCGTCTGACTGGGGCATTCAGGGCTGCCGGGACAAGGCAGCGTGTGGGTCCTCATTGTACTGGTACCAGTTGTGGGAGGAGCGGACGGGGGCAACTGGCTTAGGGGAATCTCCAGGCAGGAGTCGCCACCTATTTTGACAAGACGACAAACACAAGAGACACCAAGTTTGCCGATAACAGATATTTTTTTTAACAGGAAAACATCACAGAGTATCTCCGCTTCTAGAGTAGAAATTAAAACCGAACACCAGCACGGGAGGAAGCCCGCAGGCAGTCTGACATACATGTATTTGCAACTTTACAATTTTAGAACAATGCAAAGGGCTTCTTGATCAAAACTATAGAATTACTGAAAGCAAAACCGTGCTGATGTGAAGAGTTTCCCCAGGAAAACTATCTATGTGATGACTCATTTAAACTAATAGTTATTATATGACTGAGCTCTTGGGAAATATAAACAACTGATGGTGGCTATTATTAGTAACAATGCTATTAGCATTTGAAGCGCCAGCAGGGGAAGCAGCAGCAGGGCCACACCACCCCTCCCGCTAGGGCGAGGATGGAGTGCAGGGGTCCCGGCAGCGGTCCCACACGCAGGGTTCCATGCTCTACTCCAGCCTCCGCTGCAGTTCTGTGGGCTCAGGGCAGCACTGGCACGTGTGCGGGGCACAGCCCAGGGGAAACGTGTCCCCTTCCCTCTTTCCAGACTAAGGGGAGCACGAGCTGTGGCGGTGGTCCTGCCAGAGCCCAGGGCAACGCGCTGCCCGGCAGAGGAAGAGACGCTACACAGTGTCCCCAGTGCACCTCACCCCGTTTTTGGTGGGCTGAGCCCACCAGTATTGAGTGGAAGCCATCTGTCAAAGCACACCATTTTAACAGTTTCCCCACCTGAGGAAACAAGTGTCTCCCGAGGAGCCAACGAAGCCCAAGGACCTTAAGCCAGAAAAGCAAACAACATCCTGGCTCCTCACCAGCACAAACCCCACCCGGTGATTCAGAACGGGAACACACCTTTTGGGGAGGAGTTGGGGCTATTGGAAGCTATTTGCCTCATGCGACTTCCATGGCAGCTAAGTGCCACCAGCCGGGAAATGACCGCAGTCTTCCCAAAGCCCACGTTCCCGGTGATGACCGCCCCCCGGCTCTCCGCCGGGTCGGGATGCTGCAGCTTTTCCTCAATCTCCTGAAAGAGCCATTCTCGCCCAACGAACACCGAGTCTGTGGTTATGCTGGGCACCTCGAAGAGCAGCGGCTTCAGCAGGATGTCTTGAGGCTTGTAGGGGACGAAGCGGGCTGGGAGGAGGTGGCAGGGAGAAAGGTTTATTAGAAGAAACTCGTGCAATAAATACAATAACCCAGCATTATTTCAGAAGAACATTTCATTCAATGACCTTGCTAATAGCTCTCCTCACTAAAACAATTAAAAATGATTTGCTCAGTTCTGGTCGCCTCTGCAACTCCTCCGTGAACTCTAGAGAAGAGAAGCTGCAAGAATAATTTGAGGAATTTTCCACAATTGAACTTGACCTAATAAATTGCAAAATTAAAAAGTTTTCTTAAAAAAATCATTAATAATTCTATAAATGAGGAAGTGTTAAACATTTTGCAGTTTAGAGTGAACTACACTGCTGGGCATCTCAGAGTCAGGTCTTCAGTCCTATAAAGGCATGTACTGAGAAACAGAAAGGGTACAGGAAATAAATACATTTTTCTGATTTAAAAAAAAACATATTTTCAAAGTTATATAAAAAAATATTAAAATATCACTACCCCATTTTTCTGTACTTTTGAAGCCACAAGAACAGAAATCACAGAGCACAGTCATGTTTGATTAATCTATTCATTTGCAAACACCTGGTAAGACTTATAGAGAGAAGAAGAGTTTGGGTTTGGTTGCATAAAAGACATTATAATTTACAGAAACAACAACAGTCACTAATACAGCGCTCTGCAGATTCACTAACCAAATCCAGAGTTACACAAAGGCTGTTTCAGCCCTCAGGGCTGCTGCTTGAGGCAGAGACCCCTCACGCAGCACAAATCCTTGGTAAGAGACTGACACCACGTGTGAGCATCACATCACAACACCAGGGTTCAGTAAAACCACTTTAAGGTTGGTTCTTTAAGTGGTCTGTTAACTCTTGAACTAACAGAGCCTGCAGATGACCATGTTAGTTGAGGAGAAAACAAAAAACTGCATACATTACTTGCATTTAACATAAACCTGCTATTTGCAGACTCAAAGACCACAGACATTTTTTGTGTGTGTGTTTTGGGGGGCTTTTTTGGTGTGTGCATGGTGGGACTCGATCTCAGAGGTCCCTTCCATCCATGAAAATTCTGTGACTCTGAGACATGGAAGTATGGATTAGTTACAAATTCCTCTAATGGCATGTGATCAGTTTCCTTCCTAAAAGGATGCTCAAGGATATGGTTTAGTGTTGGGTGGTGTGGTGTGTTGTTTATGGTTGTTGTTTTTTTTTTTTTTTTTTTCCATTGGTTGGACTAGATGATCTTAAAAGGTCCCTTCCAACCTAGGTGATTCTGTGATTCTGTAAAAGAGACTCTGACGACCGCCCCTTGAAGATTTTAAGTTCAGCACAGTTGAATTTCTTACGTTGTGGTACGCTCTTAACTGAATGTGACAGGATGAAATCTGGCCGACAGGAAACACCCAGCACAGTTCCTGAACACCAGTACCGCACACCTTCCCTCTGGAGATCCCCCTGCCTCCCACACTCTGCTAACAACACGCTCCTGTCTTATCAGAAGCCACACGTGCAATTTCTAACCCACAGCATTCTGCAGGAAAGAGTAAGCAGCGTCTTATTGTCAGACGTGTTGAGTGACCTGCTCTCTGTGGGATGGGGATGTCTGCACACATCTCTGCACCCCCCAGAGATGCAGATGTGCACATCTGTACCTTTGCTCTCCTGCTGCACCCTCCCGCCGGCGGTGTTGTGCCACGGCAAGCGCATTGAAGTGCGTAAAGGAGCGTTCCTTTGTCCATCCAGGTAACTCAGATCTTCCAGTTTGGTTGAACTTGTTGCTACAGTATCAAAAGATTGAAGCTTATTTTTCTCTCGGCATAAGTTACACAGAACATTATTGTTTATTACAGTTCTTCCCTAAACATAATGCTTACAGATAAGCTGTTCTAGACAAAGCAGTGGCTGAAGTCACTGAGGTTATACCATTTACAAAATGCTTTTCAATCAAGTTCACTAAACATTTAGTTGGATTTTTCCCCTTCCAGATGGGCCTCACGTCTCCCTTTACGTCCCCGTGGGCTAACAGTTCCCGTGTTAATCCAGTTTCCTTTTTACTGTGAGAACAACCAGATCAGTGAGGCCAGGAGAGTTAGGAACAGGTTCAGAGATCAGCTGCCAGTGCACCCACTGTGAGGAAATATTTACACTCTTTTTTTATCGACTGACACGGAACTCTGGATAATGTTCTTTCTTTTCCTCAATTT
The DNA here is from genome assembly GCA_013398155.1 of Pedionomus torquatus. Lineage (NCBI taxonomy): Eukaryota > Metazoa > Chordata > Aves > Charadriiformes > Pedionomidae > Pedionomus > Pedionomus torquatus. Next base: position 43,056 of record VZRU01003467.1, read on the forward strand.
TTAAACCAAAATGATAGCTATACAAAAGAAGAGCTAACACCCAGAGAACACAATTGCTAAGTTGTATCAGGAATATATACTTTTTCACCGAAAATAAACCAAATGAATATTTGCATTAAAGGGTCAGTTCTTTGCTATCAAATCCAAACACTTCCATCTGTTGCAGGGACAACACAGCAGGGCACGAGCAATTCAGATTTCTGGAGTGCATTGGTAACAGGCCACAAAGCCAGAAAGGAAAGATGCTCTGCTGGACCTGATACAAACAGGAAGAACTTGCCGTAGATGCGAAAGCCGGGACAGTCTTGGCTGCAGTGACCACCAGCTGGTGGAGTTCAGGATCCTAACACGGGAGAACAGAGCAAAAAGCAGGAGCACACCAACGGATCTCAGGAGTACGGACCTTAACCTCTCCAGAGTCCTGCCTGGAAGAATCCCATGGCATACCATTCTGGAGAGAAGGATCCAAAAGAGCTGGTTGACACTCAAGGATAATATCCTGCAAGCTCAAGAAAGTGCTATCCTGACAAGTAGGAAATGCAGCAGATATGGCAGGAGGCCTGCACGGATAAGCATAGAGCTCTTAACTGAACACAGGCTGGTCGGGGCTTTGAGCAACCTGATCTAATGAGAGACGCCCCTCGCCACAGCGGGGAGGTTGGAATTAGGTGATCTTTGAAGGTCCCTTCCCACCTGAGCTCCTCTGTGATTCTACGAAACTGTAAGATGCTGACTGGCTGGGTGGATGAGGGGCGAGCTGTGGATGTTCTCTACCTTGACTTTAGTAAGGCTCCGACACTGTCTCCCGTAACAGAGTCACGGACAAGATGATGTACAGGTGATGGATGTGCACATGGAGGTGGACCTAAAATTGGCTGAATGGTGGCACAGAGTCCCCCTGGAGGCAATTCACCAGTGTACTCAGCAGGCAACACTGGGTCCAAAACTATTTAACATCTTCATTAATGACCTACATGACAGGACAAGAGTGCAACCTCACCAAGTCTGCAGACACACAAAATGGGGAGGAATGGCTGCTGTGCCCAATGATTGTGCTGGCACTCTGATCAACCTCATCAGGCTGGAGAACTGGGCTGAGTGGAATCTCATGAAGCTCAACCAAAGGAAATGCAAAGTCCTCCCACCAGCTGAGAAGGGGTAACCCCAGGCATCACTACCCAGCCAGGGGCTCACAGGCTGGAAAGCACCCTTCCACAGAAGGACCTGGGTGGTAAAGAAGCTGACCATAGATAGCAATGCACTCTTGTGGCAATGGTGTCCAATAGCATCCTTGGGCTGCATTAGGAAGAGTGTTTCCAGCAGGTTCGGGGAGCAAATCCTGCTCCTCAGCTCTAGTAAGACCTCATCTGGAGTGCCATGTCCAGTTCTGGGCTCCCCAGTACAAGAGAGACACAGAGGTGCTGAGCATTCACTGAACTCTTCCCAGGGCAAAGCAGGGAGGTCAGAACTACAGCTACAAGTTGTAAAATGTGAATGGGGTTTGCAGTGGGATGTTCAGAATCAAGGAATAGGATACTAAGGTAGCAAAAGTCCAGCCTGAAAACTAAACTCCAGTCAGAGTTTACAGCGATGAAGGAAATCCTGCATGCAATGGATCAACACTAAAGCAATTAAATGAAAGCATTAAAGACTAGAAAAAGAGCCAGAGTTGGAAAAAAAACCAATGCTCCTGTGGATGCCACTTCAAAAATAAGAGAGACTGTGCAGAATTCCTTTGCATCAACCTGGAAGGGAGGTCTCGAGTCTGAAGGGAGTTTGTTCAGCTTTGAAAAGAGACAGTGAAGGCAGCAGCTTATTCCTTACTGAACAGGAGGCCACGATCGGACAGGATGAAACGCGAGGAACTTAGGTTGAAACGCGGGAAATTCACACTAGGTATAAAGGAGAAGTATCACTGAGGATACCCAAACAAGCTGCTCTGACACGTCGGGAATGTTCATCCTTGGACTTACTCAATACTCAATTGAACACAGCCCTGAGCAAACTGTTCTAACTGGATGTGCTTCCAGTGCGACAGCAGACCTGAAACATCTGGGGGTCCCTTACAACCTAAATTAGTTACGCTTTCTAAACACTCAGAAAACTCAGGCACTCCTAAGTCCAAAAGAAGCCAAAGCTAAAACTGGGGATCTGTATTTCAGGTAGCTGTAACAGCGAACAGGCAGTTGTTGTAGTCCTCTTTGGCAAGGAGGCCATTTAGCTCAGAGTGAATTTTCCCGACGTTTGTGCAGTAGCTCACAATAGCCAAGAGACGGTGGCTGCTGCTTAGGTAACGCTCATCTATTCAGTTTAGAACTCAGGCTTTTTTTCCTTCTGTCCTATAAAAATACTTTCAGACTAAAAACATAACTTCAACAGAAATCTCCTGTCATTAAGGACATCCTTTTTTGACATCCTTTTTTCTACCTCAGGACTTTACCTGCAACAGAGTTTGGACGAGGCATTATTAAAGAGGCAGAACTTTGAGCATAAGGAACAGGACCCTCTCCCGCTGGTACTTCCTTTGGCAAACTCTCAGCAGATCCAACAGCTTCCTCTTCTGCAACTGGCGAACAATTATCTGCTCTTCGATCGTGACTAATCCCATGATGTTTTCCAGCTCTGAGACTCCCATCCTTGCTCCATTCCAAACTGGATCCACTGCGATCATCGTTTTCTGAAGAACTCGTTATAGTTGCTGAAAAAGAGAGGAAAAAAACCAACTTAAGTGCACGAGAGGAAAATGGTGTCTCAGAACATTATGAAAACATATTCTGTTTTTTCTGTGTTTAATAGTGAAATTACTGTGTTTCATTTAAAATGTTTTCCACGCTTACATTAAACTCTTACAAAATAACTGAAAGACAAATATTCATTAAAAGTTAAGCCAAGATGCAACATATTTTGAACACTTGAAAGGTCACCTAAATCAATGGGAACAGCACACCTGCAAGACAAAACGTACTCACTCAAAAGTATTTTGGAAAAAAGTTAGATCTAGACTACAAGTCAAATAAATCAACTGATGAGGGGAAATAAAACATGAGAAAAAGAAAAAGAAGCTTGGTAAGTCAGGAAAAAGCAGTGGGGATTTTTTCTGTTTTGGTCTGGGTTTAGAGGATTTTGTTTGGTTGTTTCATTTTTCCAGGAGGATAGAAGAGCAAACTTAACTTCAAGTGATGGTCAAGGTCAAGGTTACCTCTGGGTTCTTACCTTCACCCAACTTCTAAGAAAGTATTTCATTATAACTGCTCGTTTATATATGAATGTGTGCAACAGAGTAAAGTACAAAATAGGATGAAAAGGCATCAGGATTTAATAAAAGACATTTAAAAATCAATGCCAGTTCAAATACTGGTGTCTATATGAACCGTGGGTCCTTCCCAGACTAGAATTACAAATATTAAAGGTACTATGTGCTATGTATGTGATGCTTCTACACTCAACTGACCAAATCATGAAGTGAAACACTGAGGCCTCTTGGAGCGCTGAGAAAGCTCACAGACTGCTCCGAAGAACCCCGGGGCTCGGCCAAGGACCAGCCGCAGCACCAGCTGCTCCCCTTTCCCACCAACTGCTCCACAGCCTCAGCCCTGCAGGGCAAGGGGGGCTCGTGGGACGCTGCCTTCCTCCAGCTTCGCCTCATTCACAGGAAACCTAAACTGATGCTTAAACTCAAGAGCTCATATTCTAAAAAATACCAGTAATATGACACATTTAGAGGCAGTAGAAGAACAACAGTTCCAGGCCTTCCATTCGCCTTTGCGCACAGTTGGATTGTGCTACTGTAAGACACACTTAAATTTAATTTTCATGTCAAAAAAATCTAGCTCCTTCTAAAGCAGGAAATATTTAAAAATATGATTCCTCCTGGAGTGAAATGTAGCATCAGGAAACCTCGCAGCTCAAGATTTCCACAGCGGAAGAGTGGCGAGTATCCAGGAAAGCTTACGCTGGCCCCGAGCCTGGTGCCTTCTGCCACTTAGCTCATTGCTGGATCAAAACCTGCCTCCACTCCTCTTCTGTCAAACTCAAGAGAAGCAAAGAAGAATTTGACTACAGCACTAGAACATTAGAAAACTGAAAGAAAATTGAACTGTAAGTAAAAAAAAGGGCAAGGGAGAAAAGACTGATTTCCCACCAGAGCCTGCTGGCCCAGAAGACGCAGTGGGAGCACCACACAGTGGGAACCCCCCACCAGTAGCAGGACAGAGCAAGCTATTTTCATGGCTGGATGAACTCTGTCAAAGACATTACAAAACATACACTCGCTAAACATAATTGACATGTACATCTACTACTAATAACACATCTCAATGCACAGGCATATTTGTATTCAAGAAACAGAACCAGAGTCATTTATCAGCGAGGTGCCTCTTATTTCCCTTCTTGGTTTCCTGCCCTCGCGGAGGGGAGGGTGCTGCCACGGGCTGTTCAACTTGAGCAAACACACACACACACACTGGTGTCGATCTCCACGCAGCGCAGGATTCCAAACCAGTATGACTCCTCTTTCTCTAAAAGGCAAACACTCACCACTGTAGAAAAACCTTAACAAAGGTCCCAGATTTTTAAGAAACAAGTGTATGCAGAAGTGCCCAAGGAGCTAGGGAAAGCCTAAGCAGAGGTGCATTTATGGAGGTAGAAGTATCTTTGTAACTGTGTCCTGTCTGGGAAGCCCTAAAAACATTTTAAATGAGGAGATGACTACGGTATGTTGATAAATATTTTTTGCAGAAGGCATTGCTTTCTTCTGGTCATACATCGCTGTGTTTTTACACCAATCTACTCACTTGTACAATCATCTCAGTTTGATTTGTACCTGCAACAGTGGAATCAAGACAGGAGATCCTGAATTCTGACGAAACCTACATCTAATGAAGTCTGTTCTGAAGTTAGGCAATGACTGGTATCTGTGCATCCAAGAGCAAGAACCCTGAAGAACCCTTCCTTTTACATCAAAACGTTAATGCTATCTCAGGACTAGATCTTACCCAAAATTGACCATGGACAAGGGCTGTCATCAACCTGTTATGGAACTTCTAACTTTCTAAAACTAAAGTACTTAGGTGCTATGCAAACAAGTCTTTTAACCCACAGTAAACGTCTTTTAGGGTAACCGATCAGCAAAAATAATATCATGTTGTAACATGACTATTAATTACTGCTCTTTATAATGAAATGAAATCAGAGGAAGTGTTACCAACTGTGTTATGGAACCCTGTATTATCACTACTTCTTGGCAAGCATGATCGCCACGGCAGCATCCATAACAGCAGGGAGCCACTCTCACCTGAAATTCCATCTAGAAATAAAACTGGTAAATAAAAAAGTACTAACTTCTAACTTTACAGTCAAAGACAATCACACATCTGAAGCTTACGTTGTCAAATCTAGTCAGTTAAGATTTAGAATTGCTTCCATTTTTCAGCCTTCCTAGATTTAGTCCATCAGCTAGACTTAAAGAAAAAGCTCACCCGTGTATATTGAGAAAGCACCAGGTATAGTTGCATTTTGTGCTTTGGTTTTTGTTGGTAAGCTTAACAGCTGCTACAAAACAAATTTTAAAAGGGATCAAAGGTTAAGGAGTCAGCACTTCAAAAAAATATTCACTAAAGCAATGAAGAATAAACCTTCCTACAACAGTTTAGAGCAACGCGAAAATATGGTTTTTACATCTTATGCTGATTCTCCAGAAAATAGTACTAAAGCAGCAATCTGGGTGCCAGCAAGGTACTAGAACTGGCCCAGAAGAACAAGAGAAACGCACCCCTAAAACCAGCAGCTGTTATAGCCAGAGAATAGGATTTCAACCTTTCAAGTGCAGAGGATTTGAAAGGGGATCCATGGACAGCACACAATGGAACACAATGTTATGAAGCAGCTATTCAGACTTGGACTATTAAGAGAATTTCCTCTTAATTGCATTGCTAATTAAGACGCTTACCTATAATCCCACTGTCCTTGCTCTCCAGGGTGGAGCTGGGGCTGCTGATGGTCCCACAGGGGCTGCCTTTGTTGGGCGCTGCTTTGCCAGCAGAGCTGTTGAGGGTCGAGCAGGGGCTGTCGGTGCTGGGGGACGTGGTGCTGCTGGTCAGGGTGGAGCAGGGGCTCACGCCTTGGCTGGCGACTGTGCACTGCAGCGGGAACAAAGACCCGACGGTCACTGCACAGGGAGGATCGCGGCTGAAGACTAGAAACAAACACTAGAACCGCAGTATTATTCACCATCAGTGAAACCCAAACCGATGCACTGAGACTCAAGAGGCCTGGCACTGAAAGCAGAGAGGGGCAGGGGAAGACGGAGAGACTGGGGGTTGCTGTGCCGTTTTGGTTCGCACAGGAGTTCAGAGGGATTGTACGTTCTCCCCAGGTCCTCCACCCGCAAATGACAACGACAGGAAAAAACAAACACACATGCACCAAAAGCATCTCCCTATTTTAACGAGCCACCAGCATTTCCATTCTCATAAATCACTGGAATAGAACAGCAGGAAAAAAATGTCCTAAATACTAAAATAAGGCAGAGAATCTTAGAAGCTATTCACAGTCCATTTAATTTAGCTTCCAGAAGTCATGGGTCTACCCATTCTGTTGTGGTTTGTTGATTTTTTTTAAGAATGCAAGACCAACCCATAATATCAAACAAAAATGAACACTTGTTATAATTAATTTACAATTCTACTACAATATGTCTATTAAAATATGTTGTATTTTGGTAAGTATCAAGTAACTCCCAACTAGTATATAGAAGAGGTGACTTTAGTCCTCTCAGAAATAGGATGAACATTAAATACATTCTTTTCCGTTATCCTACCATGACTTCATTTTTCTCTTCTATATGAGCAGAAGTTGGGATCCCTTCTCCCAGCAAAAATCCCAATCTTGTCATCAATTCTTGCGCTGCAGGAGAACAGCTCGAGTCCTTATCAGGCTTTGCTTCGGAGTGGGGGAAAAAGAAGTTGGTGAAGATTAGAGTCTTGCATTTGGATACTGTTGTAAGAGGTAGAAAAAGTACAATCAAACGTAAACACTAGTTCTTCTGTCAGCAAAATATCTCACAGAGAAGCTAATGCCCTTTAAACTCCCTGTCCTTGGGACTGAACTGTTGGTGAGTGTGATCCTCCCCATATCTGCACAGATCCAGGGGAGACCCCCCCAGTGGGAACAAGCGCCTGAGTGCAACAGCTCATCCCCGGGCTGGCGAGGGACGTGACTGCTCTCATGACAGCAGCATTAAACTCAACACTTCCCCAGCTCAGTGCCAGACTGCAATTCTGTTCCAGTAACTTTTTATAAAGCTTCCTGTAGTGTTAAAAGCACAAAAAGTAAGGGTTAACAAGGCAGATGTTTCATAGTCACACAACTAATGCCAGACAGTTTTGTTGTGCTTGTTATGCAAAGGATGCGACACCAGCTCTAAACGTCCCAGCTTTTCTGGCTGCAAAAATGTTTAATTTCATCAGTACAGTGCTTTAAAACGTCTTCTGGTGTCCAACAGACAGAAGAGACAAAGCTCCAAAGGGGGCAAGCTCCAGCGAAGCCAGCCCGCCCAGGCGGGGGCTGAGATCACACCCCCCGCTGCCACTGCCTTCCTTGATGCCCAGGGAGCCGCCTCTCCTGCCAACCTGGAACGCTCTTCCCTGGCAGAGGCACTCACACAGCACTTATTTGTTCTGTTCGCTAAAAAGGCGTAAGCTGTAGGCCTGTCCCATCCCCAGCACAAGCAGGTAATCAGTGAAGGCACATCCTCCCAAGGCTCTGAGAACCTCTGCCGGCGGGGGCTCTGGGGACAGAGCTGCTGCTTCCCCCGCAGAGGGGGGACAGTCCTACCGGCTTAAAACGTGGAGACCACGCAGCAGAAAGTTCCAGCTGGTATGAAGCATCAGAGGAGGGCTGGAGGAAGGGAGAAAGGCAGGTTTCAGAGCAGAGAAAGCCCTGGGCGGCACTGCCTCCTGCAGCCGGCAGGGCAGGGGAAGGCAACAAATCCAAAAGCAGAGGCAAAAAAAAAGGCAGAAGCGCCCCTTTTCCTTGGGCCTTTCCTTCAGGGGCTCACTAAGGCAAGCGAGCACCAGGAGGGTATCCACTCCTGGCTCTAACAGGGGCCGGCCAACGCCAGTGGCACTGCCAACAAACGGCGCGTTCCTCCCCAGGCTGCGGGTGGAGGAGCAGAGAAACCAGGACTTGGGCTGAAGAGCTTGACCAGCGGGCACCACCGCAGGACACGTCAGTGGTACGGGAGACACAACCCACGCCTGGCAAACCCGAGTAGCTCACTGTCGAACAGCCCTTGTCCCGCCCCAGCTCGATGCCTACTTGAGGGCACCTATTTCTTAATTCTGTGGACAGCTTAAGGTTCTACTCCAGAAGATGAAACGATCTGATTCTCACCTAATCTCAAAAGGAGGAAGTCTGTGATGTAGTGGTGTCTTTGAAAACAGATAGCGAAAGCTAGAATATCTGACTGGAAAATGTAATTTCTCTGTAAAATTTTCATTTTGAGAATTACAATTAATCTTTAAAATGACAATCCTGGCAATTACAGAGGTCATTAAATCAACATCTTCATCCTTCTATCAAAGGCACAAACCCCTGTTGTTAGTAAATGTCACTCTTTGAGTGCTCCGGGTAGGCGACAGGCGCCGTCCCAAATTCAGCCCAGCAGCAGAGGCAACGGGCGAGTCTCGGGCGTTGAGCCCGGCAGCCACCGCTGTGTCCTGAACCACCCGAGCCCAGTGCTGGCCCTCAGCAGCCCAGCGCCGAGGAGCAGGGCCACCATGGGATGGTCACCTCTAGGAGAGGGATCGAGGGCTCTGTGCTCTCCCCGCTGGACAGAACACTGCAGTGCCAGCACTAAGAGGGCTGTGAAGGTGGGGGCACGGGAGGGACCAGCCCAACGTTAACACGGCAAAGAGGACGGACAGAAGAAGATGGTGGCAACAATCACAGCGAGTTCTATTTTCACTAGTAAGTGTCCAAAAGAAAGGGCTTTTCAAACAAAGAAAACATTGGCTTTTAAAACTGGAGTTTCCTTTAAAATTGAGGCAAAAGGAAAAAAAAAGTATTGTTCAGCCAGAACTTCATCAGTTACATGCAAGGACTTTAATGAGGCCAGTTAGACAGAAAACTTCATCTAAAAATACAAGTAGGTGCAGTCACCTACCAAGGTGGGTCATTCTGCTCCGACCACGGCATTCACCGTCAAAGACACGCTCTGCGACGCGCCAGTCAAATACAACGGACACAGCAGGTGCCAAGAGTACCCGTTATCTCTAGGGTGGCTGTCCCCAGCTCGGCCAGCACAGGAGCCTGACGCCACTGCCCTCTGATTTAGCAAGTTGTTACATTTCTGAAATGAAGTATTGTACCCAACTACATGCTTGGAATGGATTTACATTCAGAACAGGTTCAGAAAAGGTCTTTGGCGTACGCAGTGAGCACCACCAGCCGGAGACCACTGCCTGCAGCACACGCACAGCCCCAAGGACTGAGCGCCATGGAGACCACAAAAGCACAAGGACAACCACCTCCTCCTCACACGGGCACGTTAAACCTGCAGAACAGTCCTACCAATAAAGAATCCGATTTGCGTATTTCGCAGGCTCCTTCATATCGTCTGAAGGGAAGAGCAGCTGCCGTACAAGGCAGGCACCGCTGAGCAGGCTCTTACCATTCTGGCCGGGCTCTCCCTGCTCGCATCCTTTCCTCAGGGGCAGAGCCGCCTCTCCTGGCACTCTGGGACTTTCCACGTACTTGGGTTTCCTGATGGGACCTGCAAGGGGAGCAAGACGAGCACACCTCACTTTTTTCTGATGGACCACAAGTTTCACATGTACAGCATCCATCCTCTGTGACGCAGAAAAAGCCGAGGAATTATTTCTTACACAGACCGCTGCTACCGTACAGACCAGTGAGCGGCTGCACCCGGGGGAGAAAGAAGCAGCCTCTCTGGGCTTTCTGGAAGGCAGAGCCTGCTGGAAAACAAACCCAATCTGCTTGTTGTGACGAACATGAGAAGGTTTCCTGTGTAGGTGAAGTCTGTGACTTTTTCATGTTCAAATTCAGACAACTTTCAACAGGCTCCTTCATTTGGAGCTTTATGCTCCCTTGTAACAGGGAGATAATTTTGTTATTAGCATCTTTGAAGCCAGGAGAAAAAGACTGGCAGACAGCTCTCAACATGGACACACTGAATAATTCCAACCCAGGAAGCTTTATATTACAGAGTACTTTCTCCAAAGACTGACACATGCCCTGATCATGAGGCAGGGCGAAGGCGAGTCCAAGAACCAAAAGAAACCATTAGTGGCTACTAAGGGTTCCCGGTTTCATTAAACAGCAGCATTCCCAGGTCACGTACATACTGAGTTCAAACATTCCACCCTCAGGATCAAGAAGAACCGTGCATCCACACACACGCTTCTCAGAATTCAGCCTGATTCACTCTTTCCCTTCAGCTCCACGCTCCGGTTTCAGCTGTTTATGCCCCTGCTCTGCTAAATCCCGTTCAGTAGCAGCCACAGGGAGCGTTAAGGACACAGGTGTCTGACGGGGCCGGGGGGGCTGGTTCTGCCCTCCAGGCTACCCAGAACAGGCACAGTGGCACTGCTGAGGCAGCACCCGTGCTGCCCCTGCCCGCGGCGACTGGTCCCAGCGCAGCAGGGCAGCGTGCCCGCACAGCCCAGCCTCCGCCACTCATACGCACCCAAAAGCACGGCATCCCGGTTCCCTGTCGGTGAAGGCACCTGCTACTCTAGGGCTTGGGAAAGCGGGGACAGGGGAACGTGCAGAGGGCTGTTAAAACCACAGCCCCGTCAGTGTACAGAATAACACACCCGACAGCGTCTGACTGAGAAAGCACGTGCTTCCGAAAGCAAGGAATGGAAAAGGATTTCAGATGAGCACTTTCATGTAGGAACTATCACACCACGAGCGAGTGCCAGACTGAAAAGCCGCTCTCACGAATATAACCTCACCAGGTACAAGATCTATATAACGTGCTCAGTTCTCTCATTTCCTAAGGAAACCAAACTAAAAAAACAGAGAAAGGGGCTTGGGATTGAGCTACTGAGCGAGATCTTTGCTTCCCACAAGAGCTCAAACTCACCCAGCAGAAGGGCAAGTCTCATGACACGAACGAGTTCCAATAGATACAAGTAAACGCTACTGGAAATTCCTAAACGATTGTAAAAGTACTTTTTCACTGTTTCTGAAGCCGACGTTTGGCACTGATGCCTCGGTCTCTACAGCTGCTTATTCTTGCAGTGCACCAGACAGTTGCATCCAACTGGATTTACACCGAGGTTTCCAGGCAGCACTGCAGGACCCAGCTGGCACCTCCCCTCAGCTAAACACACAGGATCTGACCAAGGGTACTCTGCAGAGCAGGGAGGTGAGCGTGCCCGTAAGGACAGCAACGCAAACAGGGCCTCAGTAACAAACACCAAGCTGTAAAATACAATACCCCATCGTGTACTGTGCCCAAACGAACAGAACAGGCACAAAGAGGGTGTCAGTCCTGGGGGTGACCAGCCCGCCCTGCTGCTGCCCCGCTCGGGCTCCCAGGCGCGGTCACGCAGGGCGTCCATCCTTCGGGCAGCAGCCGCTCTCAGACGGGCACTGACCTCCTGCTCATCCCCCCGAGCTCCTGGAGGCTGGCGACTGCTTTTAAAGACAGGTTGCAAGTCTCCCCGCTTTGTCCTTCGTCCCCAGGGTGACCGGGGGCTGGCACACACCGTGCCCGGGTACGGCCGGGCTCTGCCACGGCGCTGAGGGTCGGCGTTACCTGTTCCTTCCGATTCCCACCCAAAAGTGGGACCCAGGACCACGGCGATCACCTCAGTTCTTAGCTAAGAAATGCTGGGTGGGGAACGTCAGTCGTATCTGCACAGAAGTTTGTATCTTCACCTACAGACTACGGGATCGGGATGTGTTTTAAACGAAAAGACAGCTCAGAAACCAGCTGTCAGCAGAGGGTGCTCTGCCAGCGCTGCTCCTGGCAAACCTCAGGGCACTGCCCCGGGGAGAGCTGCTAAAAATACCTTCCTTTGAAACAAAGTCACATTCTTTGAGGAGACAATAGTCCAAATCTGTCATCTGTCAGGAAATTATAATTAGATGTGTCAAAGCTGCACAACAAAAAGCAACCATTCTAAAAGAAGCAGAACACCACGTAGCACTCATGGAAAACCCATCAGAATGGAAATACCTTCAGGATGCATTTTGAACGCCCACACAAAGGGGAGCCTTTGTTGAATTCTCTTCCTCACAAACTGACTCACAGTACTTGCACATCTGACACACAACACGGCAGGAACCAGGAAAAAAAACCCGGTAAGTTTATTTTCCTGCGCCTGACTGAACCCAGGGACGCAGCACGACCCGCCTGCAGGTGAGCTGGACCCAAAGGTGGCCAAGGGGTTCCGAAGGCTGGTCTGGGACGGTGTTCCCCCAGCAGCCAAGGCAGAGAACAACCCGAGGCAGGGAAACGCTTCCCCGCTGTGCCACCCGACGGGGCTCCCTGGGTCACGGTCTCCTGAGGCAGAAGCGGTCCCTTTCCATTCGAGAGCTCTAGACCTGCCCTCCGAACACAGCGCCGGGGCCTCGCTCTGGCCGCCTGCACCCCCCGAGCGAAGCCAACCCCGTGTGCCAGGGCAACCGTGCCGCCCCCTGCGCCCACCGTCTCCCCGGCAGAAGAACACCCCCAAACCAGGTTGAGAGCCCTTTCCCAGCTCCAGCCATCCCTGCCGCCCCCCCAGCTCCTCCCCGGCTCCAGAGCACGTTCTAAGTTGGTATCACCAGAGCTGCACCAGGGTCTCCCCGAGGCGGGCGCGCTGCCCACGTGTACAATTCTGTAACCACACCTTTGTCTGATGCATGATCTATCACCTCCCTTGTAATTTTTAGTGCTTTTTTGACTGCGGAACAGCTGATTTTCTACAAGATTATTGTAACATGCAGGTGCCCTTCCTGCTCCTCTGCTTTCCCTCCCAGCAACAAATGAACCTGTGCTGCTCTGAGCCAGCACCAGGCCTTGAGGGGCACGGGCACTGCAGGAGGGGGCACGGGCACTGCAGGAGGGGGCACGGGCACTGCAGGAGGGGGCACGGGCACTGCAGGAGGGGGGGCACAGGACTGCAGGAGGGGGGCCCAGGGACTGCAGGAGGGGGCACGGGAC
>VZRU01003467.1:67063-84665 GCA_013398155.1 Pedionomus torquatus
GCGGAGGGGACTGCCCTGGGCACTGCGGGCAGAGGGTGACAGCCATGGCATGGAGCAGAGCCGCCTTCCCAGGAGGAGACAACAGCGTTCAGCCCGCTGGCCGCTCAGCCCCCGCCTGCGCACACCCGCTCTGCCTACACACACCCCTTCTGCCTGCGCACACCCCTTGTCCTGTGAACACTCATTCTGCCTGTGCACACCTGTCATCCTGCCTGCGCACACCTGCTCTGCCTACACACACCTGTTCTGCCTGTGAACACCCATCCCACCTGTGCACACCCATTATCCTGTGTACACCCGCTCTGCCTTCTGCCTGCGCACACCCCTTGTCCTGTGAACACTCATTCTGCCTGTGCACACCTGTCATCCTGCCTGCGCACACCTNGTTGTGCCTGCACACAGCCGTTCTTCTGCCCGCACACAACCACTCTGCCTGCACACAGCCGTTCTGCCTGCCAGCAGCGCACACTTCTGGGTGCTGGCAGCCGTGGTGCTGTGGCACCTCCTGCACGTACAGCCGTTGCTGGACTCCCGCAGTGCTCCTGGGACAGCCTTCACCAGGAACACCTGAGAAGGCGAGCTGAGGAGGAGCAACTCCTTTGCTATTTCAGAGCAAACACAGGGCCTGGGCTGGGAGGGAGCCGAAGCGCGCTGGCGTGGGGAGCGTGCAGAAGGCGGTAAGGACACAGCCAGGGCGGGCTCCCTTGTGGGGCTGCTGCTCTCCTGGCGCCCCTCAGCCCCCCTGCCCCACACTGCCCCGCCGTGAGAGCGGCCCCCGCGGGCACCCACCTCCGGGCAGGGCGAGAGGACGGGCCGACCCGCAGCGGGCGCGCTCGCTCCGCACCACTGAGCGCCTGTAACCGCCGCTCTGCTTGGTAGGACGCGTCTCACCCCAACAAGGGTCAAGAAAGGACTTTACAGACGAGCTCAGAAGGAAATCTTGAGTGGAAAAAGAGGGAAGGCACAGCTGGAAAGCACCTTCCGCAAGGAGGCATGGCTGTGTCTAAGGAGCAAGAAACTGTTTGAGGATTACCAAAAACTGTGGGTCTGATATTTTTAAAAAACAGTTCTCTTCTGCATTCCATTCCCATCCTACTTTTCAACAGAACTGACCGTCAGCTGTAGACAGAGCCTGCAGCATGGTTCAGTGCCTGTGTACAAGTGCTTTATTTTAATCACACTGGTAATTGCCCTTTAAAGGATCAGCGTCTTTCCAAACCAAAACGCTTACGTATTATGTGTGCACTTGTACGTATGCCACCAGGCCAGCTTCGAGAGAGGGCAAGCCAGGAGGGCTGGGGGAGCCGAGTGGCCCTGTCCTGCAGTCAGGGCAGGGGAACCACTCACACCCACCGCCGACGCCGACCGGAGTCCAAGGAAAACTGACAGCGAGAAAGTGAAGCAGTTCCTCAGCCAGCATCCTTCTGGGGATGGAGAGAACAGGCTTGTCATGTAAAACACAGGCATTAGGGAAGATCAGCATTTAAGTCTCTCGCTCTTGACACTCTGAAGAGAGCAGACAAGGGACAACCTAGCCTGGAACGGGAAGAAAACTCATTAGAGCCGAGTAACAGAACCAGCGAAGTGCACCGAGTGAGACACAGACCAAGTAAAGATCAGAATAAAAGGTCCGAAAGGACAAGCCTTGCCAACTCTGCTCACACTTGACAGCGTGTGCTCACTTTCTGGCACTTAATTCGGAACTCTGGATTACTTTTTCAATACACAAAATACTAATGTCCTCTTGTAGTGCTTACTTAAAAAAAACAACCAATTTTTAAAGAACACAGAGTGATAAATAGAGGTTATTAGGATCTCTCAAGTAATTTTTAGGTGAAGTGTTTCAAGGACAGCAACTTTTTTGGTTGTCTTTGTTTCTTTTTAGTTATATGTACATGGGATATATCACTGGAGTTAGCTTCTGGGAAAAGACACCCACCACATTAAATGCTCACTGCTCAGCAGAAAAAAAAAATAGCTTAAACTCTTAAATAACTGTCAACAGCCAGAGAAAGTGGGCAAAGCAACAAGGAATAATCAAAACCAGCTCCATATTTTAAGCATGAAACAATGCTTCTTCTGTTGCAAGACATTTTTAGAGTAACAACAAAAAGTCAAAGTGAAGCCTGCAAGTATTCCAGCACCAGCTCAACGTTCCAGCCGGTGGACGCGGAGTTTATGCGCCACAGAGTCCCTTTGCACTTAAAATTCAAAGCCTAATATCATAGAGAGTTTAAACAGAAAAGCCAATTGATTTTGCATATTTAGTTTTAAAATGCAAGCTTATTTTATTTAATGATTTCAAGCCCCTGAATTTGCCAGAAGGGTACCTGAAGCTCTTGATGCTCTCAGCTTGGTTACAAGTACATTAGTCAGGCAGAAATGTTTAATGAGAAATAATGCAAGAAAGGTGGGGCTCAAATATCCATTTAACTACACAAGTTCAGCTGAGCGTCAAACCATTACTGCTCCACAGAAACAACTCTGAAAACGACTTTAGAAGAATGATTAAGTAGTGGGTCATAATTTAGGTTAGGCCTCCTTGCACAGCACCTTCACTTGTACCGTGAAGTTCCAATTTAGTTGCCATTAGCAAAAAAAGCTGCGTATCGGTGAACGTAAGCACATTTACACCTATCACTCCAGGAGCTGCACGGGTGGTGGCCGACACGGACAGAATGGGTGACAGGAAAATAAGAAGGGCAGAACGTCGCAGGAGCCATCGCAGCTCACGCTCTTGAAAGCAATCACATTTTTCAAAAGGAATACTACGTACAATCTCAATTTCTTAGTTGCATCTGATCACGCGTAAAAGAGTGAAGACATTTCTAATTCACAGATTCCATCCAAGTTGTTTAGTATAAAACGTTGATGAAACGCAAGGCAAAGAAAGAAAATAACTAGAAGTACACCGACCTACAACAGAACATAATGCCGAGATAAAAGCATCCTCTCTCCCCTAACATTCACTCTGTCCACTCATATTTAGGTCAAAGACACTTAGATAAAGACAAAGACAAGAAGAAGGAAAAACAAAGGAAGCTACGCCTCAAAAGAGTACTGTAAAAGCTTAAGCCCGATCTACAGGAGAATCAAACGAGATCAAAGATTTATTACTATGGAACTTTTCTGTAGTCGGAATTAAAAATATCCGAGTGTGACGAGAATCGGTGAAAGCAGGATGCAAAAAATTCAGTGCCTTTTATTTTCCTGTCCAGAAATCACCACCACTGATCTCGTTTCTCCAGCCTCTGCCCCCAAGCTCTCCAGCATTCCCTCCTAGCTGTACCTTTTTGTTGCCCTACCCGTTCGTCCCGTTATTTAAGCAGTGTGAGCCTCCAAGCTGGAAAACGTAAAAGTGCCAACTACTTACCACATTAACTTCTACTGAAACCAATGAAGTTTTCCTGCATACCGTGTGCTACATGTGATGGTAGACTTCTGATGGGATTTAGTGCAGGAAGAGCCCTGCAAACAAGCACAATGCCTCCATTATCCCTGTTCCTTCAGGCCTGATATTGGGTCAACACGACAACAATGCTCGTGCAACCAAAACGCCATCTGAAATAATTGAGCATGTTCCCTAGAAATTTCATACACGGGATTTTCTTTGCCTTTTAAGTTGAAAAACAAGTATTTGATACCGAATGGCCTTTTGCTTACTAAGTGAAAAAAACTGCAGATCCTCAGAATGCAGGCAAGTTGCTGGCTTGAGGACAGTTAAAGAAAACAAGCGTAATTACACACTGCAAAGCAGCGGCAGCACAGAAACCCAACAGGAAATACTAACAGAAATCTATCTCTGAAGCATTTTTAAGCATGTAAGGACGAGTAGCTGAGTAGAACTTCTACTAAACCAATCATAATTAAAAGGTACTTCTTGTTTATATTCTGAAGTATATTCTTTAGACTATGACCTCAGCCAAGAGTTGCAGGTAACCCCTAGAGCGTCAGTTGGGAGAACAGTCTTCTGGCTCCGATTTACTGAACTGTGCCATTAAGATATGAAGTTTCTGTGCTCTACTAAAATAAAACAGGTCAGCTCCTTCCCAGAGAGGACAGACGCAGACTCTCCCAGTGGCTACAGAGACGAATCTGAAAACCTCAGGGAAAGAAACTGGGCAACACTCACCCACAATCGGCCACGAAACAACACTGGAGGGAGAGCAGAAAGACATTTCCAAGGCAGTAGGAAGAAACACCGTGTAGAATTTCAGATGAAGAGATGAGATTAT
Source organism: Pedionomus torquatus (assembly GCA_013398155.1). Taxonomy (NCBI): domain Eukaryota; kingdom Metazoa; phylum Chordata; class Aves; order Charadriiformes; family Pedionomidae; genus Pedionomus; species Pedionomus torquatus. Next base: position 71,299 of record VZRU01003467.1, read on the forward strand.
CTTAGATCTAGAAAATAAAGCCCATTAACACACAAAGGCAAAAGGTAAAGAGTAAGGCAAGAAAGCAGAAGCCCCAAGGACTAGAATCACACCACGAGACTCCCAGCCAGAAAGAGCAGGTCTGCTGCTGCTCACCAGGGACACCTTCTGAGGGATCTCTACAGGACGTGGAACCTTTCAGAGCTTAAGGAGATAACATTTATTCGATAACAACAACCTGGCAAAGAGAAGGGAAAACACCAAATTCTACTTTGTTTCTGAGACCGAACAAAAACCTTAAAAACCAAAGGGAAACTGCGAGGAGAGAGGACTTGCTGTGCGGTTCCAGCTCAGTGTACATCAGGCAGTACGAAACCACAGAATACTGCAAAAACTAACGCCCCCCTTTGCCCTTCTGCTTGGTTCCAGACACTCACAACAGAGTTTTCAGCTACTTTAATGGACAGATGCAGAGTGTGGGATTTTTCGGCCTCAGCTCTGTCCTTTACCAAGCACATACATCACTGTAATGGAGGGAAAGGGGACAAGGCAAATCAAAAATAAACTTACAGACTCTTATTTCCATACATCAGAAATAACCGGATCTGAAGGGGTGTACAGACAGACTGTGGAAAAGCTGAAGGAAAGCTGGATGCAGAAAAACGTTGGGTGCCTGGCTCAAAAAACTGGTTTGTTTCAAATTCCGTTCCTTTGGCACGTCAGTTTACCTAAACGTGGTATCAACTCACTTGTCTTCAAATCCACATTTAGAAGTTTAGTAAGTTGTCTGTGCATAAACAAGCTGTCAACCACTTTTGCGCACGTTTGAACACACAAATTTACGTCATTTAGATTTTACCTGGTCCAACAACAGCTGCCTACCTGGCAATGCCTCCCAGCCACATCCACACAAACCCATTTTGATGAATCAACTGCAGGAGAAGGAGTTATCACCGAAGCAGCTCCTCACTACGTGCCACTAGCGCGCTGCTACCCAAGTAGCCCAAGGTGCTGCTTTGCCATCCAAAAGTCAGATCCCCACACGACAGCCTTCCACCTCAGCAGCTGTTTGTGCAAAGACCCCCTAACAGTTGCTAGCACACAACTTCAGTCTCTCCCCGAAAAGTACCAACACCAATTCTTCTCACCTTCCCTTTTGGGAAAACCCTGAATTTAAAAAGTCATTAAAAACTCCAGTTAACATGCTCAGCAGCTAGATTTCAAAAGTGTTGTGCACATCTTTAGCTTTTAAGCCCTGAAGAAATTCTAATGTTAAAATCCATATAAGCTATTTAAAAAAACAAAACAGTCCTAATTTTTGTTCTTTAGCCCTTTTACAGACACTTTACTACTACAGCTGTGCCTTCACTCCAGCAAAAAAGAGTAACCCCGTCCCTGTCTGCAGGGTGCCGTCAGGCTGGCAGCGGTGAAGCCCCTGGGAGGCGGCCGGGGCACAGAGGAACCGTCCCGCTGGGCACAACTGCGCGGCCTCGCAGGCGTCCCTCGGGCACAGGGAACCCACGGGGGCGGGGGGTCACTGCAGCTTAACAAGGAGCTTTTGGAGTTTAGCCCAACTGGGTGCCGGTCACAGCCAGACGACCCCAGTGGCCGGCACGGCGCTGCGAGGAGCCCCCGGGGACGCAAAGCAGGAGACGACCCTCCCGCGCGGCAGGTTCTCAAGCACGTTCAGACAGTTCATTCCGACCTGGCTGGGGCAGCTTAGGATGGTACTGCCCCGTGGCTGCTCCACATCACTCCTGAACCGGGTACACAACCAAAAAATAGGACACAAGTTTTCCTAACGTGGCTCCGCGCGGCTCTCTCATCTGCTCCCCGCTACCTTCTGAAGCACCAAGAAAACTCTTTTGAAGCTTCATCAGCAAAAAACCCCAAACAAACATAGGTGCCCGGGAAGCTGGGAGGGGCACCTAAATTTTCGATGGCCTTACCCTCGTAAATGGAAGCATGGAAGAAGGACGGATACTTCCCCATCAGCTATCCCATTAGCATGCCTTTTCACTCCCTTCACAGTTCCTCAGAGAGCAATAAATTTTAAGAGCTGTTGTTGCTATTAAGAACCTGAAGGACCATGAAATGGGACAACCCTACAATTAAAAAAAAATTTCCATTTCTCATTGTTTGGAGTTTTAGGACCAGGGAGAGGAGTGAGGAAAAACCAAGGTTCTATGAAGAGTGATGTTCTCTGCCTTGCTTCCCATCTCTAAAAGCTGAAGAATGTCTTACAGCTGAAAATTGCAAGGTTCTGTAATAGTTTTCTCCTTCGTTCCAAACTGACCACAGCTCTACTGGATGTAGCACAAAATGGAACGCACACATTTCTTTTCAAACTCTTCACACCACCACCTTCAAATACAAAATAAGCCCAAATCTCTGTAATTCAGTATATGAATTAATGACACCCTTCCAAAAAGCAGCTCCCGCACTCTTCCTTACTCCAGGCATTATTCACCAATTTTTCCCAGTATTGGGTATCTGTAATATTCACACATGACACTCTAGAGCTTTGCTTAAAAGAACAGAACAAAAACCCCAAGCCAAAAAAGAAACCAATGCACCTCCAACACTCTAACACTCCCCTTGGTGCTCAGAAATACAGCAGCGCTCTACATCTGGAAACAAAGGGAGAAAATCCTGTCCTTTGCACACGTTAATCCAGACCAATATGATGAGATCCTGAAATAAAAAACCATACGTGTTTTCCAACCTAAAGGAAGAAAGCTTTTTCAAGCTTCAGGTTTTAATCAAAGCCTGGTTGAAGCTGTGTTCCAAACAGCCTGATTTTCCTTTTGAGCCTAAAACCGTTTCCATCCAGTATTTTAAAGAGAACGGTACCAATGACAGCCTGACCACAGGAATCTTTAGCCCACGATGTCTAAACAGCTCCAGCTGGTGACGGGGCGCCGGCAGCACACAGACATTGCCAGGATGCCTCTGCCGCCCGCGGCGCTTCTTGGCGTCCCCGCGTTTCCTTTCACAACAGCTCTCCTCCTTCAGCCACTGGCAGAGAAACCCCGGCAGGCTGGAAGCTTCAGGAGACCACAAGGATTTCCTGAGGAACACGTTAAAGCTGCTCTTTGCAAAAGCCCACCTGAAGTAGCCTCCTCGCCGGGCTCGGCACACGGCAGCGCCGTGGGCACAGCCGCGAGGGGAGGCGAAGGACGACCGCGCCGACTCAGGGGTTCTGACGGAGGCTGTGTCCTCCGCTGCAGACAGCAAAGGTACAGTGCTTTTTGATTTTTTTTGTTTAAACTGGGAACAATTAATTTGTGCTTCCAAAGAGCATAAATTCACTCTTACAGATAACTTAGGATCTAACTCATCAGAAAATCAGATGCATTAGTAGTTCGAAGCTGACTGTAAAGAACAGGTAACTGTCGCTGAGGCCCGTCAGCTTTCCAGCCGCCGCAGCAAGGACTTCAGCGTGACCTGCACACAGCCCGCAGGGTCACACTCAGCCTCCTCCACATCACGATTACTCCTGGTCCTTTTTTGCCCTCAAAAATAGCAATTAGAGTTCTTATGTACCCTTCTTCCTGAAAGGCAATACAGATTAGGTAGTGGCTATATTTGTGATTAAGAGTAAAATAAGGGTTATTTTAAAGTAGAATTTGTTGACGATGAATTTTACCATCAAAAATCTCTGAGGTTAAAGTAAAAATGCGATCATGAAGAAGTTTGATAACCAATTTAAATGTTTCACTAAATTTATTGTCAACTTTTTTTTGAGTACGTGAATGATAAGAATTTTATCACCCGTTAATAAACCCATTTTTTTTCTCCCATAATATAATTAAGTAGTTTAAAACGTGTTTCCACAGCGCAGGGTTCTGCACCTCTGGCCTGGGGCGGTGTTCGAGCTGCCGGCAGCGCCCAGCCCGCTGGCAGCACTGCTGGGGTGGGTACCAGGAGCAAGCGGCCCAGGACGGAGGCAGGGGATGCGCCTGGGGAAGGTTACACTGCCCGTCTTTAGCTCAGCTGGGCTGAAACCGAGGGGGGCCACGGCCCAGAGACCCCCAGGGCTGGCGCCAGGACGGGGGTCACTGCTGCCCCGACGGTGGGGCATCGCTGCGGCAACAGCACACGATCAACCGCTGGATTTATAACGCACAACTCATCCTCATATCCAAAAATATTGTGTTAATGTTCGTACCTGAGTCTTTCTTGTTCCCTTTTCCACCCTCTCGGCTCTTTTTTAAAACCGCCTTTAACATTTTAAATGTTGCTCCTAAAAGATAACAGAAAGAAACAAAAATAAATGCAACATTAATGACGTCTCTTCACACAGAACCAAACAAAACAGAATCAGTACAACAAAAGCTGTGAGGTATTCAGCAGAAACTTTTTGGTAGTAACATTTATTTTTCACAACGTAGCTGGGCTGAGCAAAGTCCTGAAGCACAAGGAATGCTTTAGTGCTGGAACTGAGCAATTAGAGTTCGCTGTCTTCTCATACAGAAAAATAATACAGCATTCCCCACATTCCAGATATAATTAAGGTTATAAGGCTAAACCCGGGTGAGTTACTGTAAGAGACTGGTGAAAGCGAAGCAGAATAAAGGTCTGACTGCTGACTGGCGTCCATCAGCACGGTGGGGGACGGCAGAAACCGGCCCTGGGCTGGGGACACCCGGCCACCACCGGGTGCCAGGGGACACCCGGCCACCACCGGGTGCCAGGGACACCCACCACCAGGCCACCACCGGCTGACAGGGGACACCCGGCCACCACCGGGTGCCAGGGACACCCACCACTGGGTGCCAGGGGACACCCACCACCACCGGGTGCCGGGGACACCCACCACTGGGTGCCAGGGGACACCCACCACCACCGGGTGCCGGGGACACCCACCACTGGGTGCCAGGGGACACCCACCACCACCGGGTGCCGGGGACACCCACCACCCGGCCACCGCGCTCCCCCGGTGGCTGCGCAGTGCGGCTGAGCGTGCCCGTGTGCCACCCCTGCCCTCCACACCGCGCCATCGGCGCCCGGCGAGCGGCAGCCACGTCTTCCCAACGACCACCGACCACCAGGAAAACACACCCGGGAGGTGAACCTGTCGCCAGCTGAGCTGTTTCGGATAACCACCCTCAGCTACAAAGCAAGGAAAACGGAGCGGAGGGAACTACGAAGAGCACCGCTTCCTCAGAAAGCCTTCGGGAGCCCCTATAGATTGTAATTTCATTTGCTTTCTCCACTGAAACGTTCCGAAGCTCTCAGGGCAGGAAGGTTCCAGCAGCAGACCAGCGCGTCCTGCCCGCCCGGCAGCGCAGGGGTCCCAGGGGAGGCCTGCTCTGCCCCCGGCTGTGCTGCCGCCCCCAGACCACTCCACCCCCTACCAGGGGGTCTTTCGGAACAGCCTCCTCCTTGCGCCTGTCAGCACGGCTGTAGCGCCCACAAACACAGGCACAGCACGTGTCTGCCTGCCCGCACGCTGTGCTGAGAGGGGCTGGAGTGAGGGACCCCCACCCACGAACACCCAGCCGGAGCGTGCTGCTGGTACCCGCCTGGATGTTCACAGCCGGGAAGGGCTGTACTGAGGGACCCCCGCCGCTCGGGTGTCCCCAGTCGCACAGCCGGGAAACACGTTTCACAACCAGCAGGATTCACCGCTATTCATTCAGGCAAACCGTAGGCTCCAGCTCCATCGCTGTCTTTGCCGTGTTCTCCACCACGTAAAAAGGATCTTTCTAATTTTAGTACAAAACTCTTCAGAATTACTTGGTTTTTTTTTTTTAAAACAACCACAGAGGCTCATCTCGCTCCTCCAGCCACTTCACACGGTCGGGTCCTGGTCCATGCAGGGGTTGGGAACCAACACTGACTTTGTGCTTCGTGTTCAGACACCGGTCATTTGCTCCAGAAACCCAGATACATAAATTTCACCCTAATACTACAATTTGAAGGACTTATGGTCTTTAGAACCCATTTTTATGTGTAATTAGATTGTTCCTTAAAATGAAAGTTTTCTCCGCTCATTTCAGCACATTGCAATTAAGGTAATTGTACTCAAGGGCAGTGTAGCTGTCAACGGTACCAGCACTTACAGGTTCAGCCAGAGCATTTATTGAAGGCAACACCGTTCCATCATACAATTCAAGGATGAAACATAATGCATATGTAGAAGAACGGCAAGTCTAATTAAAGTCACATTCTTAATATGGTATTCCCTCACTTCTTTGGGAATTTGGCTTTGAAAAGTCAATGCTACCTCTAAAATTATGCAGGACTTTAACTGCTGGGATGTTGCATGATAAATTTTACTTACAAGCATTTTAAAGTTTCGTAAGTCATACAGAACAATAGAGACTCTAAAATTCAGCTGGTATCATCACATGGACAAGGAAAACATGGTCTACTCAAAGTCTTGCTGAAGTTCCCAGGGGATGTCTAATTTAGCTCTGCTCTAGAAACCACTGGATACTTTTTTTTTTTCAAAAGCGATACAGCCTAATGGTATAACAACCAAAAATACAAGAGGGTAATTATGAAAGAATTTTGGAGCCGATTGTCAGGAGGTGGAAGCCTACTGCAAGTGAAGGCAACAGCACTGCTGCAAGAGAACTGGAGCTTTAAAAAAAAAAAAAAAAAAAGGTAATAATAAACCCTAACATCTCCAGGCTGTTGAGCAGCTGCAGCGCTAAAAGAAACCCTTCACAGCAGCTCAAAGAGAGAAGAAACGTGAGCTCAAAAAAGAGTTGGTGGAAAAAATACAGTGTGCAGAAAGGAATGGAGCGGCTGAGTTTGTGAGAGCATCGAAGTCCTCACCAGATGAAAGACAACAGCCCCCTTCCACAGGGGGCCCCAGCTCTCCCCCTTAGCGGTCGCCCGCTTTTCCCAGTTATACTGGTTTCGCTGTTCTGGAGAGAGCGGGCACTTGCCTAAGTCGGGCAACGGTGACTGCGGGGCACTGCCCGAGCTGCGCTGGCGCCGTGTAGATAGATGGCTGTGGCAGTAACTTTGAAATACTCCAACAGCAGAGACCACTGGCACGAGCAGTGGATGAGAATACAGGATAGGAGACTTCTCATACAAGAGAAACGCCAAACCAAAAATATTTACCAATATTTTGAAAATTCATTCATTAAATATAAACCAGAGCCCTTTGGTATATTTGTGTGTATATAATTTTTTTTTATCTAACTTGGGCAAACTCATGATTCTAAAATATGACAGAGAATATAGTTGGTCTGTAGTTTGCTCCCTGTACATTAGAAAAAGTGAATTGCTGGATCCACAAATGAAGACTTTACAGCAAGACAACTCACTGGACACCTGTCTACAAATTAACAAATACTGGCAGCAAGTGGCTTTCAGATGAAGTTTTCTGACTTAAGTTGGCTGAATACGAACTAGCGAAAGAAAAAGTCCTCTGCACTCCTCAGCAGCGTACGGAGAGGGGAAGGCTCACCACCCCTGAGCTGCTGGCCATCCTTTGTCCACCGTCAGCCACCTGTGCTGCACAGACACTGCCCGTGGAGATGCTCTGGATGGTAGAGCAGAGTGTGTCCTCGGCAAGTTTGCTGGCAGTATGAAATGAGAGCAGCAGACTCCACAGAGTCATGACTCCATCCAGAGGGACCTTGACAGGCTGGAGAAATGGTCCGATGGGAACCTCGTGAAGTGCCAAGTCCCACACCTGGGAGGAACAACTCCAGGCTCCAGTACATGGGGACATCCAGCTGGAAAGCAGCTCAGCAGAAAAGGGCCTGGGTGTCCTGGTGGACACAGAGCCAGCTATGTGCCTTTGCCACAAAGAAGGCTAAAGATATCCTTGGGAGCATTAGGAAGAGCACTGCCAGCAGGTTGAGGAAGGAGATCCTTCCCTTCTGTACACCACTGCTGTGGCCATCCCTGGAGTATCAAGACCACATCTGGGCTTCCCAGTTCAACATAACTATCTGGAGGGAGGGTGCCAAAAGGAGAGAGCGGGGCTCTTTGCAGAGGTGCCCAGTGACAGGACAAGCAGCAATGTGCACATACTGCAGCATGGGAGTGACACTTTGTCACCATGAGGGTAACCCAGCACTGGCACCAGTAGCCCAGGCAGGTTGTGGAGTCTCCCTCCTTGGAAGGAGCAACTGGTTTTAAATACCCCTTCCTGAGCAGGGGCTTTAGTGCCATGAGAAGCTCCCCAGGAGCCGGCAGTGTGCGCTGGCAGCCCAGAAAGCCAACCCCAGCCTGGGCTGCAGCAAAAGCAGCGTGACCAGCAGGGACAGGGGGGGATTCTGCCCCTCTGCTCTGCGCTCCTGAGACCCCACCTGGAGTCCTGTGTCCAGCTCTGGAGTCCTCAACACAGAAAGGACATGGACCTGGTGGAACGGGTCCAGCGGAGGGGCACCAAGATGATTAGAGGGCTGGAGCCCCTCTGCTGTGAGGACAGGCTGAGGGAGCTGGGGCTGTTCAGCCTGGAGAAGAGAAGGCTCCGGGGAGACCTTGGAGCAGCCTTCCAGGATCTGAAGGGAGCTCCAGGAGAGCTGGAGAGGGACTCTTGGTCAGGGAGGGGAGGGACAGGACAAGGGGGAAGGGTTTTAAACTGGAAGAGGGGAGATTTAGGTCAGATACCAGGAAGAACTTCTTTGCTGTGAGGGTGGTGAGAGCCTGGCCCAGGTTGCCCAGAGAAGCTGTGGCTGCCCCATCCCTGGAGGGGTTCAAGGCCAGGCTGGATGGGGCTTGGAGCAACCTGGGGTGGTGGGAGGTGTCCCTGCCCAGGGCAGGGGGGCTGGAACTGGATGATCTTTAAGGTCTCTTCTAATTCTAACCATTCTGCGATTCTATGGTTCTATCATTTAGGGTACACTACTCCATTTGAGTCTACCCATCCTGCAGACACACACACTGCAGAAGCTGTGTGGATAACTCCCACTCACACCCAAAAGGGGAGAAATGCCTTGAAATGTGTCTAAGATTCTGAGGGAGGGTGACGAGAAGAGCAGGAAACAACTGCAGTCCTCTAAGGCTGGTCCACGTGTGCTCCCTTCCTCCAGCAAAGCTCACCTTGGGACAAACTCCCAGCAGAGGCAGCAAATAACCAGCTGAGGGGCTAGAGAGGACACCTTCTGCCTCCCGAGAAGAACTCATGGCACAGAGCGGAATAAAAGCATTGGGGAAGCTTGCCATAGCGAGGCAGAAAATGCAGTCTGCCTCACCCCATCCTAGGTGAAGTGGCACATCCCTCCCAGCACCACACGAGCCAAGCATTCCAATTATCAGATTCCAAAAGGAAAGGAAAACAACTCTAAGCATTTTTCTGAGTACATCGTCAAACACTCTCTCCCAGATAACCTCCTAAACGGAGACATCAAAGAAAACCAAAAGTCCCAATGTATTTATAACACTCTGCTTTTTAAATACTTTTTTCCTCTTTCTCTACAAAAAAAAATATGCCACGTTAGAAATCTGCATTGCGAAATGGTAAGATCTGGAGCTGCTAATGAATCTCAGAGTCTTAGAACAATATTCTACATGTGTAGATAGCACAGGGTACCAATTAAATAATTAAAAATAAAAACCAACCAAACAAAAACCCACCTGAAAACCTGTGTATTATATCTAATTTTCTTCTTCATTTGCAGATATGACCAGTACAAATTTTCAGCTAACCAGAACAGAAAGACTTGACACAGAGCTGCAATTTTACAGTCTATGTCATTCCTGTTCTTAGGAGACATGTAGGGAGTAACAGGAGATCAAACAAAAGGGATTGAGGACAATTCCATCCCAGACATTCTCTTCCTGGAGCTGAAGCCAGCTTCCCTACTGGGCCTGGGGTTCTTCAAGGATGTATTCCAACCAAGAGCAGGAATGGCACGAGAGATGGCCACTTATTCAGACACCTTCACTACAGATATAAAAAGCTGCCCGTTACCTGGAAGTCAAGTCCATTTCCTGCCTTCTCCCCTATAAACACCTGCTACTCATTTGTGAGCTGAAAGGTACAAAAACTAAACTGCTTTCTTAAGTAATTGCAAAGCCCACACCTGGGTTACTTCACCCCATCACTCAAACTCCACAAAGGCGTGCAGCTGAACCACTCAGGAGAGCAGCCAAATGCTACAGCTCAGACATACTCATCACAAGTACACGGGATGTTATTTAAAAAATAAAAGTTGTTGTACGGACTGTGATGCTTTCTGACATGCATCCCAAAGCATTTCAGCCTCTGGTGCAAGATTTCTTCATCCTCATCTTTCACACATCAAGAGGACTGGTTAAATGGACAGGCAATACTGTACTCTATTGTACTATATTTACTCTTGAAACAGGCGTGGGAAATTGGGTCTTGGTTTGGTTTAAAGGTATTGTGATTAATAGGATCATTTCCAGTAATGCTGGCATCTGTTTTTTTCTAAACATATCTTATCTCCTGTTTCTGTAAAACCAAGCTTAAATAAAATCATTCATTAAGATTCCCGAAACACTTTCAGCTACTGCAATGGCCTGCCTTTGCTAAGCCAGTCAGTTTTAGATCTGTTTTCTTGGTTCCCGTCTTTAAACTCTGCCCTGAGACCACCCATTTGCTGTTTGGTTGGGGTTTTTGTTTTATTTTATTGTTGATGTTCAGGCTTTTTTCCTCTGTGTGTGCGGTTTTTTGGGTTTGGGGTTTTTTTTTAGTATTTGAAGGTCTTTTAAAAACTATAACCACCATTTTTAAAAGAGATGCCAGACGTGGACTTGCTATGCTGGAGTTGGTATTAACGGTGTCACATAAGGAGGAACGTCCTCAGCTCTCCTTTGCTGACACAATCAAAGCCGAGGGGCAGAGATGGACCCCCCATCTCACCTCCAACCCCTCTGCAAGTGGGTGCTGCCCCCCAGTTCAGCTGCTCTTCTGGGAGACACGGCACTTCATACCCTTGCCTCACACTGGGAGCACAAGGGAAAGTCCATTGATTTAAGAATGTGTACGAATGGCTTTTCTATAAACGAGGGGCTCCAAGACAAGATCAGGGTAATAATATGTAAAAGCCAGCTGATGGAGAGAGTTGGGAGCACAGACGCACCCAGCAGTTTACTTCATTACTAATCTTTTACAGATTAACTACTTCATCCCCTCTGAAAAGCAAAAAGACCGGAAAAAAATCTCCCTCTCCACGTTTTCCCACTGCCTGACCCCTCCGCACACAGCGTGTCTCCCCTACAACTCAGCAGCCTCCTCGCACAAGAATATTCCCTTCCCGGGCAGGGCTGCAGCCCCGCGGTCACACACCTCACCCAGCAGAGCCGCTCGGTTCCAGGGTCACCCGCAGGAGCCCGTCGCTTCTGGAGAGCCAAGTCAGCCAGGGCTGCAGGATGCCCCCCAGCTGCCCCTGCCCGCTCCCCAAGGCTGTCAGCTCCGGCTCCCACCTAAGTCCTGACAAGCAGTTGCCGTGTATTTGCACGGAAACAGAGGCTGGAGCACTTCAGTCAGTCTACCCCTGCACAGAGGGACTCACCACCTGCATGATTTATTAAACATGTACTTCAAAAGAGCGGTGTGTTAAAAAAAGTTCACTTTGTTACCACCCCAAGACCCAGTCCTAGGGGTTAGAGAAGACCCCATTTAGTCACGACTGCCTCCACACGCACACACACACAGAAGTTTCAACATTTCCCTCTTCTGAACAACTCAAATCCCTCTGGCTTAACTGCGTCTTTCAAACAAGAGAAGACAACAACAAACAAAAAAGGCAGCAAGGGGCTATACAGGTGTGACAGAAACAAGACAAGACAGTAAATAAAAAAAAATCCATGAAAATGACTACATTAAGCCATCGATACCTAACGTTTATAATAAGTGGGCACATTCCCAGATCTAAGAGACTCCTAATTCAAGAATGAACAAGAACGTTTGAAAACTAGAGAACAGTATTTTTTACTTCTTTTCTTATTTTAAAGTACAGCTTGTGATAAGAAAAAAATAGTTTTATTATTCTTCATTATTATGAATGAAAATGATAAAAGAGAGGCACTAAAGAGGGCTGCCTCTGACTTCATCTAATAAAAAAGTAAATGGCATACAGGATGTTTCCAATGGAATATATTTAGCCCAATCTAAACAAACTCACTGAACTTAAACAGCCATTATTGAAATATTTTTCTACAGTACCCTAAAGAATTACGATCTTTCCCCTCTGCAGATATTTCTTATGCAGGAATATCAGTACAGATACAAAAGTGACAAACTATACTGCATCTGCTTCATTTGACTCAATAGCCTAATTGTTACATGTGAGATACTCCATATCCCCCTCCTTATCTGCACCCCGAAAGCCAAGCATCCATTTAATAGGAGGCTGCAAAAGACCACAGGTTTCCAACTTGCTGCTCGGTGCTAAATAGTGGAATTATGCCCTGAAGCACTATTGAAATACAGTGAGAGAGGTGAAAGATGAGGAATAATGAGGATTGAAATCCTCATTATCACGTTAGCTATTAGAACGTGCTTTTGCTGTAGCTTTTTTCCCACCAGCACCTATTCTATCCCGCAAGCACCCAGCTCTCTACGTTACTCTTTCACCCTAGTGCTGATTATTGCGGCCAGCGTCTCTAAGGTCTGCCAACAAGGGGAAAAGATGGTCTCTTCCCTTAACTGCTGCCCAAAATCCTTGGCTCCAGATCCTGCGGAAATGACTGTTTATCAGTTTTAGAAATTACTGTTCCCCAGCGACCCGTTACCACCCTGAAGTGCTGAAGAAACCCATCTCGCACTGAAGCGGATGAAGAGCACTCACAAGTTACAAACAACAACTTCAAAGGTCATACAGAATTACCTCTCTCTTCAGTTATGACTTACAAAACACAAACCAAACCAAAACACAAACAAAACAACCCCAAATATCCCAAAACCACCACCATCCCCCTCAGCTCCTCATCCCTGCTGAATTTATCAAATTTATAAATTTATCCTTGCTATTTAGGCTTGTTTCTGAACCTTACCCCTTGTCATCACAGAGACACCACTAAATTCTTCGAGGACCCAAAGCCCCCCTGCGCTCCCCTTGGTCACCTCCTTTAGCCTAACTCCTCTCTCAGCAGGGCTGCTTTCTTCCTTCCACTTAATCTTTAGTTATCACAGACGTAAATTGCGCTCCATCATTCCACTGCCTTTTATTTCCAAGCTCAAGGAGTTATCCTTCCTCTCCTGGGCTCGGCAAGGCAGGGATCAGCCACAGGGATCACACTGCACAGTCAGAGTTTGCTGGAGGGCAAGAAGCGCTGGGAGGGGGCGGTGGGAGCAACGACGGGTGGGCACGAGGGAGACTGCTCCGTCCTGGTCTTCAGAACAGTCCTCACTTCAACAAAAAGGTTTCAAAAAAGCCTCTTCAGTGGAGAGTCACTATTTAGAGAGGCATCCTATGATCAAACAAGGTCACAGGGTTTTTAAA
>VZRU01003469.1:0-33905 GCA_013398155.1 Pedionomus torquatus
GAATGACCTCCCTCAACCTACTGGCCACAGTCTTCCCTAAGCAGCCCAGGGATTCCATTGACCCTCTTGGCCAGAAGGTCACATTGCTGGCGAGGAACTTGGGTCCTCACCAGCACAATGTATCAGGCAAACTTTGTAATTCCCCATGCAAAAATAAAAGGTTTCTTGTGCTTGCCTCTGCGGAAGAAAAGAGGCAGAGGGAGATGGAGGGTATTATACCCTCCCCACTGCAGGGAATGTACTGCGTAAAACAGACTGGTGAATTCAGAAGGCCAAGGGCAAAGAACACAATTGCTTTAGGGAGCCGTAGGGTGAGGATAGGTGCACAATCTTTGGGACATCCTGCTGGACTTGGAAAAGGACTTTCCTGCCTTTTCTGTAGGAGTGCAAGCCTGTCTGCCAAATCCAGACGAAACTGTATTAGAAATCAAGCAAGATTGAAGACCTATTGATTCAGTGAGAAACAAAACGCTTTTTATGTAAAATAATAAGGTATTAAGGAGTTTCTCTTTTGAGAGTGAGTAGTGCTTATGTAAGCGGTAGGCAATAGATATGGCATAGATTAAAACACCTTGGATGAGCAGATGTTATCCAAACAGAAGTAAACTCAGTCGAGAAATTAAAGAATACTCAAGACTGACTGACAAAGGCGCGTATCTAGAAAAGACTAACGTAATTTCTGATTTGACAGAGCATCTCATCACCACTGTGTTAGATCTTTAACTCATTTTGTTAAGAGAATTAGTGAACTTTTCTAAAGTTTCTTTGAAGGAATTGATCAGGTAAGCTCCCAGTTCATTCTTTGTCTCCTGAACAGCTGCATCGTAACTGCCAAAGAGCGGAGTTGAGGTCTTCACATCCTCTCTGTTTGCTTGGAGTAAAATGAGGTTAAGCTCCTCTGCTACACTTTCATACTTTTGGTGATCAAATCTGCAGAGACTGGCATCGTCGATGGGGTAGGTGACACCCACAGGGTAGCAGTCCTTTGGGACGGGGAACTCCACATTTCTCAGCATCGGCAACTCACAGAGAAACGTGAAGAGGTGTTTAAGTGCTTGGGATGACAGTGGGTTTCCAAGAAACCTAAACTCCTGTAGTTTCTGACAAGGGCTTAAACTTACAATCAACATGTTGACGTGAGTGTCTTGGATGTTACAGTCCTCCAAGGTAAGACTCCGGAGCACTGAAGAGGAATGGCTGAGAAGCTTAAAGAATATTGATGGGTAAAGGTCAGGGATGTTGTGACCACTCAGGTCCAGGGCTTCGAAGTGATTGGCGTGGAAGCTGTTGGCTAAATAGGCCATATCAGCATGGTTCAGCGAGCAGTTGGAAACATCCAGCACCTTCAGTGGAGTCTTTAGAGGGCTGCAGAATTAAAGAGTGAAAAAAGAAATTATGGCATGAAACACTGCAAAGCTACATTTACATTTCCTACAACTATCCACGTTATGAATGCAGCCGTCTGCCACGGGCATTATTTTTTCTAACCTCTTCTGAGAAACAGAAGCATGGGCTAACAACAGCAAGTACATTTTCCTCCTGAAATCAGCTCCATGAGTTAGCTCCTGCTTTACATGTCTCCAGCTGTATTGTTTTAATGGCGATTAATTTGGTAACATTCTGTGTGTCTATTTTGTAACCAGCTATATGTTGTCTCCCGGGAGACCGTAGAGCAGCCTTCCAGGATCTGAAGGGAGCTCCAGGAGAGCTGGAGAAGGAATCTTTGTCAGGAAGCATTGTGATAGGACAAGGGGTAATGGTTTTAAACTGGAAGAGGGGAGATTTAGATTGGATATTAGCAAGAAATTCTTTGCTGTGAGGGTGGTGAGGCACTGGAAGAGGTTGCCCAGAGAAGCTGGGGATGCCCCATCCCTGGAGGTGTTCAAGGCCAGGCTGGATGGGGCTTGGAGCAACCTGGTCTGGTGGGAGGTGTCCCTGCCCAGGGCAGGGGGTTGGAACTCCATGATCTCTGAGGTTCCTTCCAACTCTAACCATTCTATGATTCTAGGTGTCTCTTATTTCCTGAATTAACAGCAGATCATTACAACCACAAAAGCTTTGGTGGCTGCTTCTTGTAGAAAGCTGATATTTATATAATTTCCATTAAGGAAGGATTCATTCCAAAATGAAAGCCGATCAGTATTCTAACAAGACAACTGCTTTTGTTTACATTTTGTTTCTACTATTTTTTAAATGCCCAAGAGGTTTACAAGTCATATTGTCATGGCGTTGCAAACAGACTTCTTGATGAAGAAGGACAGAAGGTGCGTACCTGAGATTCTGTGCAAATATTCTAGTTGAATATAAAATGGTTCTGACGTAAAAATCAAGAGATCCCTTTCACACCTCCTAAACCTTAGTGAGACTTCTGCCACAGACCTCATCTGGGTCAAAGTTAGAAACGTGTTATTTATTTCTATCGTTTTAAGCACTGCGCCGTTGACAGCTTTTAAATGATGACTCCTTTGTACAGGAGGAATTTGTACAAATGATTCTCTTGATTAAAACTTTTGTCTGCCTTTTTTTTCTTTTTTTTTCTTCTTAGATGTTCTGAAAAGCATACAGTTAACTTATTTTCTTTTCAAATATGAACACTGTTCACTGTCAGCTTGTTATCTTTTGGAGAATCGCCAATTTTTCCCAGGCATTCCTCATGAATATTCATGTCCTTAATTTGCAGTACAGAAAAACATCGGATCTCTCTCACTTTGAGATTGGCAGACATGACAAACAACTGAAATCAAAGTCTACTACCCCCCCGGCCACCTAAAAATACAGTATCTATAGAATCTCAGTATACTTATTGCCTGGTTTTTTAGAGGACAAATATTCGCTACAGCCCCTGAACAATACTTGGAGCGTGACTCAGGTCTTGCACCAAAGGCCAGCCTAAGATGATTGAGATACAAGCTCAAGATGTGGCAAATCAAAAGGTGTTCCCCTCTCTGATGTGGCAGCCAAAAGTACATTCTCCTCATACTCATCAGACGGGCTCTGGAAGACTGATAAGAACAGTCAGTCCTCCTAAGGGTATCGGATGTTGCCTTCCAGTTCTCCCCAACAAATATTCTTCCCTACCTTCCTGCTGCCCCTACTCAGACAAACTGAGATGTGCCCTTACTCTCAGAGGTTCTCAGCTTGCTGCTGGCACAAAGGGCTGTTCTTTACAGCTTGACTGAAAGCAGGACGACGGCATTACCTGAGCAGTTGCTGTATTCTTCCCGTGAGTATGGAAAAGGACATGCTGAGCTCGGTCAGCTGCGTCATTTCACCCATCTTTTCGCCAATGTTCGTAAGCATCTGTTCCTCTGTAGCGGTGAACCTCCGCGCATTAAAGGTTCGCGCTGGCAAGGTCAAGGACATCAGTAGAGGGAAGTGGACACTGTTGAAGAGCATTTCCAAGTGCTCCATTTCCAAGCGAACGTTGTGAACTACTTCCAGCTTGCGCAGCAGAGAGGGATCAATGAGCTTTATGATATAGAAGAACTTCTGCAAAGCCAGGTTGTCAGACCTGAACGCCACACAGCAGATCTTCAGTGGACAAGAGCATTTCTTCAGCAGGGCCTGCATTACCAGCTCGTAGTTCCGCTCCGTCACAAACAAGTCCACTCGCACATCAATGCTGATTTCCAAACTACCTGGATCACACTGTCTTTGTTGGAGGTAGACCAGCAGCTCTAAGCAAAGCTTAGAGAGCAGCTGTGTCCTGGCCCACCTGCCCATTGTTTTCTTGCACTCACAAACCTGGACTTCCACATCTTTTATCCCCGTCAGGTCCACCACTTTCAGCCTTTTCACGTAGGGAGAAGACTGATTCAGCACATAGTCTCGCAGCCCTGTCAGACAGCTTTCCAAGCACACGGAGCATGTTCTGTGGCTCAGGTCTTCCTGGCAGTCCACAGTAGTTCCCAAAAGTTTTCCCACGTTAAAGTCAGCAAATGGCCAGTTCTCCACCAAGTCGTGAATCACTTCCCCTTGCTCCAGCAAATAGCTGGCTTTGAAGAGAAGAGGAAAAAGGTGATGGGCGAGGCTGCCGAGACTCCTCCTGGCAAGCTCCGCGTTTGACACGAGCGCTTCCGCACTAATGAATCGGAGAGACTTCATTGCTGCTCTGGACTCCTTGCCTTCATGGAGAGCGACTTCTGTGTTTAACTGAAGATCCGAGCTGTTTATCACCTTCTATTTTTACCCGCAGCTGCTGTTGGCAGAAGCCTTGCTGGGAAGGCAGCCTGAACAGTCACATGCGAATCCTCTACTTTCTATTTTGGAGTGACGCTGTGATTCTGCAGTAATTAACCCTTCAGATCTTTAGTCAGAGAGCATTTGTTTATGTAAATCCTTGTATTTATAACAAGGCTAACTCAGCTAAGCACAGACCCCCCCGTTATAAGCAGCTTCCAGAGTGAGCTGCTGCACGAAAGTAACAGGGGTCTGAGAAATACTCATGTAAAATAGGAAAACAACTTACAAGAAGGTACATACAAGCTGTCCACCAGACTACCCTGACGAAGGGTGCTATGGGGGTGACTCAAGCTCAAAAAGCTTTCCAATATGGTTAAAGCATGCAAGACAGCTTTAGGAAATTCACCTATGCTTGAACTGAAATTGGCTATTTTAAAAATAATGTGGCAACAAGCAGAGTTTTCCTTTTTATTATTTTCCCTTGATCATTCTAGTACTGAAGAGAAAAATTGCGTTGGTTTATTCATTTCTGCCTGTCAAACAACTGTCGAGAGATCTAATACATGAGCGGGTTTGTTCTGATGGAAAAAGGAACGTTATTTAAAACTGACCTTGCCTCTTAGTGGGAGTGACCTGACCGCATTAATCCATGAAAAGAGCTCCCAATAATGGTTTTTTTTGGGGCACAGGAATTAATCAATATAACATTCTATTTGCTGATGGAGCAGTCAGGAAAAGCATTTCTAAGCAGTCCTTTCCTCTTAACCACAGTATTGAAGTTCTCGTGCCACACAAGGATTATAATTAGTGTCTCAGAACATCAATTTTCTTGATGAGGAAATTTCCCAATTTCCACAAAAGTGCTCCTTTGACAAACCAGGAGAAGCAGAGACGAAGCAACGTGTCAGGTGGCAGCAGAAGCACTTTTAAGTCAAGCACATTAACCTCAGTATGTATAAGGATTGTATTTCTTTATCTATCTGGCCAGGTACCCAGGGGTGCTGATAATGCACAGCTGTATCCAACTGCAGGTAGACGTCACATGTCGATTTTGATGGTAAATTCATCTCCTTGCAGGATCCAGAAGTCATGTAATATCATAGAACAGTAGGAAGGGGACCTCAAAAGATCATCTGGTCCAGCCCCTCACGAGAAAGGGTGTCTCGATGAGAGCCTAATTTTCCAATTGTAAGAACATACTAAATTCCTAATGTGTTATCGCCGCTACAGCCGCTTCGGCAATCTCACAGCTAATAATCAAAACTGTTAAACTCCAAGCATCAGCCTCGTCTGTACTTACTCCAAATGCAGACAAAATGTAGTTTAAACATTTATAGGAGGTTTCAAAACGGTTTGTTTCACACGAGGAAGATAAGACATTTTATTTTCATTCCTGTGCAAAAAAAATCCCTGCTTGCTCTCCAAATCCCAAGTCCAACAAGAACATTTAGTAGCATTCCTCAATGCTTTTATGTAATGAAAGGGTCATCTATTTTGTTATATTCTCTGCTTTGGACCATTGAAAAAGCAATGAGTATCCCCTGATTTTTAGATTTTTGTTTGTATTTACAAGCGCTGTAATTTTTATTGCCTTGCCCTGGGACTTTCACAAACATAGTCACATCCTTACATCATATGCTTCATTTATCCCCACAGAATCTGGCAAACATCAGGGGATCAAACGGGACGGGGATCTTCCTGCCGCTGCTCCCCTGAGGCAACAGGGATTTTTATTATAGGTTAAACAGACCTGCACTTTACTTTGTAATTCATGTATAAGGGAATTAAGCTTGAAGAACTAATTGCTGTGACTGACTAGCATTCATTGTCGCGGGCGGAGTGACTGACTTCACTCGTAAGAGAGAAATAATGAAATATTTATGAAGGTGAAACAGAGATTTGACAAAATCAGTAGCAAACGCAACAGTGTTTTATGGGATTGGATGGGAAGGTACACTTGGCCATTTACTGCACAGGGGAAGGGTCAGACAAGCTGTCAGGGAGACCCTCCCGCTTGTCAGGAGTCAGGAGGTTCAGAAAGGACCCCTGTGCTTTCTGAACTCCCTCCCAGAGAGGAGTCGAGGTGCAGCTGGATCCAACCCCAGTCCCAGACTTGGTCAACGCTTTATGTCCAAAGGATTATATACGTGCAATCAATCCCTTACACTACTTAGCTCAGATTTCAAATTTATCACGCTGTTAGTCACTTACCGAGAATCTCTTGCGACAAGGAATCTCGAGGAGCAGAACCTTCAGCGAGTGTCCTCACAAAAGGGGAGCTCCTGGCGTGCAGCCGCTGCCATCCAGGAGAGCTCAAAGGGCTCTCGGGCTGTCCACTGGTGATAGAGTAAGAAAATTGACCGTTAGTCATAATCTCATGGGAACAAAAGCTCTAGGTCCCCACTCCAGGCAGCGTTTTGGCTGTGTTGCCAGCCATCCCCCAAAGTCCAGCTGCAACTTCTGGTAACTAATGTTGTGATGGCCACGGTGGCCATGGCCCCAGCAGCAGCTGGGTGAGGTAAGAGGGGGAAAACCAGGGAGAGCACCACACCACATCCATTTAGTACCGTGCAACCAGCCCGCGTCAACTACACTGCGTCACTGTAGTCTTAAAATCACTGGTACTTCTAACACCGAACTTGCGGTGGGTTTTGTGCCTGATTTTACCTGAGAATCTCTTTGTGACTAAATGATCTGCAGCCTCTGCCCCTTCTGGGCGCATGTCCCGTTGGGCAATATTCCCTTTTGCTGTCTTTGGTAACGGTACAGGTGTTAGTGTTTCGTGTAGTCTCTGTTTGCATACAGCGGTCCTTGGCCCGTCAGCTGTAGCTCTCTGCAGACAGCCGTGCCCTGTCTCACATTCCGGTTTCTAGGAGGAGCTGGTGTAACAGAGAAGCAGCCCCCTTGCTGATGACAGCCTGTAGCAGGTGCTCAGAAAGGGCTGTCCATGCGATACTGAGGGCTTTTACAGGAACTGATGTTCTGAGTGTTCATACTCTCCTATGCGGTCATTTCTTCTGCCCCTGGACACACTTCCATAAAGCCTTCAGAGCTGAAGTCTTTCTGAAAGAACACAGCACATCCTGGCTGTCAAACAGTTTTGTTTCGGCCAGAAGATAACGCTATCTCAAAAGTTCTGCTGAACGGGATTTTCCCTGCAATGCTGGCTCAACTGCTCCAACCAAACTTGTGTGGCCAGACCCTGCCACCCTCACACTGGGCTTGGACTTTTATCATGAGAAGACTTACTGAAAGGTGTATATCATAGAATCAGAGAATGGTTAGAGTTGGACCTCACAGCAAAGATTTTCTTCCTCTTATCCAATCTAAATCTTCCCTCTTCCAATTTAAAGCCATTACCCCTTGTCCTATCACTCTACTACCTGACCAAGAGTCCCTCTCCTGCTCTCCTGGAGCTCCCTTCAGATCCTGGAAGGCTGCTAGAAGGTCTCTCCAGAGCCTTCTCGTCTCCAGGCTGAACAACCCCACTATCTCAGCCTGTCCTCACAGGAGAGGTGCTCCAGCCCTCTGAGCATCTTTGTGGCCCTCCACCAGACCCGTTCCAACAAGTCCATGCCTTCTGTGTTGAGGACTCCAAAACAGCTCTCCAGGCGAGGTCTCATGAGAACAAAGGGGTAGAATCACCTCCCATGACCTGCTGGTCACACTTTTGCTGCAGCCCAGGCTGGGGTTGGCTTTCTGGGCTGCCAGCACACACTGCCAGCTCACGTGGAGCTTCTCATCCAGGAGCACTCCCAAGTCCTTCTCCTCAGGGCTGCTCTCCAGCCATTCTCTGCCCAACCTGTATTTGTGCCTGGGATTGCCACGTCCCAGGACCCTGCACTTGGTTTGGTTGATCTTCATGATGTTGGTATGTCATCTTTCCCAGAAAAAAAGAAGAAAAGCATGGTAGAATAAACTAACTTAAATAAACTAACTTAAAGATAAATATTGGCACTCACTGAATTACTCACGTAATGAATTAGACCGTGAGTAAATGTGGAATACAATCTGGTTTGTTACTCAAATAAATCACTCAGCAAAAACCAAACTGAAGGGAGAAACTTACACACCCGTGAATTGCCTTAAGTAAATTCAGTTGGAAAAAAATACATAATTTTGTTGGACTAATATTTCTAGTTTCTCCAAAACTGGTTCTATAAGATGGATTTTTAAATGCATCAGTGTGGGGGGTAAGATGCTAAAAGCCGAAATGCTTATATACCCAGTCATGTCACTGCAAAACAAAGCAAGGCACGGCAATTTTGCAACACAAAGGCAATCAAAACACTGCAGGCAAGCAACTGATAGTGTCATTTAGTTACCCATCTCCCGGAGAGCAGTTTGATGACCGCAGGATCTTCAAGAAATCTCAGCATTGGTTTAATATTGCCGCTTTTCTAAGATGACAAAGATAGGCAAAATACAAATTGACCAGCTTTTTGCCAGCAACAGCACTTCCAGGTGTGTTGTACTGCCTGTTGTCCTCTGCTCCGTGATTCTTCTCGGGGAGGAGACGTGCACTGCAAGAAATATTTGGAATATACTGGAGTAGCACTTGAAAACCCTTCACTCAGAACTGTCGTGGTAATAAGCTGTGGCAACTCAGAACGGGCAGAAATGTCCAAATCCCTCACCAGAAGTGCACTGAGATGACTCCAGCCTCTCCGTGACTTAGGAACAGGAATAAAAGCACACAAAAAGTGGAACGCACCGTACACCAGCACGAACCCCTGGATTTCGGAACCTGGTTTCCGAAATCCAAAGCCCATTTTTGTCCCAAACCGAACATATACCTCCAAAGACAATATTGACCGAATGGTAATAACACGAAAGCCAGTGCCCCTGGACTTGCAGTGCTTACCCGGCTGGTGGCGCGGTACCCTGAAGAAACGCTGTCGTTGCCAACGCCTGTGTCCGAAGAACAGCAGTGAAACTGGAGAAGGGGAGAGAGAACAAGTTCTACCAGGAGGAAACGTGGGGAATTGGCAGGTGTAAGGAAGTTACCCCGTATTAGCGTAACTTCGAAGGATCTTCCCGCTTTGTCCCGTAGCTAAACATTTCCACAGGGTAGAAGGAAGGCAAAGACAGAGGGACGAACATTAGCAACACGCTCACAGAATAGCTCTGTTAATGGATTGCCTTCTTTCATTGCAGTTTCAAGTTTATTGTTGCCTTCTCGATAAAACTTTGTCTCTTTTTGTGAGCAAAGACTTTTGAAGTTAGCTGCCAGCAGAACCGCAAAGAGAAATGGGAAAATAAAATAGAAACTGCATTTTTTTCAGCTGCTGCTGCACTGACTTAAGCGAATGTTCTTGTACCTACCTTCACGCTTCCTTCTGCTCCTTGGATTTACAGTTTATGGTACACCTTTCAGAAGGAAACCAGGTACGGAAAAGTCTCAAAGTAGTAAGATAGTTTGTCTCCAGGATTCCACTCTGAACTTGCAGCGCTTCACAAACGTGTGTAAGTGGGGTCTGGTTAAAAAAAAAAAAAAAAAAAGGTTAAATTTAAGAATAAATCCTACTTATCTTCAAAGTAACCTGGAGGAATCTAACAAGTATTTTTCAGCATTCATTTTATGGTCACCTTTACTGTACGTGGGTACTGTAACACAGGTCACCAGAAGGGTTGTTGCTTTGGTTCCAGTCAGGGTGTACAAGAATTTCTTTTCATCTGTCTTATTGACAGAACAGAAAACAAGTTGCTTATTACTCAGCTAAAGCAGTGACGACATCTAGTGGTGACAAACGCGGTTGAAGATGGGGAGAGTCCAGCGGAGGACCAAAAAGAGGGGGGGGCCTGGAATATCTCTCTTACGAGGAGAGGCTGAGGGACTCGGGTCTTTTTAGTCTGGAGGAGGCTGAGGGGGGATCTGGTCAACGCCTAGAAACACTTAAAGGGTTGGTGTCAAGAGGCTGGGGCTGGAGTCTTTAGTGGTGCCCAGTGACAGGACAAGGGGCAACGGGCACAAACGGGAACACTGGAAATTCCATCTGAACATAAGGAAAAAAATTCTTTACATTGGGAGCTTATGGGTGAAGATTAAGGGGCAGGCCAGGTGAGGGACACTGTTGTGGGTGTTTATTGCTGGCCACCTGATCAGGATGGAGAAGCTGATAAGGGCTTTTACAACCAGCTCAAAGTAGCCTCACAATCACAGACCTTGGTTCTCGGGGGGGACTTCAGTCACCCTGCTATCTGCTGGGAAGGCTACGCAGCCAGGCAGGTACAGTCCAGGAGGTTCCTCCAGCGTATTGATAACTTCTTAACTCTGGTGATAGAGGAGCCAACGAGAAGCACTACTGACCTAGTTCTGACAAAAGAGGGACCGGTGGAAGACATTAAGTAAGGTTCAGGGCAGCCTTGGCTGCAGTGACCATGAAAAGACAGAGTTCAAGACTGTGGGTAATAGGCACAAAACAACAAGTAGGACTGAAACTTTGGATTTCAGGAGGGCTAATTTCTACCTCTTCGAGAAACTGCTCGCAGAAATCCCATGGGTTAGGTCTCTGGAAGGAAGGGGGACTTAAGAGAGGTGGTCGATATTCAAATATTACTTTCTCCAAGCTCAGGATCGGTGCATTTCTAAGAGCAAGAAATCAGGCCAGGGAAGCAGGAGACCTGCATGGTTGAGCAGGGAGCTGCTGAAAAACCTCAAGTGCAAGAAGGAAGTTTGTGGCACGTGGAAGAAGGAGGGACTGACTGCTTGGGAAGATTATTATTGGGAATGCTGTCAGAGTATGCAGGGGTGAAATGAAGAAAGCCAAGGCCTCCTTGGAATTCAAATTGGCAAGGGATGTCAAAGTCAACAAGGAGGGTTTTTTCAAGTATATCGGAGACAAAAGGAAAAACCAAATAAAATGAACTATTGAATGAGATGGGTGCCATGGTGACAGAGGATGCAGAGAAGGTGGAGCTGCTGAATGCCTTCTTGTTTTTGGTCCTTACTGCTCAGGCCAGCCCTCAGCAGCTACACACTTTGGAGGACTCAGAGAAAGTCGGGACAAGGGAAGACTTTCCCTTGGTGGAGGAAGATCAAGTTAGAGAACAGTTAAGTGAACTGGGTATCTGCAAGTCCATGGCTGCTGGTCGAATGCACCCCAAGTGCTGAGGGAGCTGGCAGAAGTCATTGCTGGGCCACTCTCTATCACCTTTAGAAAGTCCTGGAGAACAGGAAAGATGCCTGAGGACTGGAGGAAAGCCAGTGTCATCCCAGTCTTCAGAAAGGCCAAGAAGGAGGACCCGGGAAACTACAGGCCCTTCAGCCTCACCTCCATCCCTGGAAAGATGATGGAATGGCTCGTTCTGAGCATCATCTCAAAGCATCTGGAGGAAAGGAAAGCTCTCAGAAGTAGTCAACATGGATTCACCAAGGGGAAATCACGTCTGACTAACCTGATAGCCTTCTAGGATGGCACAACTGGCTGGATAGGTGAGGGGAAGGTGGTGGAAGTTGTCTACCGTGACTTGAGCAAGATCAAAAGTTACTGTTGGTGAATAACATGAATTTGCTGTCCACATAATTTCAGATTATGTTTTCCACTTCAGTTTGCGTGCATGTTCAGTTGATAATTTGCAGTTGCAGCACTTGCTTATGTCAAACAAACACAAGTCTCCCAGAAGTCTTCCTCTGCAAAGACTGTGATTCCAGCCACAGCTTTGTACGGCGCGGCTGTGTTACCCGATAGGTATTCGCTAGGTACTCTTACTTCGTGTGTATCGAGCTCCAAGAACCTCTGTAGACAAGGGAAAACTTTCCCAAACCAAAGCGACTGTTACGGTGGGGAAAATAAGGGCTGATTATTCAGCTTTTAACTGCAGAGGGTAGAAAGGCAGAGAACAAGCGGGCAAAAAACAGGAGAGCGAGCACTGATGTGGTACGAGGCTGAGCATTACTGCCAGCACAGTAATTGTTACCACCTCTGAGGCAGGTTTCAGCTGGGCTGGAGGTAACTTCCTTACTGGCAACCGCTCCGGTGCTGTGTTTTGGATTTGGGATGAGACTGAGGTTGTTGACACATTCATATTTCAGTTGTTCCTAAGCAGTCAAGGATTTTTCATCTTCCTAGGCCGGCCTGCCCACAAGGAGGCAAGGTGCACCCAACAAGCTGGGAGGACACACAGCCGGGACAAGTCACCACCACTGACCAAAGGGATGCACCGTGTGACGTCGTGCATCACATAAAGCCAGGGGAAGAAGAAGGGAGGGAGGAGAATGTTCAGAGTGGTGCTGTTTGTCGCCCCAAGTAGCAGTTACCTGTGCTGGATGGAGCTCTGCTTTCCTGGAGATGGCTTCCCCCTTCCCGCCGATGGCAAGTAGTGGATGAATTCCGTTTTCCAGGCCAACCAACTCGCCTGTAATGGAAGGAGATACAGGTTCTGCGGGGGACATCACCATGGCCACCAATCAGAAGGACTTGTTTTGTGAGGCAGAAGTGACAGCCCTCCATAACAGTATCAAATAACACTCACTGCTCTTTTCCAGTCTTCACTCTCCATAACCAACGATCATCACGGCGTGCAATACCGGTACGGAAATATGAACCTCGGATGCGGTTAGAGTTTCAGAGTGAGTGAGGAGATTGACTCTGGACAAGCAAAAGGCCGCTCCTGACTGAAATTCGTTTTATGCCTTGGTTTGACTGTGAAACTTAATTTGTAAACACTCTGAAACAAACACTTCTTCATCCTCCTGTGAAGCAGAGTGTCTGGAGGGAAATCAGGGGTTCCAGCCTTACCTGCTGAAAGGTGCCGCACACAACTGGTGGTAGAGGACTGTCTCCTGCCCTTAGCTTTGGCAGGCAGGCTGCGCTGGTAACTGCACTAGTCAATACCTTGGGTCGTGGGAGGAGCCGATACAACCTGATACTGGTAGACAAAGGTACAGCTTTTAAACACAGAGCTCCAGCACTCCAAAAATATAAGCAGAAACAAACGGAATTACCATAAAAAAATACATTCCAATTTATAAAACAACAAAACAAAATAAAGGCAAAGAAACCGATGTAAAGCAGCAACTTTGCAATAGATGCTGTGCCCCCCCCCAAACCTCTTTGACTTTCTCATGAGTTACAGCTGCCCAAAGCCATTCCCTTCTGTTCGAGAAGAGAGGCAGCTCCGACCCCAAAACGCCACTGCGTATTTCTATTTATTTTTGTTGAAATGGCTGATAACTAGCTTTGAGCTTTTCTCTACCTCAAGAGCCGTGAGGTACAAATCTTAGAGGTACAAGGCTTTGGGATGCCTCTCAGAACGTGAGGAGGGCCTCAAGTAGATGGGAGAGGGAGAGAATATAAAAGCTTTTCGTGGTGTGGTCAGTCCACCAACACCGTTTTTTAAGAAAACCTTGAACACACAGCCGGGGCTTGAGTAGTTACAGTCTCCCTGTTTTTATCAGGGACTAGAGCTCACGTGGAGTATTATCTAAAAATCTCTTGGACTGCTCATTCTTTACCTTGCTTGGGTCTGCTGTGCTGACCACAATTTTGTATTTCTTTCTGATTCTAAGCACTGGACAGCACGGAATTCTCTCATCCTCTGCGTGCCAGGTTTCCAAAAGCCCGTTATCTCTTTCAGCGCGATGTACCTCCTCCCTCGTTAAGCTACGAAGCCGGTAAATCTGAGCTATCAGAATCCTCACCAACAGATTTCAGTTCTTCCAAGGGAAGGGGCTGTTCCTGGCTTCTCTATCGCCTCGTGTACCAACAAAGGTGACACAGGGATGACACTCCCACCACCCCTGACTAACGAGCTGTTAAGCTGATTAATTATTGCATGTGTGTACCACAAAACCAGTTCTATCTAATTTTGCCATCACAGCACCTCATTTGCTAGCATTTGGTTCGGTCACCTGGGCTATTTTTTAAAATCTCTTCAAATCCACACTTAAGTTTCCCGTGTAGGAGATGAAGCTGGCTGGCAGCAGCGACCACCAACTCTTCAGCAAGTATTGGGCAGTAAAACGAAACCCCGAAAGATTGAATCATTGCATCAAAAGAATGATATTATAACGAGATGCTGTGTATCATCATATATGCAAAGTCGAAATTACAGTGTTGTTCTAACGCTGGCACCTCTGTATACCTTGACAAAATACAGATTCTTCTGATCTAGGGCCGGGCATACTGGCTTATAAAGTCAGTGAGAATTCTGTCATCTACTGCAGCGGGGCTAGAGTCACACAGAAAGCGTCACAGTTGTCAAGAGAGACTCAGGAGATCTTGGATAACTTCTGTTACGTCTTTTAATGATTTGCATTTTGTGAATGACATGAATTAGCAGCAGCACGCTACCGTCTGCTTTAACTCTGATTTGGGAACAGAAATACAAACTTCTCAGAAGTCTCGTATGGAAAGTCTTCTCTAACTGTACTAAATAAATGATTCTCTAAACCAATTGCCAAAGCAGTGTGATTCCACCAAAGTGATACAATTTATTGCCAAACCTCTCATTATGGTTTACTATTAAAACGTTTCTATAAAGACACGTTAGCAGAACGACACGACTTGTTTAAAAATATATGCAGTAAGTTGACACCTTTTGGAAAGTTACACACAAATATCTCCAAACAGCAGCACTCCAAAGAGTGAGGAGTTAAGGCACGTGATTATTTTGCAACCTTGGTTCCACAAACCTCCGGTTAGACCACATATTTGTAAAACATCATTTCCTATAGTTCAAGAACGACCTTCACAGCTCGCAGAGACAGAATTCATCTGAATACAGGCAACGCTGCTTTTTTTTTTAACATTGCTGGGTCATAGTGCAGCATAATAAACATTATTAAAAAGAACCTTATCCACAGAGCAAAATCTGTAGAAAAGACATCGAATATTTCCGCGTTTCATCTTTTTACAACAAGGCAGGCCATAGTTATTTGCCCAATAAATAGCGACTGTGGAATTCTCAACTTGTCTTTCTTTGACAGAGCACGTCAGGGAAGAAATTTAGAGACAAAGTTTTCAGCCAGGGAAAGAAGACCTGGACTGGCCTCACCAGAGGTGAAGTGGTCATTACCAGCTGATCATTTCGATTTCATTCACACCGTAAAAAAGCAGCTGATACGCACAGCCAGATCCTCAGCGGCTCTACATCTGTACTGCCCAGATGGAAAAGCCCCCAGAACTGGGGCTTGCCTGGTCAAAGCGTGCTGAAGAGGCAACCAGACACTTGCACTCACGGGGGCATGTCCTGAAACGTGAAAAGTACACGGGACAGAGCATGGGGGTGAGGAAGCGAGACAGATGATGGATTTTCGTAACCTGCTTTCTGTTTACAACCTGGTAGATGTTGGGAGCCATTGTCTTGGAAGAAAAAATGAGGAATGATAATCCCATACATTCAAGCTAAGAGTGCTGTTCTCAGTATAGAAACTGGGGACGTGAAGCTTTTTTTTTCTCATCACATTTCATATTGAGAAACTATTGCCAAACAAACCCTTGCTCTAGAGGCAAGATTAGACTGGAAAGGCAATTAGAAAACATATTCCAGAGGCATAAGAGCTTCAGAAATTGTGCAAGCTATTCCAGGGAAAGCTCCTTCCACTATCAGAATTGTCCAATTTATCCCTCATCTGTTCAACTACGACACAACAAACAGACAATGTATAAGGCCTTTGAAAATAAATGGAGAGTTAAGCCCTTGGTGTCTTTTCCATTTCTTCTGTTGTTAAAAATGGCATAATGCTTCTCTGTGTTTTGCAGAAACTCCTACAACCCAGAGCCTTCTCAAAAAGCAGGCAGGATCCTGCTGACTTCTCACAGAGACTGCTGTATTTGTAAACACTATGGTGTCTGTTGATCCTCTCCTTTAGGATAAAAACATACAAGAACATCAAAATCTTATAGCCTGGGATTTCCAAAATTGCATACCCTTGTGTGTGCAACACTTATCTGACGAAAACTCCCATCTGATGGTAATGATGATGATTTACAAATGTTTTCTTGAGGTAGCCTGTACACAAATAGATTAGGAATGCTCTAACAAGCATGCAGAAAACAGTCCAGGGTGTGGTGGTTCTTCTGACTGCGCCACAGCAACGACCTCTGTACAGCGGCAATAAGACACGACAGTTTTACTTCAAAGCCAGCACCTGACGAGCGTCCTGCCAGCTTCGGCGCTGGTACTTCAGCATTGTGCTATGAGACCGGATTTTTGGCACGTTGCACTTTACCTGCGCTATCTGGGGTCAAGTCATGGCTCTGTTATAGATCTATGCCAGGGACCGAAACATTTGTTGCAATTAGAATATCCTGAACAGCATTAAAATGCCCTGCTGCACCCAAAGAGCGTGTTCGTATGTGCTCAGTTCACACAAAACTGTATTTACATTGCTGAATTACAAAATCAGCATCTCTACCGGCGACAGCCTTATGGCTCATGACCCTCGTTAATAAGACTAACTCTGCGCGACGAAGCTTCCCCGTGAGGGACGCTGGTTTGAATCGGCGCCCGAGATGACTGCAGACAGGCAGCTGCTTGTAGGTTGACATCAAAAGAACCAGCGCTCTGAATCTGCTCTCTAAAGGCATACATTTTGCTTCCGTCTAGGCTTGGATGTGACACTTGTTATCGTATCTCGTCTGCACCAGCCTGACGGGTAGTTTTAGCAAAGAGGACAAAGGTAGGGAAAAGATGTGGGTAGGAGTTTTCACACACTGCTCCACTCTTTTTGGGTGTTTGGGTAAATCTCAGGTTTGACATATGACACAGAATCACCTAGAACCCCTTCAAAATTGGGTAGGTAGAGTGAAACAACCACTAATTCCTATAAATAAAGTAAAATTTACAAAGTAAAGCCTCCGTTGAATCCAGCCTTAAGCAATTCAGATGCTTCCCTGAAGGTGATTTAGCTGATTTACAAATGGTTTACGCTGATATCAAAAGGAAATAAGGTATGCATTTGCATCTCAGAAGCTTCTGAGCACTCATTGATGACGCAGAACCTTTGCAACTTCTACCACTGAAGATTTCAAGCCAAAATTGCAGGACTGGAATAATTCAAGGCAAAATACAGCTAGGCCAGAGGGCTCTACGCCAGCGCGTAGCACTATGCATCCACAAGAGGTCTCAGAGGTTTCCCTTCTCAGTCTTCAGCTGGGCTGGCTTTTGCTGAGGTCTCCAGCTGTCTCCAAGGTGACGTAGATGAGATTCATACGCAACAAGCATCTAGTGCAATCTTAACTCCTACCATTCAACAGAAAAATGAGGGACAAAATAATAAAGGAAGTTCCTAACGCAAACAGGCACATGCGTACGCAGCAGCCAAACCACCTCAATACTTTGAACCATCGACATCCTGAGTCATTGTGGCACTTGAACCATGTGGCAAAACACATCTGAGGGACCCTTGTCCTGATCAGCTATTGAAAGTGATACATAAATGATCAAGGTAATCTAACAGAGTATTTGGAAGGTGTCTTCCAAAGCAGCAGCAAAAATGACAAATATTTACGCTTCTGTCTGAGTGAGGCTATTTAAAATAGAGCAGCTTGATTAAGAATGTGAAAGGAGTTGCTTGTGACCACACAAACTAAAATTCTGAGCTAATTCTGGATGCTCTTTCATTCCAGTGCAACTGAGTAGAGGAAATGAAGGTGAAGGAAGGAAATGGCCTTCCTGGCTCCCTTGAGTAAGTTTCAAGGCGCTAGGACTTTCCTCTCCCTGGAAAGTTTTCCACCAGAGTCAGTATCACACAATTACTCAGCAATATAAATATTCAATAGCAGGAAAATAAGTTTTCTTTAGCTTGCACTTAAAAAGGCACTGATCCATTTCAATCAGAGTAGACTTTGCAGGCAAGAGGCTAACCATTGGCTTCTCCTACATTCATTTCATACATCATAAATATTGAATTCCATTACTGAAGCAGCAAATGCAGCCTATTTCTTGAAATGTATTTGTGGCAGAATGGTGTAATAAACCATTTCCATGTAAAAAAAAAAAAAAAAAAAACAAAACAACAAGGTTTTACCAACAAGAAAAGATTCTTGTTTTAGCCCTCCAAAAATAATGTTGAACTTTTGTAACAGTCTACACACAAAAAAAAATAACAAGGAGGTGTATTTCTCCTTTACCGTGAACCCTTTCATTATGAATGAGAACTTAAAAATCTAAGTGCAGCAGAAAAGCTCCAGAGTTTCTGATATTATGGGACCCCGTTCCCTTTCCGTCTGAAACCATCCTAGAGAAGAAGATCCCACGAACCAATAAGTTGCTTTCTATTTTTACAGAAGCCCTTTGTTCAAGTTATTCTTTCTCATCTTCTCTTTTCAAATAAAGTCCTGGCTCACAACTGCGTTTCCTCTTGTTCCAAAGAATGTGGAGGGATGTGGCAAGATGCTGGAAGAGATGCTAGCTTCTGAAGCTTAGGGTGTTGCAGAGGTTTTGGTCTGTGGAAAGAACGTCGGCTTTGTACACGTCTGGCTGCAGCAGATCTGTAATTTCCTTGTACATCAAGCAACATTTTCTTCTCTTGGGGCTCCTTCATGTAAGAGTCTTCCAGCCCTTCAAATATAAGTAAAGAATTCTCTTCTTGGGAATTCTCGGACTTGTAGCTAACTTCAGAACCATAACCTGAGTTTACTGTCTCTTTGTTATTCGTATCTGTATCTGCTTCCCAGAAGAGATCAGGTACATTTGGGTCACAAGAAGCTATATATTCAGAGACAGAAGAAAGAGATATATTGCCTCGGTTTTCCAATGAAGAATAGTTTTGTGTCCAAGGCATTTGAAGACAAGATGGAAAGAAGTGGAGGGGAGTCACTGAAACGCTTTGGTTTTGGTTTAGTTGGTCATCTGAGGAGGAATATTCTGTCATTTCAACATCATGGTCCAGGTCACCTAGAGGGCACAATTAAATAGAAACATTTGTAATACACACTTTCTGTGCTAGTATGCTGACTACTAGGCTTTGCTTCTGGCTATTTCTATGAAAGTCTCGTGAAAGCGAGTGGTTTAAGATGGCTTCTTGGGTGGGGAACCACACCCTCTCCCGCTTTCTATCTAAAGTGACTTTATTAAACTTTCAATCCTTGCTGAGGATCAGGAAAAATTTAGTTCTGTGTTTGTGAGGAACCAACTGCCTGTTTAATGTATTTAGGAGCTGAAGCCATCATCCGGTCACTTAAAGTGTAGCTTAAACACGTAGCTTTGGAACGTAGTCCTGACGCTGAGCAAGGAAATCCTTCAGAAGCTTTTGAAAGACATAGTGCTCTTTCGACCACGTAGCAGAGGGTATCACCAGGGAGTCAATTTCTTATTTACTGGAGCCCATGATCAGTTTGCTGCATGCTTTTAGACTATGCAGAGAAACTTCCCATTGTCACCCTTGGTTTCCAGTTTACGTGGGTTTTTAAAACCTTTTCATTGAAATTTCAGTGCCACTCTCCTATTAGGAGAATTTTGTTAAGGAGATAATTCAGAGGGCAATCAACGTCTAAGCTTATTAGCTTGGGAGATCTAACTTCCCAAAACGCAGCAGTCAAACCCCTGTGATTTTGATATATCGAAGATACTTGCACAAGAACTTATATATCCTTTTTCTTAATAATAAATTATAAATAAGGCGATAGAATGGAGGAAAAGAACAAAGGTTAGCGAGAAAAGATTCAGCAAGTGACATACCAGTATTTTATGATCATGTTCTTAGTGGAAACAAAAAGTGAAGAGAATGTCAATGTGGGTAAGTGTGAAGGAGACGTTTGCCTTTTGGAATGCTGTTGCTTATTCAAGTTTTTAATCGGGATATTGGATCAGTTCTTTAATTAATCTAATATTCCTTTTAAAATATCATTAAAAAAATAATCAAAGATGCATTAATAAGGAAGTGGGTACTAGAACCAACCACAGACCTGCAGGCCACTCCAGTAAAGAGAGTGATGTATTTCCTGTAACTACACTTGAACTAGCACGTATTCTGCAGAGACGGAAGCCAGAAGAGAAGAAAAGCCAAACTTCCTTTTCTATTCCTTTTTAAAAGGTTATGAAGCTCTTCTTAAATTTAAATCACTAACCTTCACTCTTACCCTGAGGTCTTCATCTGAACAAAGTCTCACCAGCTAACTACAGAAGTACTTTCACCGTATGCCTTTATTTGTTGATGCACAGAGGATACGAGGTCATACGATTGTGATCACAGATGCCACAAAACCAAATTCCTGATGAAACTGATAATTGCGTTTCATTGCATAATCCCCACGGTGCCCTATGTTCTATTCAGTTATGATGTCTGAACTGTGATCTGACCCACCTCATTTACAGCGCTAACTGTGTTGATTATATGAGTGAAGGCTGCTTTTTATGGTGGGGAAAATTTCCACAAAGTGAAAATTAAAGGCCAACTGGGATAATCCATTTTAAACCCAGAGTCGATTTATTTTTATGCCTCTAACACGTTAAAATTAACAAACTATTTGCTGCATCAGAAATCTAAGCGTTTTTCTGCTTGCAAAATAAGGTATGCATGATGATAAACTCACAGTTTGAGGATAAAGCTCTCACCCAAACTGGAATTCTGCCGATGTGTAGTTATCTCTTCCTGTGCAAGGGAACTCTGAAGCATTCTAGTAAGCACACCAATTTTTTACACTCTTTCTTATGTAATTTAATGATGACATCGGCAGCATCGTTGGGTACTTGCACTATAGGACAGGGACGACTTTTCCCTTGCTGGGCACGAGAGAAATAGCCTGGACAAATATTCAGAGCTGACTTAAGACTTCTTAGCAATAGAGTAAAAAAATCATATTCTAGTCACGCTAAGAATGAGAGAGAGCCCAGATAATTGCTAGCTCTGCTGCTCTGATTTCCTTATATTGTCCTAATACAATAGAGTTCAATTGGTTAAATGACTCATTTGGCCTTTTATGGTCAAGCCATATACTTTGACATCAGCACCTGCCTTGCCTTTCTGGGTCCTCAGGCTATTTTGCTGACACCTGCAGATGGTGGTGACAATCTCACATGAAAAGACCTTTCACTGTTTAAAGGGGCTGAATCTGAATTACCTGATTCCTGCCAGGGAATTCAGGTACAAATTTTATCACCTAGAACTGACTAACCAAGAAGCCTGGAGCCTCTTGAAAATGGGTACACAACATTCTGGCATTTGGAATACTGTTTTCTTGGCATTTGAGCCAAAACAAAGAGCAGGACCGTTATCTGCTGTAAAAATAGCACGTCACTGGAACCCAAATAGAATCATAGAATCATCCAGGCCGGACGGGACCTCCAAAGGTCATCTAGTCCGACCTCCCAACAAATAGCTGGACAACTCTTCTGGAAAAGGAAGATAGAAAGACATTTTGTTATTCAAGCTGGAGAAGAACAGAAGATGTTTAGTTACATGAAGAAATCAGGAAAGAGATTCTTTGGGAGAAGAAAAATCAGAAAAGAAAGCTTAGTTGTCAGTAGTCAGGTTTGAAATAAAGATAAAAAAATATTCTTTAAAATATTACATATGTGTTGATTCTGGGAGAAAAGATCTGGGTCGGTCCTCTGGGCCATCTGCTAGCAGGAAGGAATCTACTGATTTGTTGCTGAGCCGGAACGGAGTGAGCCGTCTGAAGTTGTTTGGAGAATACGGGATCTGCACTCGGGCCCGTTGCGATGGAACCACAGTATCTTCACTAGATAACCACGGCGAGAACTTCATGTAGATGCTTTGATCATCGTCGGTTGAAAATACTGGGTTATCGATGCCTAAGAAAAGTTCACGAGTGACAAAGTACAATTAATCAAAATAATTTCTTGGCAATACAGCAAGATGCTTTGTAAAAGGAGAACGGCTACAGTGGGAAAAAAAACTGGCTGACGAGCTGGCATAGGTGTGACCAGGCCAACACGCAGACATATACACACATAGGTTGCTCTTTCTACTTTGGTTATTGCTAGTCATTTTGGATTTCTATGAAAAAGTTGGATATTATATCAAATACGCAGTTATGTTTGGGATATCTGGAGAGGAAAAGAAAAAAAAAAGTCAATAGAAGAAGAAATCAGTCAGCAGATTTTAGGCAAAATAAAGCACAATATAAAATAGCTGCAGAAAAGTCAAATCAAGCCCATAAAAAGGAAAAAAA
The DNA here is from genome assembly GCA_013398155.1 of Pedionomus torquatus. NCBI lineage: Eukaryota > Metazoa > Chordata > Aves > Charadriiformes > Pedionomidae > Pedionomus > Pedionomus torquatus. The sequence goes on from VZRU01003469.1 coordinate 22,266, forward strand.
AGATGGAAAAAAATGCAAAAGCCTAAACTGCACAACTCCATAAAGGAATGACATGAGTGTGAGGGAACTACAGCAGGCCACGAAACAGTTAAAAGTAAGTTCCAGAAAGCTTTTAACGTAGATACCTAGAGTCTGCAGGGTTTGAACAGAAAAAGACATTTTAAAGAAGAGTCTAGGTCTCATCTTGCCACCTGCTTGTTTCTGGATGGATTTCTGGGTGTCATTATACATTCTGAAACATAAAATTTGTCATGGAACAGCAAAAAGGCCGTATCAGCATGTCTGACAAAAGAAAAACACTTGGGTTTTTCTTCACTGTATATGCAGCATGTTATGTATGAAGTGTACAGTGGCATGGGAAAAATTCAAACATAAATTTGCTAAAGAGAAATAATTTAGAACTTTATAAATCACATCATGTAACATATAGCGATACACTTTCAATCTGGTATTTTGGAGCCTTTCAGGGCTGGAAATTAAATCCAAGGAATGCTCCAGGAATGTTGCACACGTGCCCTTTTCAGTGACTTTTCTGAGCCTGTAAAGAACTGAGAGAGTTGGGAATTTCAGAGGAGAAATCTGAAAGAAGCAGCATGAAATTTATCACAACAAAGAGCTTCAAATGCGAGTTCCAAAGGACTAGTATTGACCGGTCGTGTGAGGCAGAACAACTCTAAAATAACATTTGCTGTTGTTAGAAATACTAGTGGATTTAGGTCTGGTGTAGGCAGTCACGCTCACAACTTCTGTCAGTAGCAAATCTGATGCTCTACATGCCTCAACTTTTTATCTGTTGAAGTTACTATTAAGCAATTACATTTTCCAATACAACACATCAGATTAAAAAAAAAAAAAAAAAACCAAAANNNNAACAACAACAACAACAAAAAAAAACAAAAAAAAAACCAAAAAGCCTAAAAAACCAACAATCTCAAAAATACCAATCAACCAACCAACCATAAAACAAAACCCCAGAAAAAAAGTGCTAATTCATTAGCATTTCTAGCATTTTTTTTTTAACCAAACACCTCTCTAGGTAATTAATATTTTTACCAGTAGGAGTGTCTGTGAAATTTTGCTTCATCACATTAGCCAGGAAATCCATTCCTTTGCCTAGATGCAAAGTTTCATAATCATTATTTTCTTCTGATTCAGAAAACTCCAGATCTGAAAAAAAAATAGAGAGTTCAATTTGATTAGAGATTTGTACCAGTTCTGACACGAAATGCTGTTTCACGCTGGTTTGATGCCGGCAGAGATTTCACATTCTAAGTTTTGGCTATCAGAATTGCCGTCTTTCCTGGGACTGAAACAAACCAAGCTGTGACGTGGCACCACTGCCGCTGCTGCTGGTTTGTGTCCTAAATGCTCACGTGTTGACAAATCTCATCCCTTACAATGACCGGTCATTTCATCGTTTGACAGAGGTCAGCATCAGTGTCTTGACTGACTTCAGACCTGGTGTGGTCATTGCTGCTTCTACGGCTGTAGAATCAAGTTTTATAGCAGCTGCTAAACCATTTGGTAAGATTGTTGTCCAATTAAGCCTTTTTTTTGCCCCCCAGGAGTGGATGACATCTATACACGGTGCTTTTTAACAAGAATTACCTACTTAGAAGTATTTGGAAAGCTCTCCCCACGCAAAAAAGTTCTAGAATATCACTTATTCAGCCAGTCTGTATTGCCCCTGACAGTCAAATAAAAACAATGCTCAGAAAATTATTCAAAGAACATACATAGAGGCAAATATCTTTCCTGGGAGCTACTGAGAAAAGATCATAGAATCATAGAGTGGTTTGGGGTGGAAGGGAACTTAAAGATCATCGAATTCCAACACACGCTCCCGCCCCCCCCACCCCCTCCACGGGCAGGGAAACCTCCCATTAGACCCAGGTGGATCCCTCTCTATTTAAATTCAATTTTCTTTGAGATCTCTTTGAGATCAAAGGGTTGCATGCATAAACAGAGGAAAGACTAGGAAAAAAGCTAGTTTGGTGGCTTCTAAAGCGCATTTCAGTTTTTAAGTGATATGCATTATTTTGTAATTACATAACAACCATATTAGCATCCAGCATTTCTTGCTATGACTGATAAGAATGCCACAAGATGGCTAAAACATGAGATGAAAGAATGTGGGGCTTTACATGAGAAACCAGCTTATGGCAGGGATGTTGCCCGGGCCAGTCAGCTTCAGATTACACTTTCAAGGCTGAACCATGTGTTAAATTGGTGTACGAAGGGTGAATCAGTGCTGGAAGTGGCTTCTGACTACGTGCTCCTTTCAAAGCTACGCTGTCCTTGAGTTCTAATGCGCTTGCTCAGCCTCAGCTCTGGTTCAGAGCTTTCTAAACAAATGGACCTTAATTCAGACCAGCACGCTATCTCAACTACTTCATTTTATATGGCACGGTGTCCCAGGCAGAAATACCCTGCTGTGATGAAAAAGATTAGCAAAAGTTGCTCTGTGCAGCTTCTCCAGAAGGAACCTGAAAGTTCATCTGCATTGAAGCCACTGCGTTATTTTGTTTACAAAATATAAATGCAGTATTTTAAAAATATATGAGGAAGACAGCCAGTTGAACTTTGGCCTAGAAAAACAATTTATAAACGACTGAGACACTGCATTTATGCAAGGAGCAGATCCCTACCCTGAGTTCTGAATTATGACCAGAAGTTTCTTTTTAGTACCAGACTCAATGTTGCCTACCACAAGATTTTTCAGTGATGCTTTACTGACAACGTAGCTGGTAAAACGCAGTTAACGAAACTGGTCCAAAGAGGGGTTTTCTTTACCTTTTTCTTTCAAGGTAAAATCCTGTACTGGATTTTCTGAAGGTATTTTTCCATTTGGTATGGCGCTGCTGTTTCGCTGAAAGAAAACAAAAGAAGTTACCAAAAGTGCTACCGTCAGCGGATAGCGATGGCAGTGACATCCTTCGAAATCACGAGTTCAGCGGCATAACCTTGAAATCCATTGTAATCTTTGCTTGAAACTCAAATACGGATGTCATTAGTTTCCCCCTACACTCATGGTCAGTACAGGAAAAGAAAGGAACTTTGGCTCTTTGTATGCTGTATGTCCCCTCTTAGTTTCACATGAATTTTGCAGAGTGCTGTATGCTACAGTGCTACCCTGCTACATCTACCTTGCAACATCTCCCCACAGTGGTGTAGCGTGGTTCAAGGTCCGTTGTTTTTCAAGCGATCAAAAATCTCTCACCCAGAAGAAAAGGAAGAAAGGTCCCAGAGCAAAGAGAAAAGAAGCCTGTGAGAAGATGCCCCTTGAGTTATCTCATAGTTTAATCTCCTCTTGCTTAGTCCCTTTAATTTCACAAAGTTCTAAAGGACAGAGAGAAATACAGTACATAGGACCCTTCAGGGTCCTCCCTGCCCTCCCCATCCCTTATTTTGTGTGGCTCCATCTGGGTCCTTGAGAAAGTATTTTACCCTTTTTTGGCCCCGGTCTCGCTTGTGGATTTTATTGAGCTTCTTGGGATGGTTTATTCCTAGTTTGGTACTCTTGAAAGATTCTAAGCGCTTCCTCATTGTCCTATGGAAAATCTCCTTGTCTTGTTTCTCATCTTCACTGTGCATGATCTCATGTCGACTGTACAGGTGTTTGTGCTGTGGCCAGGAAGGGAAGACAATATTCATTTATTTAGAAATATAGCTGGAAGCCCTGAATCAATGCAGTCAGTGTAATGCGAATGTAAACAATTCCGTAAAAAGAATGACCCAAAGACTAGTCTGAAGGCATTAATGAAGCTCCTATTTTTCTTTCTCTTTCTTCACTATGAAACAGGTATAAGTCCAGGAATTCTAAGTATGTAAGAGTGACTGTCATTCAAAGTAAGCCTCTCCCTGTAAGTGTCTGAATCACTTCAGTTGATACACTCCATTTAACACTGCTTCAGAACCTATGTTAGACCCAGTTTTCCACTCCACTGGCCCCAGTGATGTCAAAGGCTCTAGTTCTGTTGAAGAGGTTTGTTCATAAATGAGAAAGAATATAGACAAAGTGCCTATCTTCCTCAAGGGGGTAGATTTTGCAGATGGGTTAGAAACATAGAACCACAGAATGGTTAGAGTTGGAAGGGACCTTAAAGGTCATCAAGTTCCAACTCCCCTGCCCTGGGCAGGGACACCTCCCACCAGACCAGGCTGCACCTCCCACCAGACCAGAACACCTCCAGGGATAGGACATCCAGAGTTTCTCTGGGCAACTTGTTCCAATGCTTCACTACCCTCACAGGAAAGACTTTCTTTCGAGTATCTAATCTAAATCTTCCCTCTTTCAGTTTGAAGCCATTACCCCTTGTCCTGGCACTGCGCTGCCTGATTAAAAGTCCTTTTCCATTTCTTCTGTAGGCCCCCTTCAGGTACTGGAAGGCTGCTATAAGGTCTCCCTGGAGGAGCCTTTTCTTCTCCAGGTTGAACAACTGCAGCTCTCTCAGCCTGTCCTCATAGGAGAGGCTCCAGCCCTCTGATCATCTTTGTGCCCTCCACTGGACCCTTTCCAACAGGTCTTTCCTATGTTGAGGACTCCAAAGCTGAACACAGCACTCCAGGTGGGGTTTCACAAGAGTTGAACTTTGAGAGGGGTAGAATCACCTCCTTCGAGGTTCTTTCCTTTTGAGTTTAAAGGAAAACTTTAAGTTTCCTCCCAAGTTTCAAAAAGTGTGCTAGTTTTAGATTAGAAAATGGTCTAATGCTATCCTTCTGCTCTCACCTCTTGCCTGGGTTTATACAGGTACTGTTGTAGGGTGTGATGAGCAATTGTGTCTTCTGTGTCCCGGATACTTTTCCTTCTCTGCTCTAAAGCTTGCATGTCAAGGCAAACTGGCCCAGCCTTTTCTCTCCTGGAGAAGAACACAATATACAAAAAGCCTGTTTAAAATCAGTGATTGCTGAAGAGGAAGAAAAAAATTGGAAAAGAGGGAACAAGAGGGAGAAATGAAGTCTTAAAAAAAAAAAAGTCAAAATCAGCTAGATGAAAATGACTGAGGAAATACCTAATGGGAAACTTGAGAAAAAAAATACTGTTTTTTGTCTTTCAGCATGAACATCTTCGTTGAAAGAATCATGGAAGAGTTAAGGAAGGAGAAATTTTTTTTCCTGGCCTCTCTCCTGTCTTCTTCTGGAACAGACACAGAAATGACATCTAGCCCCATCTATAGCAGTTGACGAACAAAAGGTACATGGAACAACTCTTAATGTGGATGTCTGCTTCATCTCACCAGCCCCCAACTGCAAAAATTTGTGTGTAAAATGCACCAATATAGCTGTATGTTGCACCATTATCATAGAATCATAGAATGGTTAAAGTTGGAAGGGACCATAGAGATCACTGAGTTCCAACCCCCCTGCCATGGGCAGGGACACCTCCCACCAGACCAGGTTGCTCCAAGCCCCATCCACCCTGGCCTTGGACCCCTCCAGGGATGGGGCAGCCACAGCTTCTCTGGGCAACCTGTTCCAGTGCCTCACCACCCTCACACCAAAGAATTTCTCCCTGATATCTAATCTAAATCTCCCTTCTTCTAGTTTAAAACCATTACCCCTTGTCCTATCACAATGCTTCCTGACCAAGAGTCCCTCTCCAGCTCTCCTGAAGCTCCCTTCAGATACTGGAAGGCTGCTCTAAGGTCTCCCTGGAGCCTTCTCTTCTCCAGGCTGAACAGCCCCAGCTCTCTGAGATTGTCTTCAGAGGAGAGGTGCTCCAGCCCTCTGATCATCTTCGTGGCCCTCCGCTGGACCTGTTCCAACAGGTCCATGTCCCTTCTATGCTGAGGACTGCAGAGCTGGACACAGTGCTGTGATTATGTATACCCATTTTATGTGGGAGAAAGGAGAAACTGAAGTTCAAAACAGCAGTGAATGAAGCCCCCATAACTTAATTTTTTTTAAATTTATAACAGTGTTTCCATCTCCTCACATACAAGATCAGCATCCCGCTCCCCTCCGATCAGTCCACACTACTTACAGTAAATAAGAGACAGAGCTTTCCACAGTACTTGGGCGTGGGGTGTTGAAATCCACATTTACCATGTTGTCTGTACTTGGAGAACGGATGAATGCCAAGGAACCTCTACGTTCTCCCTGGCCACAGAGAGAAACAAGACATGTTAGAGCTGAAAACACCAAGGGCAAAACATGCATCAGAAAACACAGATAAGTTGTGAGGCTGCTGAATGCAAATGGTACAAGAAGCAGGGGAGAAGCTGCATTTAGACAAGGAATACAAACTATTTTTTGGTTATGATTTCTTTATGTTGAGTGACATTTTCCCAACAGACAAAGCTAGGAAAAAAACTTGTAAGTGGATTTTGAGGAGTGATTTTTCAGGCACTAATCTGCTTGCAAATTGTATCCTTCCACTTGTGCAGTCTAACTCTTTTTTGTCTTCCCAGACCCTTTCTGGAACCGACCTTTCCCTTTGCACCACACTGCAAGCAGGTACATAGGGATATCTCTGCAGAATTTTTAAGACTTGACACATCACTGCCCTAAGAGTAGTGTCTTCAAAGGTACAACACTAAGCTTCCTCTACGCTGCCAGACTGGCAGCAGCAAATGTTAAGTGGCACTAGAAGTCTACAAGACGATTTGAAAGAGAGTATAGCACGAAGAGATGAGATACTGAAGAGAGGAGATTTGCTTCCAGTTCTAAAACCAGCGTCACAGAACCGACACCGGAAAAGCTCAGACTGTCCTCCCCAGTTTTCCCTGTTGTTTGCCCAATCTCTTGTTTAGGTGCAAAGCAGCTGTTGAGTGACATCGGGTCACAGACACCAGCTGTTGGTCACACAGGCGTTTGAACCCGTCTCCAGTTTTAAATCACGTAGCGGGTCTCTACATTTTAAACTGTCACAAAGAATATACCAAGAAAAACCATGTCCCTTGCAGAATATTCCAAGAGATTTTACATTTCTCCAACTCCAACTGTACCGTGTCCCCTTTACATTTTTATACTAACAGAGCAAATAAAACAAGTATTTCCTGTTGCTGTGGTAGCCCACATATATGTCACAGTAGAAAGTGCTGGACCGGGTCAGTGGCATTAAGAGGTACACTCTGGCCCCTCCAGGCAGAAAACTTTAGAGAAAAAAAAAATGTAAATTCTGGGTCAGCATCAGGCCATTTTCTTAAGTGCACCCGACTTTCTTTTCAAATCAAATTTAATGTTTCATACATACATCATACCATATAATCAGTGGAGGAATTTTAGCTGGAAGAAGGTATTAACTGTATGTATTTTAAGTTGCTTCTATTTGCTTGCTCCGGATTATTTTCATTTTGCCTGGCTTAAGCTCTCCCCTCTCAACTGTGAGGAATTTATTTAGGTTCAGACTGAACTCTCTCAAGGTCTTGTTTATTGTACAGATGCAGCATAACATAAGCAGATGCAGAGCTGAAAAAAGAAAAATGTATAAAATAGTCTTTAAACTCCTCAGTTTCTTGCAAGTGAGAAGAGAGCGAGTAGCTGGGGGAGGCAGATCTTTACTCCTCCTGGAAGAGGAGTACATTTCAATTCACAGGTATTTTGCTCAAAGATATATTTCAGAAGTGAGGAACAATTTGTTACAGCAATGTATCACTGAGGCAAAAATACTAATCTGAGAAAAGTGGAATGGCTAATGACTAATCAGGCATATTAAGGTCACTAATTTCCACTGGAAGAAACCATGTTGCAAATCTTTTGAAGAACCTGGACAACTTTTAATTTCTTTGTCTATTTTTAGCAGGTCAGTAGACATTTGCCAATAGAATTTGTCCAGAAGACACAATATACACTAATAGTATTTGGACCAAGGTAATAAAGTCCATTTCCTTGTGTTATGAACTGTACGAAGGCTTAATGAAAAAGGTGACTCTCCTAAAAAATTAAAAATCTAACTTAATCTGGCATTGCTATATAGGATTCAAGACGTTACTGGGTAAAGATTCTGAGGCTAAATCTGCATAGTTTAGTTACCTATAGAGCCCTTTGCATCTACTAACGAGAAAAAATACTGTAATGAATCTATTGAATAGATTCAGCAGTGAACCTGAACATAAACCACCTGCACATCAATGTCAAAGTCATTATCTAACTTTCTTCCTTTGAGTTGTAACCAAGAAAGCTCCATGAGAAAGAAGATTAGTTCTTGAGCTCAAACGATCTGAAAACTAATGGGTAATTTAAGCAAATATTCCTTCCGAGATTTGGTATCTTGAGAACCACTCCCCATTTTTCACACTAATATAATTTCTGAATTCAGTTTTTAAAATTCCTTGCTTCACTGGAAGAAGTCTGCCTGGCTGTAGCTCATTTTCCAAAAAAAGAAAATAAAGTATTATTACTAGTAATATCAGTCATAGTAATATTAATCATAGTAATAGTCTTTATTTTAATGAAAGAAATTAACCGCTATATCATGTAGCTCTGAAAATGAGTTTACCTGGTGATTACAGGTGTAGATTATCAATTCAAAGATCACTGTTCAACATATTCCATTTTAAACTACCCTCTACTATATGAATACTGCATATCCGTGGTGATTTGAACTAAGGTGGCCAGTTCCACATCGAAAAAGATCAGGAATTCTTAAACAATCTCTTATCTTTGTTCCAAACTGAGAATGGTAGATATGCAGAAGGCCAGTAACTTGCTTCCATTCTGTAACTTTGTCAGAATGGGATTACAGCTGTCCACTACATATATCCACACCATTTGGAAGTGAGCTTCTTCAAATAAAATCTGTCACCACAGAACCACTGTTTTGCAGGAGGCAGACTCTGCTGACACATGTAGAAAGGCAGTAGTTTGCCTGATCCTTTTGGAATTACAGGATTATTTTTTTTTTCATGCAATGACTATAGAAACAAAGTTATTCAGTAAATTCCAACAGAAAAGTACACTGACATAATTATAACATATTCATACCTGGGGGTCAGGCATAATACTGAGAACTACAGCCACTCAAACCAGGCGATACTGATACCCAAAACACATTTAGAAAAATAAAGCAGAGCAGAAATGAAAATAGTTTGCTTTTAGACATCTCCTGCAATGTATCAACTTTAGGTTATATTATAAATTAAAAAACCAGCCAACCAACCAACCCCAAACAAACCAACCCCCAAACAATGCTATAATATATCAACAAGCATTCCCAAGTACCTCAGCCACATAGCTAATTGCATCCTTCAAGTTGAGTTCATGGAAAACATTAAGGATCTGGTCTCTTGATTTTTGAGCAGACCTTCTCATCAGTATTTTACTGAGGAATTTCCTATCAAAATTGGACCACCTGATAATTTAAACAAACTGTGTTAATGGCAACAAGCAATTTTAGTTTCACAGCATTTTTAGTTTAGCAGAAATTATATTTTTGTGAGCTAAGCACTTTAAAAAAAACAAACAGTGAACACAGCAATGTGAGAGATTGGTGTTTTGAAGCTTTTCAATTAGCATTTTGATAAAGTTAAGGAAAAGCCTGCTGCAGAGCTACGGAGCTGTCACAAAGCATTTAATAGGTTAACTTACCAAACACTACTACAACAGCAAGAGTGCTATGATTACAGTATCTCGTTTCAGAGTCACTAGGACATTTTATACTCTGGGAGATCATGCTACCTTATTTTTCCACCTCTGATTATGCATTGTTATATTTAATAGCTTTGTTCTAAAAGTTTAATTTTCTTTCCTCCTTTGTAAGGGAATTTGCCTTTCCCCAGTTGTATTGTAGAACAGCCAGCTTAGAAAATCAGTTCACAACAGCAGTGCCCTTCCAAGAGCACTTACAGAGGGCCTTATTGTTGCCACTGATGTGCTCTGGGGGACAGAACTGATGTATATTTTCTGTGATTTATGCTTCCAAGCTTATCTGATAGTAGGATACCTGCCGTCTGGTATTTAGGCTCCAGAAGATAAAGGCTGCTTTACTTTCATCTACCTTCCTCAATATTTTCTTCAGGCAACTTTGGAGACTACTATTCAAAGTGATTCTATCCATCTTGCTCAATGGCTACTTTGGCTACTTTTGACTTTTTATTCATATTCTTGAAGCCTTTTTGTTGTTAAACATTATTCACAGAAGTGATAACCATTCCTCTTCTCCAGACAGAGCATCTGACAACAGCAGTCTCTAATTCACGCTGTCACACATGCAGCACATCGGTGAGGATGCTAGGGGCTGACATTTCTTTGAAGAAGCAACACTTTCAAGTACACATAGTCCAAAAGAAGGAGACTTAAGGTGACCTCATTCAAAATACATTAGTCATCAAACCACACACTCAACCACGAATCTGCATTAAGCTACTCCTTCTCTTGTTACACAGGGAGATTACTTTCTAACATCTAAGAAGTCAAGCTCTGATCTGCCACTTTAAAAATATTTAGCTCCCTCTTCAAGACAGTATTTCAAATCTGGCATTGTATTCTGTGTAGCCTCCTAAAATTCATTCCCAAAAAGTAAACTAAAAATTTAGACCAGATGGATGAGGGTATTCTATTTGAGACGCATCATGAAAATTCTTCACTGCATAAATGAACAAATAGTAAAAGGAAAGGAAGGAGACCGTCCCACTAACAGGATACAGAAAGGTGAGCAATTCCACTTGAGCTCAGATACAGTCTAGCTCTAGCCTAGGAGTTGTACAGTTACCTGAGCATAAAGCTAAACCTCAGGAACCCAATGCAACCACATGGCTTTTGGTTTGGAATTGGCAAGTGGAGTCCTCCATGACACAGTCCTCCACAGCACCTGGGAAATAACTTGACTCCAGGGAGAGAACTGCCTAACCTTAACCCTCTCAAAGATGGCCACATTTAATGTCCTTTTTTCACATTTAATCATCTAGATCATGGAAGGCAGCCCATCACTATGGTAATTCTTCAAATGTAATTTAAAGAAAATGGTGTCTGTATCTTTCAGCTGAGTAGTCTCTCAAGATGAGTCAGCTATAAACAGAGGGGGATGAAAATGCTCCATAATTTTCATTATTGGATTGAAAGAATTCAAGTCATTCCAAAACACCCTCTGCCGTCACTTTCAGAGGTGTTGAACACATCGTTTGTAGAAATGGGATAAACAACTAAAACGGTTGTAGCTGAGATTTTTTAGTGTCTCTATGTACAAATGAAATTAAATGAAATATTACAGAGAAGGACCATCATTAGCATTTTAGGTTAAATTTTGTGCAAATGGCCCATTCTCAAATCCTGAGAGACTGGTCCCTGGATGTGAACAGGCCTTTTCAAAGGCCTAGGCTGAACTGTGGAAGAAAAGGAAAAGATTCTAGTTGTAGGGGACAAAAATAAACTACTCTCACATTTGCCACATTCCAGTATTTTCCTTTTAAACTACAGTTGTCATCCTTGTTGTTCCTGAAGTCACCGACTGGAAGAGTCATAATTTACAGATAAGATTTCCTAGCAGCATTTCAACATTCCAAGTTAGTTACTACTTACTTGTCTCTCAGATAATTATGTCCTATTTGTCCAGAAATGTCTTCTATAGCAGAAAGAATGTGATCAAAGGCCTAGGAAAGTGAAAGTCGAATTAGTATCTTTACAGAAATAAAAGGCATAATTAGAAAATAGCTCAATTTGTCAGGTTAGAATAAGTTAGAACAGAGTAATTTTATTGCTGTT
>VZRU01003470.1:23455-35528 GCA_013398155.1 Pedionomus torquatus
GGGGCTAGTCATCCTGTGAGCAAATATTCTGGCTATATTAAAATGCTTGGGATTTTCTAGCGAATTGAAGCTCTCCGAGCAGTGCCAAGAACAATTCAGCAGCCTCCAAAAACAGCTTTCCCTGAGGATTATTTGTTTCTCTTGCCAAAAGGATGGATGAGAACTGGTAGATTCAGGTGACTCAGCCCAACGTGACCTGACGGTCTCGTCCCCGGCGGGCTGTGGCCTCTTGCTCCTGCTGCCCGTGGAGGGGACCGAGCCATGCCGTGGGATCCCCGCTCTCCCTTGCACCCCCTTGGGAGGAAGCTCGACGGGGGCTGACAGCTTGCAGGACATCTCGAAAGCATCCCTTGAGGTTTTCAGCGCTCTGTGATCTCCTCTCTCCCTTCTCCCCGGGAAACCTCTTGCAAAGGTGTTGACAAACTCGGAGGATGCTCGGCCGAGGCGGTGTGGGAGGTCAGGAGGAGCAGGAGCAGCGTGGGGTCGGGTCGGTCCCATCCCCACCTTGAGCTCCCACCAAAGCCTCCTGCCTCTGCCTCTCCTCACCTGCGGGAGCCTGCCTGGCTTAGGGGGAATGGAAACCTGCTCCAGAGGACAGAGCAGGAATAATTCCGGCAGTTACCTTAATAACAAAACCAGTGAGCACTGGGAGCTGCCTTTTAAACCACCAGAAGTAGCAAAAATGCAAGGTGTGTGTTCAGGCAGAGCTTCGGTCTTTTCAGAGGGGAAAAAAAATTATATATATATATATGTGTGTGTGTGTGTACACACAAGGCTTTTTTCTTTTAGTTTAAAAGCTCTTTTGTGATCCCCTCCTTGTGCATCGCTCGCTGGCTTTCAGCAGCTCCGGCAGTAGGTGGATGTTTGTGCTTGGAGATGTTTTTCTCCATATGCTTCCCATAGCTCCGCTCGCAGGTTTGGTGCACGGGGTGGAAGAGAGAGGTAGGCTGCTTCAGTGTCAGATGATGCTAATATGAAATTATCTCCACTTTACATAAAACAAGACACCCAAGCGCTCTTAGGCCTGGGGAGGGCTTGCTGGGGGTTTCTGTCCCCCTTTCCCTCTGCCCAGGGTGGGAGCCGAGACCCCGGGGCTGGGTGGGAGCCAGCGTCTCTCTGTGCCCACACGGCTATTTTCTCCTGTAATCCTTTGCCTGCAGAGGGTGAATTCCAACTTGCAGTGAGAATTTAGGTCAAAGGTGCTTTTAGTTCAGAGGAATATGATCAAATTAGGGCCTTTTGTGTTTGCTTGCGTGCTGTCTTCTATTTATTTATTTATTTATTTTAAAGGGACTTGCGTAGGCAGGGCTGCAAGAAGAGCTTGGCAGAGAAATGGTCAGATCCTGACCATCTTTAAATCAGGACAGCGCTGCCTTTGCCGGTGGCAGGGTTGGGATTTCGGGTGGAAAGATCAGAATTGGTCCCAGAAGTTGGTCTTCAGCCAAGGATGCCTTTCTGGTTTTGCCTGGAAGTGGAGGGTTGTGGATGCAGCCAGCCGAGCCCCCGGGGCCCATGGCATCCCCTGCGAGTCCCCACCCGGGGGGATTGGCTCAGGGACTTCTCTGGCCTGGGGGTCAGAGGGATTCAAATCTTTCCACCTAAGGGGGAAAAGAGGTTGCATCCCGCTGGTTGTGAGCTGGGAAGATTCCCCCTTGGTGCTCGGGGAAGAGTTTTTTCCTACTCCTCCATTGCCCCAGCTCTACTGGGAAGAACTGGTGGGATGCTCCCCATCCTAGTGTCACCCGTGCTATGGGTGGGATCCCATGGGAGCTTCCTTTGGCTCAGGGTGGGCTTGGTGAGGTGTTGAGCTGTAGGGAGGGTGCTGAGCCCTTTACAGGATGGATGTGCCAGCCCAAAGGCACCTTCTCCCAGAGCAGGAGGCAGCGGTTGGGGAATGGAGGGAGGGATGGATGCTTGGAATCTTTTATGCTGACCCAGTGAACCAGCCATTGCTGTCATTCCCAGCCATTGGGGGCTTCTGGTCCCCTCTGCAGCGGCTCCATCGCCGCACTTGAGGCAGCAGAAACAGCCACGAGTGGAGAGGAGGCGCAGGGAAATCCAGCTTTCTGTTGGCGGCAGGCATGAGGAGCAGCGGGGAGGACAGTAATTAGGTTTGTGGTTAAGCGCCTCATCCACTGGGACCTCTTTGCTGAGACAAGAACACCATGCTTGGGCCAAAAATCAGCTGTCGCACTCCCGGTCCATCTTTGTGGGACAGGAGCATCCCCATGGCTGTGGTCCGGTCCTCTCTGCAGCCTGCGGGGAGGATGCTCAGGACGTGCCCCTTTGCCGGCTCAGCCCCGACGCTTTCAGAGTGGAGAGGAAAGCATCTCTCTGCTGCTCAGGGCTCCGGGCTGGCTAATAATAACCTCCCCTGGGCTGCCAGGAGTGTTCATTCATGAATATCTGCAAAGTGCCTTGAGGTTTCAGGGGCAGACACCGCACCCAGGAGCCCAGTCGTCACCCGTTCAGGAAGCGTGACCCGTGGGGACGGCACCCACCGAGCCCGGTGGTGCTGTGGTGGCCAAGGGGCAACTCTGCTGGGCTGGGGCTGTGCTGCATCCCGTTGCCATCCTGCTGGAACCACGCACAGAGCACTCTTGTGGGCGAGAGTAGGGGAAGATAGGGTAGGTGCGTGGCAGGTTCTCACTGTAAATAGCCTAAAAAAGAAGCTTTTATGAAGAAATAGTAGCTGTCATAGCCAAGCTACTGCAGCCTCTTGAAAACTGTTTGTTTTCATCCCTGACGTTAATGTGAGGTCTAAAATAAGAGCTGCAATTTCCAGACACTTTTGCTATTAGTGATAGGCAGGAGTTAACCATTCAAGCTTAAATTAATTGTGCTGTGGTGTGGTGTTTTGTTGTTTGTTTTTTTTTTTTTTTTATTGATGCATAATGTATGATGAGAAAAAGTGAAAAAATAATTAAAGTCTGAAGAGCGCTGCATGGATTCATTCATTATGAAATCTGGGTCAGCAGCCGGAGAAGGAAAACAAGGAGGGGGGGTGCTGCTGGAGTGGAAAAACGGGACTTCAGAAGCACTGCAGGCATCAGAGGAATTCGTGAAAGGCCCTTTTCGGGCAGCCTGGGAAATCCAAAGTTGCATCCTGGCTGCCCCCCCCGAGGAGCAACATGCCTCCCCGGGATGTGGTGGGGTGAGCGGGGCTCCCCACCTTGCTTGTGAGGGGATTCCCTCTCCTGTATCTTCTTCTCTTTCAGGCGTGGGGTGGGAGCAGGCGCCGCCGTGCTGAGCCAGCAGATCTGTGCGGAGGTGATTGAGGGGAGAGCCTGGAGAGGCAGAAAGGCCTGTGATGGGTGTTTGCAAAGCTGGGCTTTACCAGCAGTGTGCTTCCAAAAGGCTCTGCTTGCTGTGAGCATCCCTGTGCCATGAGCATCCCTGTGCTGCCATCATCCCCATACCCTGAGCATCCCTGTGCAGCCCCATACCCTGAGCATCCTCATACCCTGAGCATCCCTGAGCATCCTTGTACCCTGAGCATCCCTGTACCCTGAGCATCCCTGTACCCTGAGCATCCCTGTACCCTGAGCATCCCCACGCCATGAGCATCCCCACGCCATGAGCATCCCAACACCTTGAGCATCTCCTTACCTTAAGCATCCCCATACCTTGAGCATCCCTGTGCCATGAACTGGTATGCCTGGGAGCTTTTGGCTCCTGGAGCTCTGAGTGCCTGGCAGGAGGGCTCAGGGCTAGCAAACCGGCAAGTGGGCTTTGTGGACAGGCAGAAATGAGACCGTGGCTATGGCCAGCTCGGTGCCTGGCTCACTGGTCTGTGGCAAGGGGCAGGCAGCTCACAGGCACCCCGCCTGCACTAACCAGCCCTGCAGGTGCCCAGAAAACCCCATTTTTTCCCCCAGCAGCATGCAAGTCTCCAAACAGTAGAGTTTGGAGAGCTGTGGTGATGGATTTGCAGTGCTCAGATGCCACAGAGGTGGTGGGGAGGCGCAGGCTCCACTTGCCCGCTGAAGCTACTGCCAGCCCTCCTGGGCAGCCACTGGCAAGTCACTCTGTTTTCAGTCCTTGTTTAGGCCACAGCTAATTGAATTGCAACGAGTGTGGTTGAAACTTGGGAGTCTTCCCTGTTGGCAGGAAGCTCAGAGGTTTCAAACCGTGCTTTTGTCCCGATTGAGGAGGAAAATGTAGTACTTTTTGGAATTTAATCACAAAATGGAAATGCCTCTCCTTCCTCTTGCTTCATTCACAGGAAATACGGTCCAAATTGATCGGACTTTGCAAACAATCTGCATTCTTCCTTGGGAGTTACTTCCATGATAGGGGCATTCATCCTTGAGAAACAATTTTCAGACCCCGGGCTCTTCAGAGCAAGGACTCTCCATCCCAGTCCCCAGCAGAACGGAGACGTGGTCCCAGTGGGAGCTTTTGAGCTTTCCCTTCAAGCAAATATTAATTCTAGCAGCGATAGGAAAACTTTCCTCTTGTTTTACCCCATGAAATAGCCACATAAGCATCGAGGCGTGCCCCACCGACCCGGATCCCGGGGAAGCCCTCTGGTCTCGCTTGTGTACACGCACATTTTTATCTTTCTCCTCGAGATACATTCCCTGCTCTCTCGCAGATCTGCTTGTATCATGCGGAGACCATAAATAAATTGATGTTGAATTTAGATGCTTGTGTTGTAGCAGCGAGGATGATATAATCTTGCGCGCAGCAGACATGGCAGGATGGGATGGGTTTCGGGATGGATATAAATGCCTATTGATTGCCCGGCTGCCGTGGTGCATGCGGATCGGCTTTTCCCCTCCCAGTGAACTTCCCCGGGGCAGATCCAGCTTTGTGCGAGGGCCGTGGTGGTTCACGAGCGGGAGGATCTAGCCCTGTGGAGCAGAGCAGTGGGTTGGATCTTGGGGCCAGGGCTGAGGTGGGTATCCCTTCCAGATCAGTAGGGCTGCCTTGGTTTTCCAGGGATGCGCTGTGCCGGGAAGCTGCCACTATTTGCCTTTGTGGTCCTTCTTCCCCAGACAGTGCCTTCTCTGGCTCTGATGCTTTCTCCTGAGGTCTCTGGTTTCTCTCCCGCTCTCCTCTCGCAAAGGCTGGTCTGATTTATTTCCAGGCAACCCAAAAGGGATGCTTTGGGGTGGGGAGTGCTGGGAAGAAACGGTTAAACCGGAGATGCCGGGATGTTTTCCCACACGGTGAATGGTGGGGGAACACAGAACACGTATTGAATCGGAGGGAAGTAATAACGCTTCTAATTTTCCTGTGTGATTTAATAAAAATGTAAATTGACTTCGGGTGGATGACTCACTATGGAGGGTGGTGTCGATCAAGATTAATTAGTGGCTGTGCGGAGCCAGTTGGGCTTTGTTCCTTCCCCTCAAAGGCAACTGGAATGGCTCCGTGGTGATGGGGAGGTGGTGGCCCAGCCCCGGGGCTGCCAGATACCCCTGCCAGATAGCCACGAGCCCCTCAGCCCTGTGTTTTGGCAGGGTGATGGCAGGCAACGCCTTGTGACCTTATTCAGTGTCAATGGATGTCTCCTACCAAGACCCCAAGCCCTGAGAGCGGGGTCCCCGTGGGGAGGAATGTCTCTGCCTGGGTCTCGCTGCGGCAGGAGCTTGGGGCAGGATTTAGCCCCCGTAGAAGGAGGATCTTCCATCCACCCACCCGCTCCTGCACGAAAGCGTGCCAGGACACTGCACTCTGACCCGGGTTCAGCTCTGGACACTAATGGATTACAAATAACAATAATAAATTACAGGAGATGGGATAATCTACCTACTGTAATGTTGTATTACCATGACTGTTAGTTATATATTAATGTATAATTGTATTACATTAGCTACATATGCATAAACCTCATGCTTCAGGGCCTCAGCCAGCCTTTAACTCTCTGTGGTTCACAAAGGAACTTCAGCTGGGGCTGCTTATCCCACGCAGCACCGCTGGCATCGGTGGTACCCTCTGCCAAGGTACCTCCTGTGCTTGTGCTGATGCTCCTGAGGAGACGACAGCATCGCTGCTGCCTCGGGCACTGCTGCCCAGCCCTCCCAGGGGTACTGGCATCCCCTTTTCCCCTACATGCAGGTGGAGAGATGGCTGTCCTGAGAGCGGGAGCGGGGATGCTGGGTGTAAGATATCCGTACAACTTGCAATGACAGGTCAGGAGGAAGGGGAGAGCAAAGCCCCCTGCAGCCCCCTTTCATCCCCAGCCCTGTTTTGCTTTGGTTTCACACCTGAGTGGCGCGAGGGAGGGCTGCGGCGTGCGGTGCCGTGATTGCTCCCCAGCAGATACTTGGCGTGACCAAGACCCAGTTCTGTCGAAAGTAATGAAGTGCGAGCCCTTCCCTTCAGTTATTTTTAATGCTCTGAACCCTGTGACGGTTCTGCTCAGGCTCGGGTAAATCCGAGCGAGCTGCCTTTTGTTTGCAGAGCCTCCCCCCGCGCCGCCGGATTGCTCCTCTCGGGGCAAATTACTCGTTGGGCTGCGAGGACGGATGGACTCTGCTGTGTTTGCTTTTTGGGCTCTCCCCGGTCTGATTCACGTGGGTGCAGATGCTTTCCCCAGTGCTGTGACTGGGATCGAGGATCTAGGGGTCTGGAGCGGTGTCTGTGCTGGGGAGGATGCATGGGGCAGACAAGGAGGATGGAGATGGACTGGGGGCTCTGTCCCTGCCCTGCCAGGGGGCAGCCTGGCTTTTAACAGCTTGCTCTGCTTTTTTTCTGGGGATGTTTGATGTCCTGTCCTCTGCCAAGCAGTGCCTGCAGGCTTCCCGCCTGTGGGATGGGCAGTGTGGCATCGGGAGAGGGGGATTTTCTCCTATTCCCATCCCAGCACAACCCTCCTCGCCATCCTGCCTTTAATTTTTGATCCCTCTCTCCTCTCTTCTCCTGAGAGCGCGAGAAGCAGAGGCAGGAAACGCAGCCTGCTGCCAGATGGCTAGAAATGTAGCATCTGTAATACTTTATCAGAAGAAATTACAGCCGAATCGCTCTCCCTGATTAAACAGCCTGTCCAGATCCTCCGCGAGCCAGCTGGACAATCTCACCCTCTCACGACAGGAGGGGAGGTGACCGGAGCTGGGGACACGGGGCAGAGGGATGCTTGGATGGGGAAAGGCTTGGACCAAACCCTCCTGCAGCGGGATGTGCAGCCC
The DNA here is from genome assembly GCA_013398155.1 of Pedionomus torquatus. NCBI lineage: Eukaryota > Metazoa > Chordata > Aves > Charadriiformes > Pedionomidae > Pedionomus > Pedionomus torquatus. The sequence goes on from VZRU01003470.1 coordinate 30,592, forward strand.
TCGGGTATGCTGGTGTCACCTCCCCGGGCACGTCCTGCGTGGTGCCAGCTCCTGCCCTTCCCTCTCCCATGGGTGTTCGTGGGGGTGTGGAGGCAAGCACCCCTCCCTCAGAGAAGGAGGGGCGGGAGGGGTTGACGTTTCCTCGTTCTTGTGGGTTTCCCAAATCTTTTTGCCTTATAAAAAAACCCAAAACTTAGCACAGCGATGCCAAGCCACCCTGCGGGCTGGTGACATTTTGCTTTTGGAAGCTGTTGTTGTGAAAAGGCAGAGTGTGAGGGGCACGGTGGACACCCGGGGCTGGGTGCAGCATCACCCCCGGCTCACCTCCACCCACGGCCGGGGATGCTGTAAAGAACGCCTGCGAAAGGCAGACGGGCAGCGAGGTTTGGCAAGAAGGGAAACTGAGGCAGGGTGTCGGGCTGCCTCGGCGATCTTGAAAGGTCATCTGAAAAGTTCGCGAGAGGCAGATCCAGAGTTTAAGCCTCTGAGCAACCTGTCCTCTGGCTCACCCTGCCCTCCCGCGTGTACCGAGCGCGGTGGCCAAAGCACGGTGCTACCGGTTTCAATGAACTTGGCGTACGGACGACTTTTCTATGAGTTCACTCTGTCTGGCTGGCGAAACGCAGGCGTGGACTAATGCCACTAATTTCCACTAATGCTGGTGGAAAAATCTCTTGCTGGCAGGCTTTCCCAGGCTGCTGCATGCAGGGGGACCAGCGGCCGTGCGGGGCTGGGTAGAAAGGGGGGGACGACACGCTTCCTTCCAGGGGAATTTTCATCCAGGCGTAGGAAGACGTTTTCTTCCCTGATTTGCTGTCCCAGTACTTGAAGTGGTGACCAGATTATTTTTTCCTAAATGGAAAAAAGGAGGAATCTGTGCTCTTAAGAGGCATGGAATTAGCTGTCGGCTGTAGGAGGTTTGAAACACTTCAAACTGTGGGAGAGGGGTGTTGAGCATCTGGAGATGAGAGGGGGAGATGGGGCGCCTGAACGTGGCCTGACATGGGATGCTTTTGGCCGGTGCCTGAGCCATGCTGCATCCCTGTGCCGCATCCCTGTGATGCATCCCTGTGCCACATCCCTGTGCCACATCCTTGTGCCTTCCCATTGAGCTTCTAGGGACCCAGCCAGCTCATGGTCATCCCTGGTCATGCTCATCCCTGTCATCCCTCTGCCCTTGGTAGGGAAGAAATACCTGGTCCAAGAAAGGCACCAAAACCCATACATTTCCACTCAAACTCAGTGGAGTTTAGCCAAAAGGATGCAGGCGGAGCAGTGTTTGGGGTCTCCCGGGGCTTGGTGCAGCCCCAGGGTCTTGAGAAGGGTTGCAGCAGTGGGGTCCTGTGTGGAGGAGGATGGAGAAGCAGCTTCTCTGGGTGGTGAAGCCTTCCTCCTGCGGCATCCTCGGGGGGGACTGGGATGAAGGAGGGGAACCGTACACCTGGAGAAACATTATCCCTTTCCTTGCCTGTAAATATTTCATGAGCAGATTAAAAATTTAAGCCAAAATGAGCCCTGCCATCAGAAGAAACCCTCTCGGTTTCAAGTTCTGTTTAAGTATTTTTCTTTATAATGTAGCTGTGTCAATTAGAAAATGACATTGCTATTTAAAATGCTGTTCCGTAGCCCTCTTTAATTAAGGCAGCGATATAATACCAATCTGCTCTCATTAATGAATTTTTAACAATCAAAATGAGAGCTGAATGACACACAGTTGGATTTGCCGCGCGGGTGTTTTCTCCTGGTGCCTCCGACGGCGGAGTTAAAGGAGCGGCGGCTCCTCCTCGGGTGGCCTTGGCACTGGGCTGAGCGGCTGGAGAAGCATCTCAGATGCCCTGTGGTGGGTGTCAAAGAGTTTCAGCCCTTTGCTGGCATCCAAGAGCCATCCTAGAAGGAAAAGGTCCCTCTAAAGCTGGTGGGTGGCTTTGGGTGACCTGGTGGGAGCGCCGTGAAAAAGCAGAGACACATGCCAAAGTCTTGCAGGAGCTTGCTCACAGTTCATTCCTTTATTCCAGCAGTCCCAAGCACTGATGCTGCTGAAGTGAGGGATGCCAAGGGGTTTAGAGCCCAGCAACCACCCGGGGGGGGTGTTGCACCCTGTCCCCTGGCATCCTTGGAGCATCCCCTGGCCTGGTTTTTTCCCCCCCGGGGAAACCTGCAACGCTGTCGTTTTGCTGCGGCAGCAAAGTGGTGATGCCGTGCCAAAGTGCGCGGCTTTCTGACCCCAAATAAATACCTAATTGCAGCCTTCTTGCCTGCAAAGCATTTCTTTTTTAATTTTTTTTTTTTTGGGGGGGAGGGGGGTTTGTTGTGTTTTGTTTTGACACGGCAGGGCAGATTAGAAGATGCTCCCGCACCGTTGCTCGTGCTAATTGTCTCCCATTGTTTGAGCAGGAAGCCTTTTTTCCGTGGCAGTTATTATCTGCGATTGCTGGAGGAGCTCTCTCCCCTCTGGTTCTTCCTTCGAAGAGGCAAAACAAAAACAGGAATTTCATTGAATCATAAAAAAATTAGCCAGGCGTGAAAAGCTTAAGTGCAATCATTTCCGTGGCCTGTTTTGATTCGAGTTGATATGATTTCTTTGCTCTCTTATCCTTCCTCCTTCTTTCCTCTTTGGCATCCAGTCTTTGCTCTGTCCTTTCCCCGATGAATTTGGTATTTTCAGAGCAGTGGGTGTGTGGAGCAGCATCCCTGGTGTATCTGCTGTCAGAGCAGGGTGACCATGGGCTGGGCACCAGCACCTGTCCCCTGCTCCAGCCTGGTACCCGAGCAGAGTCAGCCCTCTCTGGGCTTTTGTGCAGGTGCCATGGGGGAAATCACAGAATCACAGAATGGTTAGAGTTGGAAGGGACCTTAAAGATCATCCAGTTCCAACCCCCCTGCCCTGGGCAGGGACACCTCCCACCACACCAGGTTGCTCCAAGCCCCATCCAGCCTGGCCTTGAACCCCTCCAGGGATGGGGCAGCCACAGCTTCTCTGGGCAACCTCTTCCAGAGTCTCACCACCCTCACAGCAGAGAATTTCTTCCTGAGATCTCATCTAAATCTCCCCTTTTCCAATTTAAAACCCTTCCCCCTTGTCCTGTCCCTCCCCTCCGTGACCTGGAGTCCCTCTCCATCTCTCCTGGAGCTCCCTTCAGATCCTGGAAGGCCGCTCTAAGGTCTTCCCGGAGCCTTCTCTTCTCCAGGCTGAACAGCCCCAGCTCCCTCAGCCTGTCCTCACAGCAGAGGGGCTCCAGCCCTCAGAGCATCTTGGTGGCCCTGAGCTGGACCCGTTCCACCAGGTCCATGTCCTTTCTCTGTTGAGGACTCCAGAGCTGGACACAGGACTCCAGGTGGGGTCTCACAAGCGCAGAGGGGGAGAAACACCTTCTGTGACCTCCTGGTCACGCTTCTTTTGATGCAGCTCAGGATGCCATCTGCAGTTCCTTCCATTCTCCCAACACACCCTTGCTTTCCAGGACCAGGGATGGTGGCATTGGTGTCACCAGGGGTCTGGTGGTGCTCCTGAGGAGAACTTGGACCCGGCCTCGGGCTCCTGGCTGAGCTACTCGTGTGGCAAAGTTTGCTTTATCTTAGTGGCAAAAGTTTTGCTTTAAAACAGTTTAACATCCAGCTGAAATGACCCGTCCGGAGGGGCTGGGGCTCCCCCCTGCACCTCCCTCACCCAGCGAGAGAGTCGGGCGAGTGGGTTGAGGTTTCCTGGCTGGGTTTTTGTTGCCATAGGGAAGAGGATCGAAGCCTGGAAACCATCTTGTGGGTGAAGGGAGGAAGTGTTAATGTCTAGGAAAACAGAGAGAAAATAGCAGCGGCAGCGGCACGCCGGCATCCAGGCCCCGGCGCGAGTCGGTGCAAATCCGGCCGGCAGATGGGAAAGGCCAACGGGGTTGTGTTTGCCCTTCCTGGCACACGTGTGCCCGGGCTGCCGGCCAGCGTGGGCAGCGGCCACGGACCCAGGGAGAGGGGGCCACCAGCCCCAGAGCTCCAGCTCCCTTCNGAGGGAGAAGCAAAGGCGGCTTTGAGCTTTTGCCCAGGAATAGCCGGAGATCTGCTGGGAGGTTTACGTCCCACTGTTGGTAATTTTGGAGCTGAATCATCTGCATTTTTCCTGCTCCTGAGACCGCATCAGGAATAAGCATCCCCAGGGTGGCAGAGGCACATTTTTGTGTGTTGACAATGGGCCTGATGAAGAAAAACAGCCCAAAATGACACCTAACCCTGACATCCCTCAAGTCTGGCCTCTTGTTGCTCATCTCCCGTTCACACACCTCTCGGGGCTGTGCGTGGCTGAGGTTGTTTTTGCAGAGGGATGGAGAGATGACTTAGAGGAGCCCGTTCCTCCTCGCTCACCTCTTTGCCAACACACTGCGGTCTCCGTGCCAGACCGGGACAGGCGGTGGCACTGATGGGCTCTGATGTGGCAATGTGTCCTTGAACTGGGCAGACCTGTGGGGTGGGATCCCTCTTTTTGTAGGATTCCCCCCTTTTTGGGGGCTTCCCGCTGCTTTGTCCCCCCATGGTGGGCACAGCTGAGCTTGTGGTGCTGGACACTGGGAGGGAACTGGTGGCTCGTGGGGCCATGTGTGCCTTGAGCCCTGGGGTTGACCTGTCCTTTTGGGTGTAGGATCATCCTGTTTCACCCCAAATGGCAAGACATGTGGTTTCCACACCTCACCTTGCACCAGGCATGAGATCTCATGGGATGTTGCAGCATGTGTGAGGGGGGTGAGCATCGTCGTCGGTTGGAGCCAGCCCCGTGGATGTCCTGGATCGTGGGATGATTAAAACCGATGTCCAAATTGCCGAGGGAGGGGAGGTGTCCTGAACTGTAGGATGATTAAAACCAGTGTGCAAACTGCCGAGGGAGGGGAGACGGAGCAGTGGGGTGGTGCAGTCTCGGGGGGGCCTCTGCTTTACCCCTCAGTGATGCTGAGGCT
>VZRU01003470.1:58279-74980 GCA_013398155.1 Pedionomus torquatus
AGTAAATCTCATTCATCCCCAGCCCTGGCAGTCAGGAGCGGGCGGGATGAATAGGCTGGCGCTGAACGCAGCCCCCTCGCTCCTGCGCTCCCTCCAAGCCGCTTCCCACTGGGGTTTTATCCCCAACCCCCCCTCCTTGCCCACATTTGCTGATTTACTCCCTTCCTTCTCTCCTTCCTCCTCCCCAGATAACGGGGTTATCTGGCCAGGAAGAAAGGAGGAATCTGTCCCTGTGCCTCGGCGTGTCACATCCGCTCGGTTTTGTTTATTCACTTGAAAATTCCGCTCTCCCCCCCCACCCCCCCCCCCCCCCCCCCCCCCCCTCCCCTCTGGTGGCAGCGCGGNCCCTTCTGTCTCTGGGTGGCAGCTGGAGAGTGGCCCGAGATAATCACAGCCTTATTTTTTATTTATTCCTCTTAAATAAAGCCTCCTCTAGCCTGCAGGCGGATTTTGTCCGGTTGTCTCCATCCTCCTCCTGTGCTCCTTGCTCTGCAAATGGGGTGTGAGAGCGATGGTGGTGGGAGCAGAACCCCGCTCCCACAGGCAGGGATCCCCAGGACCCCTCTCACAGGGGACACGGTGGCTCTTAGGCAGGGATGGTCCCTCCAAGCGATTGCAGGTGCAAAATACCTATATATATTCTGTCTCTGGCTGAGTATCGTGAAAATAAGTACATGTTCTGAGCATCTATTTAAAGGAGAGCATCGGAGCTGGGGGGGTGAGATGTTTGGGAGAGGTTTCTCTGCTTTTGGTTGAAAAGACGGCTAAAAAGGGGGTTGGGGCTGGTGAAGCCTTACGTGACACCTGGCTGTGAGTGGCTGAGTGCCTTGCTGGGATTTGAGCTGGGGTCTCTCGAGCCGCTGGGAAGCGTTGGGAGCTGGTACCCTCTGAGGGAGAGGGACCGTGACTGGGTCAGGTGGGAATTTGGGATGAGCCTGACTTTCCCACTGGACAAATCAGGCACCTTGAAAACTTCTGACCATCGCTCATAGGGTGACGTACTCCTAAGGCAAGAAAGAAAATAATAAGTTATCTATTCCTGTTTGAGCTTAATATCCATAATCTGCCATTAATCAAACTAGGACTATAAGATCCTTATTTAGGCCTAATCAGTGAATAATGGATTATCTACAGGAACTAATAAAAGGTAATTATCTCTGCTTTGCAAGTTCCAATTACTGTACTTATATGATCAATTAATTCTTGTAACAGTTTCACAGGTGCAATTTGTGTGACAACATTACGCTGACTCCAGGCGGAGGCTCAACGCCTGCCTGGCAGGGCAGCAGGGATGGAGGCAGGGATGCTGGTAGGGATGCTGGCAGGGATGCCACTAGGGATGCCAGCAGGGATACTGGTAGGGATGCTGGCACGGATGCCAGCAGGGATACTGGTGGGGATGCTAGCAGGGATGGCAGCAGGGATACTGACAGGGATGAGGGGTGGTGCAGGGGGCAGTGGAGGTGCTGCCCTGCTGGCATAGCCATCCTGGTGCATCCCAAGCTCTCCCAGATGCTGTACTGGGAAAAACCACCTCTGTGCAAGGAGCTGCTGGGCAGCAGCAAGCTTTCAGTCACATATCCGTGATCCTGTCCCCAGCAAAAGTGCTTCTGCCCTGAGCTTTTTTCCTCCCTGAAGAAGCTGGACTGCGGGTTTGGCAGCCCCTCGGCCCCTGACTGTCGTTGTGTGTCCCAGGGGACATTGCCCCTGTCTCAGCATCACCTCGGGGAGCCCCGCTGCTCCCTTCCCATGCCCCAGCCCGGCCGGCACAGCAAGTAAAACCCCGTGCAAAGGCAGCTGGTTCCAGTCATCTCCTTCTCCCGCCTGTCCTCGCGTCCCTCTCGCTGGCTTGCGGAGCCATTGGAGGGTCTTAAAGGAGAAGGAAATATTCCAGCAATGTCTGTGCAGTTTTAGGGATGGCTTAAAATTACAATAAATTTGAGACACTTTACATGTCCACTTGGGGCCCAGCATTGTTATGGTAATTTGAAGCAGATTGAGTCAGCGCTTGTGGCAAATGGCAGATCTAAGGGCTTTAGCAGGAACCCAAGGACAGAGGAGGTGGTGGGGATTGAAGGAAAACACCATTTCCCCCGTGCCAGTTGGAGCTACGGAGCCAAACGCCCCCAGGCTGCCCCCAGACACCTCTTTGCAATGGGGCAGCCCTGACTCACGCTTCAGCCGGTGGTTCTTCCTTCTCTTTTGGGGGGATTTTTTTAAAATCTTCTGGAGCTCGGTAATCCAGGGTCACCTTCTGGTGTCCCCGTGTCAAAATATGTTCTAGGGGCAGCTGCTCACTTGGACCTGGGGTCCTAGAGCCAGGTTCTGTCCCTGAAGTGGCCCTACTGGGACATGGGGATGTGTCACCTCCTCCCTACCCTCAGGGTTTGGATGCTGAACCATCCCCTCCTTACGAGGGCAGATCCACAACCCTTGGGAGCCCAGTCCCAAAGGTGTTTGGGGAACATATTTGATGGGTCCAGTTAAATTCTTTTGAGCTCTTCCTTGGCACCGTGAGGTTGGGCAGAGGTTTGGTAGCAGGAACCTTGCCCGTGCCCTGCCAGTGTGAGCCACTGGTGGGTTGGGTTGGTGGAGGGAGCAGAGCTGTGCCTCCGGAGAGGATGGGGCACTCGGTCACCGTCCTTGCTCTTACCCGGCTTCTCAGTGTGAAAAAGGAAAAAGAAAAGGGAAAGAGCACTAGGGCTGGGTGGGAGAATGGTTTTCTCCTGGAAGACCCTGGGCCATGGAAATATCTCTGAGTCAGGAGCATCACATACACCAGAGGCCCAGAACAGACCACTTGGAAAAGTTTGGTTTCCTTTCAGTCTTTGCAGGGAGTTTCACGTCACTGCAAAGGAGCAGAAACAAAAATTTGTTTCAATACAGAACTTGTTTTTTTTAAAAAAACAACTATTGACATGGGATCTTTTGAGAATTTCCATTGTTATTTCCCCCCAAACATGAAATTGATTCATCTGTTAAAGTCTTTTCTCTGGAAACAGTCTTGGTTTCGTTGACGTTTTTGGTTAAGGAGGGAAAAAACAAAGCCACAAAAAAAAAAAAAAAAAAAGAAAAAAGAAGAAAAAAACCAGCCCCCTCCCAGCCCATCTATTATAAAAAAGAAACTTCCCTCCCAGCTCTTCCAGTGACTGTGATACAACCAGTGCTTTGTTCCCAGTATGGCTGGTGTTGTTCCCAGCTTGCTCTGAGCTGCTCTGCCAGCCCGGGAGCCCGAGGGGAAGGGGGCTGTGTCCTCCTCTCTGCTGTGGCATGAGCTCTGGGGCACGGTGGCCACATGAGAAGGATGTTTGTTGGAGGAGAGCATCTCAAGGTGGTGGCTGCAGCTGCCTGGCTTGGTGTGGGCGCTGCATTTCGGTGGCTTTGGGCATGGCAGCAGCTCTGCTGAGTCAAGGATGGGAAGATGGACACAGGCAGGCGATGCTTCTCGTCTCCATCACCTGCAGGGGAAACTGAGATGTGCAGGCAACTGAAATACTACACACAAAATAATGCTAAGGGCAGGAACTGGGCCAAAGTACAGCCTGGATGCCCCAGCGTAGCCCCCTCTTTTCCCCATCACTGCGTGCCAGCCCCCCGACAGGACCGGCCTCATCCTCATGTCCTTCTGCACCGATCCCCAGTGGCCTGCGCTTCCTTGAGCCCAGCAGTCACTGCTCAGCTCCTGGCTTCATCCAAAGCTGCCTTTGGTTTTGTTTTCTAAGTCTTGGCCACCACGTCCATCCCCACCAGCGCACTGCGGGGAGGATGGGCTCTTCGTGCTGCTGAGAGATGCAGCCACACGCAGCCCTGGCAGCGCTTGACCACAGCACCCAGCCACTTCCAGAGCTGCTTCTTTCTTCCTTTTTGCTTTCTTTTGTTTCTGTTTCTCTTTTTTCTTTTCTTTTTTTCTCTTCCCAAGCAAGCCAGGACAGGCTCCTCCAAGCATTCCCCTGAAGATTATTCTCCCACTTGTCTGCAACGTGTTTGCTTGCGACGCTGAAACTCCCGTTGCCCCATCCCAACCTTCCGCGCCTGCTTTCTTTTCTTGGCTTGGCTGCTGGATCGTAGGGACCAAGCCTGGGCATGCCAATTCCAACTCAAGTGCATTTTCATACCTTTGATTCCACCTTTCCTCTGGCGGCTCCAGGCTGGGATCCCGGAGGCTGCTCAGACGTGACTCACTGCCCCGCGGAGGTGCTGGCGCGTTGCGGGGCTGCCGGGTTTGCCGGAGAGAGATGGGATTCGGAGCTCAACACCCACTCCCCAGCTGCTCCCAGCTGATTTACGCCTCTCTGGGACAAGACACCTTGCACTAAACTCCAAAATTTGCTCGATGGTGGGGTAGCAGGGTTCAGGAGGGTGATGCTGGCTGGGAGGCTCAGGCTTCTGATGTGGGTGGTGGGGTCACCACAAGGTGCCTGGGTGCTGGAGGGCAAGGATGCTGTGTCCCTGGCTGGCTGGCTGTGACGCCTATGGAGCTATAGGCCCCCTAAATTTTGTGCCATGTAGATGGTCACAGTGAACAGAGTTGGCGTATTTATGTCATCAGATGGTGGTTGGCGTTAGTTCATCTAATACTTTAGGTTGCACTAATCATAGGTCTTGTTCGATAAAAACCCCTCATCAACCCTATTTGATAGGATTTACAAAGTGTGGTCTCGCGGGGTGGATGGAAAGCTGCTGGCTGTAGCAGGCGCCAGAATTAAGGCAGAGCACATTCAAAAATGCCACCCCCATTGACGTAGAATTCCTGCTCAATAGCTGCTTGGCAGCGGGAAAAGACCAATAATAACTGTTTGTCCGGATTGCGAAGCGTGCGGTTTGGCAAAGCCCGGCTAAGCAGGGGTCGAATGCAGACAGACACACGTTACGGACCGTCTTTGCATTTGTTTGCTCGCTTTTGTTTTCAGTTTGAAACTCCAGCCTCCTCCCCGTGGTTAGGGGCTCCCAAACTTAAGCAAGTTCGAGCAGAGGGAAGTCGCTCACTGGAGAGAAAGGATGCTGGACGCCGTGTAAAGTGAGAGCAACCGCTGTCACCACAAACGCTTCCCGACCTCTCTTCACACAACCATCGCCGCTCCTCCCTCCCTTCTCTCCATTCGACCCCTTTTCCAGTGCTGTTATTTTCTAAGCCGGCTAATTCTTTGCTGTGAGGGTGGTGAGACCCTGGAAGAGGTTGCCCAGAGAAGCTGAGGCTGCCCCATCCCTGGAGGGGTTCAAGGCCAGGCTGGAGGGGGCTTAGAGCAACCTGGTGTGGTGGGAGGTGTCCCTGCCCATGGCAGGGGGCTTGGAAGTGGATGATCTTTAAGGTCCCTTCCAACTCTAATCAGTCTATGATTCTATGAATTACAAGCTTTATTACTGCTGCTGATTATTCAAATAGTGCCAGAGGTGTATGCAGGGCTTTGCAAACGCAAGGGAAGAAGAGGTCCTTACTCAGAGGAATTCTTGTTGTAATTCAGGCGGTTGTAGCAGAAGTAATTAAGGCTGAGAGGGGGCAGGCAGCGCTGCAGACCTTCAGCAAGGCAGAAGGACCAGCTTTGAGCGAGGTCCTCGTGCCATCTTTCAGCCGGGACTAGGGATGCTGCTCTTTTGGAAGGCGGGGGATAGAGAGAAGCATGGGCTCTGCCACACCGGGTTAAGCCGTTACTCTCTCGGATACGGCTCTTCTGACAGTGGGGAGGTGGCAGGGCTTCACAAAGGAAAGGGAAAAACAATCAAGGACTTGTGCCACCCGGTAATGCACTGACCCAATTGTGCACTGCTGTGTAAGGGGAGAGAAATTCCTTCCTGACCCTTGTACTCGTCAGCCCATGCCCTGAAGCATGAGATTTGATTTTCTTTATCTGGCTTTCCATAATTGCAGATGTCGTGTTTGGTACTCCCCGTATCCCACCCCTTGGAAACAACATATGCTGCATTTAACTCCATGGACCTTCCCCTCCAGGAGCTCGATCCTGACTCTTTTCTGGGAAGTGCCTGGAACCAGGGACTTTTGGGTGTCTCCTCTCCTTGACATTCGTTTCTCCAGGGCTTTGCTGTCCCTGAAGAAGGGCAGAACATGCTGGTCCAGGGTCTGCTGGCCAGGAGGGCCAGTCGGGCTCGGGAAGTCCCTGTGACCCCCCAGGGTGGTGGATGGCACACAACTGGCTTGGTTTGCTGACCCCATGGGTTCACATCGGAGGTTGGATGCTCATCGGTGCTGGCAGGCAAACCTTGGCCCTGGGTGGGCTGCGTGGGGTTGCAGCTCACCCCAAATCTGGTTGTTTTGGGAAAGAGTTAATGGGTGGAAAGTCCATTTTTTCTCCTCAATCTCTCAACTGCCAGCAGTGAGCATCACTCAGCCCCATCTCAGCTACGGGACCATTTCTGCTCCAGCCATGCTGGGTTGAGAAAGGAAGGAGAGGGTGCTCAAACCCTCAAAATCTAGGTGCTGCCTGCTCCTCAGCCCAGTCCTGCCCACTCCCCTGCCCAACACCCATGCCCATGGAGTTTCACCCATGCTGCGCCAACGGGGAGCAAGTTGGCAGAGCCTGTCCTGAAAGAGTTAAAGGCTCTCCCCGCTTCCAGCCTGGGGAAGTGGAATTAGTCATGGCCTTCAGGAGAAGTGCTGGCCAGGTTATAAAAATGACAAACGAGCACAAATCAATAATGAAGTTAGTGTTTTCTGGGAATGCCAGACACGAACGGAAAAGTCCATCAACACGGGTGGTGGGCGCCGTTGATGTATAGGATGAGCTACCCCCATGCATGCATCCCTCCATGGACCCCTGCAGGCTGGCACCATCCCTTTCTCCTCCCCTCTCTCCCTGGCATCATCACTGCCACGATAGCTCTGGAAACTGGCAGCTCCCTGAGATTTTTTCGGTACCTTTTAGAGCAGAGCGATGCCGGCTGGATGCTCGTTCGACACGAGGCACTGAGGAGGCAGCCCTGGGATATGGGAGGTCGGGGCTTGCAAACGGTGCCCCCCGGGGAAGTTGGACATTTGATTAATCTTCAGGACACAGGGCAGCCTTTCCACAGCACCGAGGTGGTGTTGGAGGCCACGTTTCCTTTTCCAAAGGGAGTTGGGCATGTCTGGAAAGGAAACGGCCTTCTAATTAGATGGCTTGAAAATCTTTACTGTTGCTCGTTACAAATACATTAATCAGCCCGTATTGAAAGAACTGCACAGCAAAAATGACATTATTATTATTATTTATTGTTTAGATATGAATGAGTTCAATCCCTTCCAAGCCAGGGCTATGTTCAGAAAGGGACCCATGACATCCCATGGCTGCTTTTTGTCCCCAGTGTCACCTGGTTCCTGGGATGTCTTGGGGATTTTCAGCAGCGTTTCAAAACGAGCAGCTTGAAAATGTGTAAGGGAGGGGGGAAAATACGGCCCAGGGATGTGGAAAGGAGGAAGGGGGAGTGAGGGGGCTGAGATTTGGCAGAGATGGAGGGATGCTGCGGTGGAGTGGGGCTGAGAGGTGCTGGGTGCCGGCGTGCGGAGGGGACAATGGCTTCGGAAGAGCGGTGCCGTGTTTGCACAACGTTTTCAGGGTTGGTGGCTTTCCCAGGGTATTAGCCCATTTCTATAATTAATATAAACTTCCTTAATCGGCCTTCCAAATGTCCTGGATTCCTGTTGACCTCTGGGTGGCTGGGCTGGGCGTCCTGCTCTCTCTCTCTTTTTCGAATGCGGTTTCTCAGGGGCAATGCCTGGTGCCCAGAGCTCTGTCACCAGCCTGGCCCTGTCCCCTCCCCGTCCCGACTCCCTCCCAGCCACGGATGCTGTGCAGAGCCTAAAAGATGAGTATGATAATGCAGATACCAACAGGTCATGGCTCTTCCCCGCCTGTGGTGATGGTTCTTCCCCATCAAGTTGATGCCAGCAGGTCCTGGGAGCACAGGAGAGGACCCGTTCATGCTGCATCTCAGTGGGACTGGGGATGCAGGCACTTTTTTGTGCAGCAAACACTTCCATTAGTATTTGCTTGGCCAGCGTGCCATCTTTGCACATACGCAGACTTCAGGTGCCGCTGTTATCTTCAGAAACCTCCTTAGATGTGCCAACCGCTTTCTCTTATGGCAAGTAACCCTCCAGACCTCAAGGAGAGCTTGCTTTTGGAGAGCAAGTGCAAGGGGTTAATGGATGCAGAGGGTGATGGATACCTGGGAAGAGCTCATCAGGGAGAATCACATTCCTTTGAGGAAATCAATAATCTGGGATACTTATGTTGCTCATTTTCAAGGTGTTGTCTTCATCACTTCATCACTGATGCTGCTGGTGTGGGCAAGCTTGCTCTTCCTCCCCCCAGCTTGGTTGACCTTATGGTGTGGGTAAGGTTCAAGCTTCACGCCATCTCTGTCCGAAGCTGCAGGATGGTGAATCATAGAATTATAGAATCCTCCAGGCTGGAAGGGACCTCCAAAGGTCATCTAGTCCGACCTCCCTGCAGTCGCACGGACACCCTCAACAAGACCAGGTTGCCCAGGACTTCGTCAAGCCTCTCCTTGAATATCTCCAAGGAAGGTGCCTCAACCACCTCCCTGGGCAACCTGTTCCAGTGCTCAATCACCCTCAGTGTAAAGAAATTTTTTCTAATATTCAACTTAAATCTACCCTTCTCCAACTTAAATCCATTACCCCTCGTCCTATTGCAGCAGCCTTTGTGACCAGCCCCTCCCCAGCCTTCCTATAGGCCCCATCCTATAGCCACCGCACAACCCGAAGAGGACCCAAAGCAGAAGCTCCCAACTCCAAACGCCCCCGAGACCTCAATGGAATTAAGAAAGAAAATGCAGAGCAAACCAACCCCGTCCCCCTTGGCGTGCTGCGGCGTGTCCGTGGGTGCCGGGAGCATCGCTGCCGGAGCCGCACCGGTGCGGGGCAATCTTCCTGCCTTGGGTCCTCGCCAGCGCCGAGAGCTCTGCCCCACGTCCCCAAGCATGCGGTGGCAGGGATCCAGCCCCCGCACCGATGCTGTGGCTCCCACTAAGAGTTAATCATTTGCCAGCCAAATGCTGCCGGGGTGTATCTGAATTCCTGGCTCCTATAGACACGCTGTCGTGTACTCGAGTGCCGTGCTCTCGCCCAAAGCTGCTGCACCAAATGTTTTGCAACAAAAACCCCAAACCACATGAAAGCAATCAAGTTTCATATTTCATTATAACCCCAAATTCAGGTTTGCCAAGAGTTTCAGTAGTTTTATGAACCTTTCCCATGAACCTTCGGCGAAGGCTGTAGCTTGACCTGGGTTTGATGAAAACCCTGGTGTGACTCGGTCGCTTTTTGAGCAACTTTGGAGGTTTGTGCAAACATGAAACTCGAAGGCTTTCGAGAGGAAGGGAGAAAGGAACCCAGAAGCCACATGACATGAAACTTGGAAGACTTTTGAGAGGAAGGGAGAAAGGAACCCAAAAGCTGGTGACAATGTTTGCAGGGAGCCGTGTGCGTATTTGAGGCCAAGCTGTAATTCCTCAGGGACCTTGGACCTTGGACCAGGTGATGCTCTCGGTGATGCTTTGAACCCACTTGGCAGCATCACCACCAAACCAGCCCCTATGGCTGGGTAAGTGCTGGTGCTCTGAGCGATGCAGCTCCTGGGGCAGAGCCACGGTCCTCGTGGTGGCACCTCCCGGCATCTGCCACCTCAAGGGCCACTTCGCTTTGGGGCGGCAGAGGGTGAGCCCAGATTTTCTTCTCAGCCTGGCTTTAGGAGTATCTGAGAAGGTCAGTGGTGTTCAAGGAAGCTCCCGAGCCAAAAAAATAGAAGGCGGGTGCAGTTCAGGGTGGGGATGGGGCTCCTTCTGAGCCACGCCTGGCGCACAGCAAGTCCTGCCGCTGGATTATGTGTGTTATTATATCCACACGCGGATTGCTTTTTCGGCAGCGCCGTCTTTCCTTTCTCCAGCAATTTCCTGAAATAACGTTAGGGAAATGTGAAAATCTTGAACTTTTGAACCTCCCCGGAGGACGGCGTGCAGGGGGGTGGCGGCAGGAGGAGGGGACGCCCGCCTTCTGCCTGCCGTTTATTTTGGCTACAGGGCCCTGGGATGGGGAGGAGGGGGCTCTCGGCAGCCCCCCCCCCCCCCGCTTCAGCCCCCGGGCTGGTCAAGGAGCTGGATCAGCACTGCCCCTTATTAATTAATGGCTTTCTTGTCAGTGGGTCACGGAGGCGAGGAAGCCAGAGGAAGTTTTCTTTTGCTTGCAGATGCCGGGGAGAGGGGGAGTGCCTGGGCTGGGTGGCGAGGGCAGGGGGGTGACATATGGGGGTGATGGATGGGGCCTCAGGTTTTTTGGCCAGGCTGGGGACAGGGGCAGCTTGCACCGGTGAGGAAGAGAGAGGGGAAGGGGGATATATGCTGTGCCTGGAAAGTACTTTTCCCTCTGATGAACTTCAGAGGCGTATAAATCACTGCCAGGCTGCAGCTGCGAAGCATGTGACGCTGGCAAATTAATGGTCCTTCGGAAAACACCGGCCATCGAGCTCCCCTCCTCGCCTCTTAAAGGCGCAGCTGGTGGCCGGGCCAGCCCCAGGAGTGGGAATTTGGGGAGTCAGGACCAGGCTGGGGGAGCCTTCTGTGCCCACTGGCCCCCAGGTAGCCCGGGGTTGGGTGTGCCTGCGGAGGGGAGCTGGCACAGGGGGCTCCCTCTGTGGTGCAACACCAGCTGTGGTACAATGCTCTCCGTGGTTTAAAGCTCTCTGTGGGGCAGGGTTTTCCATCGTGCAGAGCTTTCCATCGTGCAAAACTCCCTGGTACAAAGGTTTCCATGGTGCAAAGCTCTCCGAGGTACAAAGCTCCCCGTGGTACAACGCTCTCCATGGTTGGCTCCTGCTCCGCTGCTCGTGGTGCCCATACAAAGAGGACCAAGATGCGCCAGGGGATGTTGTTTTTTCCAGGGTGGCTGGTGGGAGCTCCTGGTGCCTCTGCTGTGCTCTCACCCACCTGGGCTCTTTGCAAAGCAGTTGCTGGGGGAGGATGGAGACACGTGTTGGGGGGATCCAGGGCACACCAAAACTTTACAGTGACTGGGGTGTTGCACTTGCAGTTGAGATGGACATCATGCCAGGGGCTGACTACTTGCCCAATGCGGCGAGTTGTCAAGCAGAGGACGGTGGGGCACCTTTCTCCTGGTGGCATCAAGAGGCCACTGCATGCCAGGGCTGGGCGTCCGTGCTTGCGAGGCACAGCCATCCTGTGCAAACCCTGCAGGGAAACTGCTGCAGCATTGGTGGGCTGTTGGAAGCTCTGTGGCTCACCCAGGGCCACCACTTGAGTCCCAGCTCCCTGCCTCCCCATCACACCATCTTGTTCCTCTTCCTCACTCTTGCTCTTAAAGGCGGCGGTGGAAGAGGAGGGGAATGCATCACTGCCCCTTCTGCCCACTGGTATGCAAGAAGGGGAGGGAGCCGAGCCACCAGCAGAACAGTTAAAAATTACTAAATACTTCCCTAATATAATTGGGTTTTCATGCAATCAATTGCTTTAATTGCCAGAGGGCGGTGGGGCAGTGGGGAGGGGAGCCAGGCCGGGCTCTCCCTGTGCTGCCTCTTGGGCTGGCGTTTCACAGCCCAGCACAGCGATGCTCTGCTCGGGCTGGACCGAGAACCTCACGGGGAGATGTCCCCAGGGGAGGCCCGAGTGAGGATTTGGCCCAGGATGAGCAAAAAATAAATAAAAGCACTTTTATTTACATGGTATTTACTGGCAGGGGGCTCGGCAGGACCGATGTCAGCCCCCTCGGGTGGGTTTGCTGGGAGATGAGCTCAGAGGCTACCCAGATATGCTGCAATTTAAATCACTGTTTATTTTCTAACTGCTGTTAGAGCAGGGAAAGTTAGGCAGGCAGGGAGGAAAAAAAAAAAAAAAAAAAAAAACCCAACCGACGAACAGAGCCCACTCTGTGATTTACGTGGTAAAGGAGATAAGTGGGGATTTAAAGAGAAGGGAATATATAATTGAGACGAACGTGTAATATGAGCGCGGATCCAAACAGAGAGATCGTAATCAGAAGTGTTAGGAGAAGCTGGGGTTTATTAATGAAACGTCTCGTCTATTTGTCAGCTGAAGAGGAACAGCCTTTCCTCGGCAGCTGGAGGTGGAGGGGGAGGACGCGGGGATTGCACTCGGCGTTCCCGCTGCCGGCGCGCGGAGACCGAGGCTGCCATCTTCCTGCCCAGGTAGATGATGCTCAGGCCTGAAATCAAAGCCTGGATTAGAGGGAAAAAGGAAGAACATGGTCAGAATATGGTTTTTAGGAAGCTGGACGTTGCCATTTTCCTCACCTTAATCTACCGTAGAAGTTGGGAGCTGGCAAAGCGCGGCGTCGGGTGATAACTGCTTGAGGAAGGGCTGGTTGGAGCCTTCCTCAAAGTCCTTCTTCTCCTCTCTGCTCTCCACCAAGCTGTCTGCCCTCGGCTGCAGTCGCTTGCAGTCTGCTCTGGGAAGGTATGGCAGATGCTGGGCAACTGGGACTAAATGTGGCTGCGGCCTCAGGGGCAGTCTCAGCTGCTGGGTTCAACTGTGCATCTGGCCATGAGTCTGTGCGGGTTTTTCCACGGCTCCAACTGGCTCTTGGGGGTAAAGTGCTCCCATCCAGTTCGCTTCTCGTCCTGGTACTCGCTACATCTTCCTCACTGCTGTCCTTGAGACTAGCACTTGGCTGCCCTGCTGTCCCCCTCCCTGCTCCTCGCCTGACTTCAGCCAGGTGGCAATGCCCAGGCATTGGGCATTGCCATTGAGAGCGCTGGTGGCCCTGTGCTGGTGGCCGTGTTGGCTCATGGAGCCACGGTGTTGGCTTGGACAAACCCTACTTGAGTAGACTGGAGGCTGCGGTCTGGTGCAGACACATGTAAGCCAGCTTTGGAGGAGGTGTTGGTGGTTGCATGGAGCACACGGTGCACTGTGTTAGTCTTGCTGGCTTTTCTCTAGCCACGTGGCTGAGAATTTAGCTGTTCTGCTCTTGCTGTATGGTTTGGTGGGTCTCCTACCTGGGTGATGTGTGGCATGCGATGTGGTTCACCAAGTGCTTGTTCTTGGCGTGACACTGTGAGAGATGCACACCAGAGCGTGGTGGACAGTTGCCCTGTTTCAACCTCCACTTTTAGCCTTGCTTATTGCTGTTGGGGGCATCTTCATCCATTGGGGTTCCTCAGGCACGAGGACCATGCTGGTGGTATCTGAGGGGTTAACCTGGGGCCGTACATAGCTCCAACAGGGAAAGGCTCTGGCTGTACATGAAGGGAACATTTTTGGAAGGGTCCTTCCCTCCTTCCCCTTCCCAGGCCCTGGCAGTTATCTGTGGGCTGACAAAACGCCTGGAATGCGGAGACCCGCTGGACATTGACCTGGCTGTGCCGAGCTCAATTAGCCGGGGCTATCTGATTGGACTTGGCGCAACCTAATTAGCTTTGGATTCGAACCAGAAACTCAAACCCAAAGGCAGCTTGCCGGCAGCCGTCCTTTGCTGCCGCCTGCTCAAGGAAGAGGGGGAAAGGCTCTCCCAAGCATGAAGGGGGAGCAACCCAACAATGCTGCCTGCCCATCCCTCTGACCCTGCAGCTGATGTCAAGGAGGCTTAGACCTTCCCTACTGGACCCAAGGGTGGGTTGTGTAAGACTCCAGTCTTGCTCCAGTGCGTGCCATATAGTTTCCAGAGGGAACTTGCTTTTATTGAAGGTGACCTGGCTCTGGCAGCTGCCTTCCCTATCTTGTCAGGCACCTTTCTGCAGCAGGTAGGCACCCAGTTCTCAGGCTTCTTCTCCCGGACTTCCAGCTGCGGTGCACAAAGTGGGTGGTTTGTCCTCGAAGCAGCCGGCTCACTCTGGAGCATGCTCCAGTCATCGGTGGAGATGTGGAGGAAGAGATGAGATGGGAAGGGATGGCTTTTTGGGGATGCCAAGATCCTTTGCCCATCTGAGTTTCCAGCTCTGTGTGCTCTGTAAGCATTAAAGCACAAAAATGCTGGTGGGAAGGGACCTTCAGGGATCTGTTGACCAATGTGCTGGCCAGCACGGGCCAGGAGGTGTGCGTTTCTCCAAGGATATCTGGAAAATGGTGTTCCCATAGGCTGCCCTTGCACAGCTCCTGGCAGCAAAGCCCTCTGGAAGGATGGCTCATCCAGCTTGGATGCTCATGAGATATCTCTTGACCAGATGACACCTCATACCCAAGCCAGGCCTGCTGGGTTTCACCTGGGAGATGGGAAAACACATGTGGCCTTGCAGTCGCTTGCTGTGGTTCAGTGTCTTCTAATCACCATAGAGAACTACCACAACTGGTTTTCTGGAATACCAGTTAGCAGCGTTGCCTTTTACTGGTCACAGTGCAGCCGGTGGCAGCACAGCTTTGGGGTGTTGGGATGCCAGCTGCACGCTGGCGGCAAGCACCAGCACCAGCCACGTTGGATCAATTAAAGCCCATTATGCCAAGTGAATGACTGTAATTATCTCAAATCTGGATTAATACACACGCACAGCACCGTAATATAATCCGTCTGGCCGGTGGTTTGTAGGCTGTTGTTCCTGGAAGCCAGAAGCAGAAGGAGATCTACAAAACACGGCCACATCCTGCCCCTCTCACCTCCTGCTGCTGTCTCAGGCCTGAGGATGGAGCTTGTCCCATCAGATGGATCCTGCACACTCAGTGTAGGACCTTTTACAGAGATGTGGGTGGTAGTTGCTCTCAGTGCTAACCTCTGATGGGAGCAGAAGGACGTCTGGGAAGGGTGGAGGTGCCATCACTCCTGCCAGTGTATCCGGTCAACCCCCATAATTAGCAAAACCGGGGTAGATGGAACATGTCCCTCAACATCCCAGGGTTCTGTGTCTCTAGGAGCCACCAGCAAGCTGGGAACAAGGGTTTTAGCCCACAGGGAGACCCACCAGGTAGTTCCTGCTCCTGGATTTGGGTGACCCGTGTTCGCTGGTGGCCCAGCACATGCCACATGTGCAGCTCATTACTGTGAGGTCCTGGGGGAGCTTTGACGTGAGACGAAACTTCTCCTCTTTCCGCTGGAGCGAGGCTAATGCTTTCGCACCCCCCTCGCGTCTCGCTGGATCCTGCTTGGTTTTTCATAGCTCAGAGCGTAGCACCCCCTCAAGGGCAATTAGATCACTCCAATTTGCCCGTAAGCCCATAAAACTGCAATTGAACGTAATTAAAAGGCCATAATGAGCTTCAGCAACCTGCGGGACCGTTGCGCTTTCGCTCTCACCGTGCTCCTTTCGGTGAAGGGGATGGAGTCAGGGAGGCTGGGAAGGTCAGCGCTGGCAGGGTGGGTGAGGAGCTCTGAGCAGAGCTCCCCGATTCCCAGGATGGGATGGGGAGACGTGGGGAAGCACCCAGGTGCCACCACGGCCGTGTGCCCATGGGGAAAGGCTGAAGGGACCCCCGGGTGCAGTCCACCCTCTCTGCTGAACAGAGGGAGCATCTTCCCCTCTGTTGGCGTCTTTTGCTGCTCTTCTGGCTTCACCGATGCCCTTTGGAGGCTGGAAGGGCGCCAGCAGGTACAGGTCCCTTCTCAGCATGGCTTGGTTTGCTCCTGGCTGGGTTTGGGGAAGGTTAACAGCAGGGGACGGTCACAGTGATGGGGATGCGGCCCTTGTGCTTTGACAGTGAGGCCTGGATCCCCCAAACCTCGCTTTTAGGGTTGCACGGGGACACCCCAGAAGATGGAGAGGTGCAACCCCAAGCAGGGTTTACCCAGTGATTTACAGTGATTTGAGGCAGAGAGCTTGGCTGGGGGCAGCAGCCAGTCCTGCGGTCCTGCTACCCTCCAAAAAAAAAACCCTTGAAAGTTTAGAGGGGCCAGTGAGTCCCCACCTTGGGCTACTTCTGCCTGCAGATAGAATCATAGAATGGTTAGAGTTGGAAGGAACCTTAAAGATCATCCAGTTCCAACCCCCCTGCTCTGGGCAGGGACACCTCCCACCACACCAGGTTGCTCCAAGCCCCATCCAGCCTGGCCTTGAACCCCTCCAGGGATGGGGCAGCCACAGCTTCTCTGGGCAACCTCTTCCAGGGTCTCACGACCCTCACAGCAAATAATTCCTTCCTAAAATCTAATCTAAATCTCCCCTCTTGCAATTTAAAACCCTTCCCCCTTGTCCTGTCACTCCACTCTCTGACAGAGTCCCTCTCCAGCTCTCCTGGAGCTCCCTTCAGATCCTGGAAGGCTGCTCCAAGGTCTCCCCGGAGCCTTCTCTTCTCCAGGCTGAACAGCCCCAGCTCCCTCAGCCTGTCCTCACAGCAGAGGGGCTCCAGCCCTCGGAGCATCTTGGTGGCCCTGTGCTGGACCCGTTCCACCAGGTCCATGTCCTTTCTCTGTTGAGGACTCCAGAAGATCCCATGGGGTTGGGTCCCTGGGCAGACATCTCCCTGTCCCCGCTGCCAGCCCAGGAGCCCTGGCCGTGGCACTACACTGCACCTATTATTGCCAGTCCCTGCCGCGGGTTCCCAGCCAGTAAATTAGGGGCACTCGCTGAGCCGCTGACAGCAGAACAGAGCGCATTGTGAGAGCCAGGACAGCGCCGGCCCTTGAGGGATGAAATAGGAGCCTGTAATTTCTCAGGGCTGTTGTGACATCTTTGCACAAGCGTGTGATTGAGTCACATTTGCTTTATCAGCAGAATCCTTGTTTGCCTGGGTGCACCCTCCCCCTCCACCCACCCCTGCCCGGCTGGGGGAGAGCCGAGCTGCCCGTCCCCC
>VZRU01003475.1:0-15058 GCA_013398155.1 Pedionomus torquatus
CCTTTTTTTTTTTTCCCCTTCCTTTTTCAGGAAATCCAGTGCCAATGCCTGCAGCTCACTGCTTCCTCTTTCCAATTCAGTTTTGTCTGCTGGGGAAAGCTTATACGGGTAAAAATCTATGCGCAGGCTGGCATCACACTAACTGCTCTAGTGTGGTTATAGATCCGCAGAAGCAACTTCTTGCCATTATACAGAGTGTGTGTTTCCAGGAACAGGCGCTGGAAGCGAGGAGCACAGCCCTCCGTGCAGCAATCAGTGTCTCGCACGCTTTCTAGAAGGGGAAGCAAACACCACGACAACCTTTATTCCTTAAACTTCCCCAGAGGGAGCATTTCAAAGCATCAAAAGGATTTAAACCTGTCCAGCTGCTGCTGAGGCATAATTAACAGTTGCACAGTCAGCTCCAACTGCAGCTGACAAAGCCTTAGCAGCAATCCTCTATTTATCACACTCCTGGAGTATTTATAGATCCACAGCAAGGCAGGGGGGAGACAGAGAAGGAGAATAACAGGTGAGCTGCTTACCAGGAGGGATAACATTTGCTTTCAGCTGCATGGCATTTCCTCAGCCCCTGGTGAAGCTTTAAGGGACAGGTGTGTGAGATGTACAGGGATGCAGCCTGGCAGGGACACGGTGGCCGGTCCTCTTGGGTGGGAGATGCGATGGGTCCAGACCCCAGCTGAGATGCTGAGGTCCTTCGGCAAACAGAGGGACTCGGGCTGTTGCAGTTGGGCGCTGGGAGCAGATGAGTGTCCTGTGCCCACACCAGGAGCCTTTCATCACCAGGAACTGGCCCAACATTGTCATGGATGGTCCCTCCCTGCTCTCATCTGCTTCTGCCAGGAGTCACCAGCCTGATCTCCCATGACACTGCTTATAAGCTGACCTTGGACTGTGTCTTTTTTTTTTTTTTCCTAATCTCTCCTCTGTGCTATTTGCAACCCAGGGTCTTTTCCTAGGAACTGATATAAAAACAGCAGTGATCCTTGAGCTACCTTGGCAAATCTGTGGGGAACAGAGAAACGCTGGGTCACTGGGGCATTTGACTTGTGGGCTGGAAGGTGATGGATTGGGTGATTGGGGCAACAAGCCTGCACAAGGACTATGAGCGAGATCCCAGCTGCTCTGGGCTGGAGGAGAGGAAAGGAGGTTGCCACCTCAGTTCTCCTCTCCCAGGGAAGGCATCTTATAAAGCTGCTGGGTATCTTTTTGGCATTTTCACAGCTCTCCCAGCTCTGAGAGAAACCGCTCACATAAAAAGCCATTTCCCATTGCAGAGGGCTACGGGAACTACTGCTCTGAGAGTAATCTCATCATGCTAGTTTGTACCAGGCTGTGCCCAGGAATTATCAGCACTTTTTATTTCCTGCGGTGCCTTTATGACCCCACTGAGAACATAAATGTATCTAAAGTCTAACTAAAACAATTTAATTTTCACCATAAACAGTCTTGTGAAGAAAATTATGGCAATGCTATGCCAAAGGAGAAGAAAGGTCATAATCCTTGAAGGTAACAAGGCTTTCCTTCTCTACTGCCTTATCGATTCTGCTCGCAAACAGAACTGCCCCATTACTTATTGCTCCATGGCTGATGCAACCTCCCTGGGGAGTCACCTCACCCTGCAACAGCCTGTGGGGACCTTTGGAGAGAGGTGCACTCAGGGCACACCAAGCACTGGCCTGTCCACACACCCCTGCAGGCCTTCTACTGGCCTCCCAGTCAATCAGCTTCCAGTCAGCTTCACCTGACACTTACAACCTTGCTCCAAGGACCTGCAAGTGGCTGGGCATACTATGCTCTTTAATCCATTTGAATCAGTCTCTTGACCACAAAAAGATATTTTTCTGAGCAGAGCCAGCAGATTTCCTTTTCCATACATTTTATTTACAACAGCCTCCTGTCCCTGCGCTCTGGAGTGGCTGCCAAAGCTAGAGTTGCCTTCAGCATGGTATCTTAGGTGCCACGTTTCTTGGATGAGGCCAGGGGAACAGTTACATATTAAATATGCAACATAGAAGGTGTTTCTTACAGATGGAGTTCAAGGAAGAAAAGCTATTTTGGTACTTGGCAATGCTGCAGAGCCTCACGGCTCAGAACAAGCACTCACTCCTGGGATGCAGAAGCAGAGCCAGCAGGATGCTGCCTGTCCTGGTCCAGCAGAGAGGTCCTTGTGTCTGCTTTTGGAGCCAGGTCTGCTCCAGCGGGGCTGCAGACAGAAGGCAGCCCTACCCAACAGTTGTAGATGACAGCACCATCTCTCTAGCTGCAGTCAGGACACAGCCATCACATTTAAAAGACAACACAAATTCTGCAAACGCTGGGAGGAACATGGTCATTAAAATCTATGGCACAGGTGTTCCTGATTTGCAGTTTATGAAGAGCAGCTGGTGATCTCAGATACCTTCAGGGGAGGAAATCTGTAATTTCAGCCACAGAAGTCATGAGAACCCTAGTCTGTAAATAACAGTAGGGAAAAGTGCCTCTTCTCCCCTGTAGCAGGCTGTCCTGAGCCACACACAGGGCCTGAGTGACAACTATCAGCTGAACAAACTCCCAGCAGTTTTCTGAAACTTCTTTGTTTGTTTTTAAGAGAAGTGCTTTGCTGTTGCTGGGTTTGTTGCCGCTGTTTTGTGGCCACTGTGGGGCCGTTAAACTCTCTGCTGTAGGGTGTTTGGAAAATAAATGAGCCTCTGCAATCCATTTCACATGTTAACTCAGAGTGGCTGTGGGGGAAGAGAAGGGCAGAAAGGTGGCAAAAGATGAATATACATGGGAGCGTGTGGGACTAGTGCTTCTGGTCCCCAGTGCTGAACATCTCAGGAGGCAGGTGAGCAGCCTTGCTGCCTGGTACCCAAAAATGCTTTGGGGTGTGTATTACTCCACAATGCAATTTTCAAGAGGCTCTGCCGCTTTCCCTAGTTATTCCACTTCGGGCCATTATACAGACATCGGAGTTGCACATAGAACGAAGTTTCACATAACAAGCCCCAGTTACATCTGTGAACCTTCCCTGTGGCTCTAAGTCAGCTGCAGCTCCTTTCCTGTCTAGGGGTGCACACCTTGAGCTGCACAGCACAGAGGAGCTGCTTACCTTCACACCTGGCCTCAGAGGATGAGGCTCTCCGTGGGGAGGTGGGAAGCGTCACCAGGGCTCCTCAGAGAATCAGATGGCAGACCTTACCTACAGCTCCTCTTTCCTTTGCCTTAGTGTCCTGTCTTGAACCTCCCTTCCCCTAAAAAGCAATCAAATGGTGGTAAAAGCCAGGGTGCCATGGGGAATGGGATTTTCAAGCGTAAAATTTGGGTTGCTCTCAGACCTCTGGGGACAAACCCCTGCAGAGCCTCCTCCTGTGACTGCCATTGCAGCAGTGATGCCTGTTGCTACCCCACAGACCAGGCCAGTGCCGGGGCTGTGCCATGCTGCTGACCCTTATGGCCAGTGCCAGGCCCTTCTGAATGTCAGTGAGGGACACTGCTCCATTCTGGAGCTGGTCTTGGCTCCCCTTCTGCTTTTCCACACCCTGGCAGTCGAGTGGTCTCTTGATGGATGCGGGTCAGCTCCTAGAGGCTCCCCAAGCCTCAGCAAAGGCAAAACCTCTGATCCAGCCCCAAACCCAACCAACCCTGCCTGGGGCTGGGGGCTGGGATGCAGCACTTGGGGTTGAAAGCAGAGGGGTCTGACGCTTTCTCCTACCTCTTTCCCATCGGATCCGCGCCCTTCCCGGGGCATCTGCCGGGTGCCGGGGCGCTGGGCAAGCCCACCCGGGCACCGCGGCAGGTCCCCC
This sequence comes from Pedionomus torquatus, assembly GCA_013398155.1. Lineage (NCBI taxonomy): Eukaryota > Metazoa > Chordata > Aves > Charadriiformes > Pedionomidae > Pedionomus > Pedionomus torquatus. The sequence goes on from VZRU01003475.1 coordinate 3,786, forward strand.
GGGCAGGGCGCGGAGCCCCGGGACCTGGAAGCTCCCGGTCGGTCTGTTCATCGCAGCTCACTTGTGCCCTCCAGTGCCCAGGAGAGCACCGTCCCATCAGGAATCGTTCCTCGCACACAAGGCTAGGAAGCTAAGACAACCTGGAAGTTCAGGTCTTCAGGATCGGGGAGAGTATCCCTGTTCTCCTTGCCCTGCTCCTGCTGCACATGGTGCCACCGCTCAGCAAACTGCACCGCATCGTGGATGCTGTGGAAAGCCAACTGACTGCCGCTGTCTGCCCCACCAGCCCAGCCTCCCTCCCGGAGCCGGTGGCGGATGGAGGGGTTGCAGTTGGCCAGGAGCACCTGGACACCAATCTCCTTATAGTCATGGTGTGTCTCCTTTAGCACAGAGAGACCCACAGTATCTATGAACTGCATTGCCCCACAGTCAAGGATTAAGGTGTGCATATCTATGGAAGGAGGGCTGGCATCTGCTGGAGGCTTCTGAGCCCTTTTTTTGGCCTGTTTCAGGCAGCCAGACCTGGTGCCAAAAAAGCTCTTGCTGTTGCCTGTGTCTGCTTTTGCCTGGGCCTCCCACCTTTGGTGCTGAGCAGCCATCAGGATAGGATTTACCCCAGTTTTCTGATAGAGAACAGTCTTGAAATAGTCCTTGTTGGCATAGTAGAGGGATGACTCAAAGCGGAAGATTTTGATGTTGGCAATACTGCTGAGCTGCTTGTAAGTGGACTGGTCCTCATAGATTTCCGTGTTGCTGACTTTGCCCAGGAGCATGGCCCTGGGTCTCTGAGTGCGGAAGATGATACAGAACAGAGCAAAACAGATGCCCATGAGAAGCCCAATCTCTGTGGTGATCAGTGTGGAGGACAGCATGGTTGTCCACCACACCACTGTGTCCAGCTTGCTGAGCTGCCACATATTGGGGGTGTCAAGGAACTTCCTCAGCCCCCCCCGCAGGTTGGCAATGGTGACCACCCCCAGGATGGAGGTCTGCAGCGAGTAGAATAGTGGGGCGACCCACAGCAGCACTAGCAGCAGCACCAGGGAAGTGACCAGGCCAGAGACCTGGGTCTGGGTCCCTGTGGACTCCTTCAGCAGAGTCTTGCTCAGGGCTGCAGAGCTGGCAAAGCAATAGAAGAAAGAAGGGACCAGGTTGCACATGCCAATGGCAATCATCTCTTGGTTGGCACGGACAGTGTAGCCATGCTTTTTGCCAAAGATTTCTGCCAGGGAGACAGTCATGGCAAAACCAATAACAGCAATGGGCAGAGCATCAACTGCCAGGCTGGAAAACAGGCTTATATCTGGTAGAGTGGGTTTCCTGAAGCCAGTGGGGATATTCCCACAAACAGCAGACTTGTATCGCTCCTCGAAGTTAAAGTAGTAAGATATTACTGTGGCTACAATGACCACCAGTAGCTCTATGGGGAATGGGGCCTTCATCTTCTCCTTATACCGGTCATTGATCTCTTTGACAGGCACTATGATGGCCAAAGCAACCAGGCTAGTGATCAGGTCACAGATGTTGGTGTTCTGGATGTATCTGAAAAGGTCAAGCCACGTCAGGATGAAGGACCCCACCCCTTCATGACGAGGGATTTTCAGTCCCAGGAGATACTTCATCTGGGAGGTGATAATGGTGAGGCTGGAGCCGGTCACAAAGCCACTGAGGAGAGGTTCTGACAGGTAGACAGCCACAAAGCCCAGCTGTAAAACCCCCAGCAGGATCTGAAAAGCAAGCCAGCCATACCTTTAGCATCGATGAGAAGGGCTGCAAGAGGCAGCTGGCAGTTTATGTCAGTTTGCTCCCACTTCAGCAGCTCTGGCTATTCTGTCTGCTGAGCATTCACTGTGGGGCAGGGGACTTTGCCTTCAGTAGTTAATCTGGGCTATGAGAAACTAAAGACCTACCCATAACACTCACCTGTGCCTAGAGATGAAGCCTACAAGGTCTCTGCTGCTGTCTCTTTACAAGCAAGAAGGGCACAAAGTTAACACTGACAGTCTAGGCAGCAGCCCCATCACTGCAGCTTTGAGTATCACTGCATAAAACTAGACTGATGCACTCTATTTCAGTTGTCCCAGTGAAAGAGCCTGCAGTTGTTCAGTGACAGGCAGTGGGGACACCACCAGGGAATGTGGCCTTCGAAGGGAGCTCCTGCTGATGAAGATCCTTGAGGGTTGTTCTTGCCAGCCCCCAGACTGCTCTAAGCTGAACCAAGTCTGGGGCTTAGAGATCTTAAGCTCAGAGAAGTTCCTAGCAGGGAAAGAGAGAGGAAGCAGCACAACAGTGAACATTTTTACCTGGTAAAGACCGACCAGAAAGCTTAAGGAAAGGGCCACAGTGATGGCGTAGCAGCTCCTGTCACAGGCACCTGTCCCATTTCTGATGGAGGTGGAATTGCCCACCAGTGAAGAGCCAGCGTTGTCGTCGCTGTACCCTGCTAGCTGGAGGTGCCGGTTCACAGACTGCCCAATCATCAGGCACAGGACACCGAAGGATCCCACGAAGTTATGGCGTGAAGTGGCCATAGCAACGTAGATGATATTGCAGAAGAAGTTGGTGTAGATCCCATAGATGGGATCCTGGTTGGCTAAGAGGGAGTAGGAGATGGACTGAGGGATGGCAACTATCCCCACCAGGAGCCCAGATATGACATCCCCAAGCAACTGCGTCTTGATGTTGTAACGGGGAAGCCAGTTCAGCACTGGGAACAGCTGACAGAAGAAGGTGATGATGCTTGTATGATCGTATGTGCAGATCTCTCTGGCTTTCTTTCGGATGAGTTCCTTGGTGCTGAAGTCTGCAGGCTCGTACTCCTCCAATTTGACATATATAAAATTGGCAGGAGCGTCTTCTGGCGTTAGGGAGCCCAGCACGTCTTTGCTCTGTCCTGATTTCTGGCTCGATGTCTCATCCATGACACCAGGAGAGCTAAGGCAGGAGAGCAGGCAGCCATGAAGTGTTGCAGTCATGTATGTAATGTGCTTTGCTTAGCTCCAGGGCCCATGGAAATCGCATGGATAAATAAATAAAGGAAAATAACCTCAGACAAATCAAACAGCAAATCACTTCCCCACAGTGCCGGCTGATTTGTTTTTTTTTTTTTTCAGCTATGGACCTGATCAACCACAGCTCAGAGACCACAGTTTATAATGCATTCACCTTGGCACAGATGCCCACATCAGGGATGGAGCTACAGCCCCCTGTGCTCCTTCCTAACATACCTCTTGTTCCGAAAGAGAGTGGCGGGATGGGGTAAGATCAGACAGTATTATTTCACTGAAACTGAAACTTCTTCAGGAAGCCTGCATTTCTTGATGACACTTCCACTTGGGCAGAAACTACTTTGAAAATGTTGAGATATTCCAAGTGATGCTTTGGGAATGTAACATGTAGGCAAGGGAGGTAATTTGCAAAATAATTTTGCCTTTAAAATTTCAAAATTTTAAATTACATTGCTGGCTTGCACCAAGGGGCTCACAGGGGCTCCTACCTGCAGAATGAAAGCATCCTGCTTTCTCACTCTGGTTAAGTAAAATATTGATGCTGCAGAGCTACTCCAAGTTTTTCAGTCAAAATGTAGCTGTGACAAAACATACTTTTTTTTTGCCACAACCGAACAATACACAGAGAGAAAAAAAATAATTCTCCTGAGAGGAGGCCTAGAGTGGCTGCAGTCAGAAACTGAGCTGAGATGATGAGAACTCCCACTCCTCTGTCCCACGGCTTCATTTCACATCACTGGTCCCAACCCAAATCTCTTACCTCCAGCTGCAGGGAGATGGTGTTTTCTCTCTACCTGGAGCTTCTCCCAGCAGACAGACCCGTCTCCTCTCCTCACAGCGCCACTGAACAGAGAAAGCACAAGGCTGTGCAAATCTGTTCCCTTCTTTCTTCTGGAGCACGTGCTGCTTCCCTTGAGAAGAGATCTGAGTTACTCAGCCAAGCCATCGGCCCTTTTATCTCTCTCCAGCTGATGAACATGGTACAACCAGCAAAATAGAGCTGTATTTTGAAAACAAACATTGTTCTGGGAGAGTATTTTTGATGAAAACTTGTTCTGGCCATTAAGAATGATTGAGGAGGTTTAGAGAAGTGCTCCTGCCAGATAACAGTATTGCTGGTATCTGCAGATGTGTTTGCTAAACACGGAGAACAGTGCAAAGAAACCTCCCTGCTATTGTGTGCTACTGCTCTGCCCCTCTCTCAACCGATCCTTGCCTGAGTCCTGCTGGGCTTTTCTGCTCAGGTTTTCACCTACTCTGGTCAAGCTTTTGTTTATATATNAAAGGCAAAACTGGTTCCAGAATGGCTTTTCCACCAGTGTGGTGCCACCAGCCCCCCCAGCTCTGCCCAGCCAGACCGTGCTCATCCGCTCCCAGAGCCAGACACAGGGGCTGTGCCGGGGTGGCAAAACCCAGAATTGTGCCCAGACAGCAAAGGTGGAATGACACAGGTTATTTCTAGGTAGGCAGAAGAACTCAGTATGTGTCAAATCTGCACAATCCATGTTTTGCACGTGCCCTTTAGAGACAAGCACAAGTAATAAGAGATTTTGCTTTGCAGAAGTAAGCACAATTCAGTAAAGTGCAGGGTTGCGTTCCTTTTGTAGGTAAAGGTGAACAGTTGCATTAGCAGCCAGGGAAACAGATAATGCCTTATCATCCTGAATTGAAACAGCAGACTCATAAAGATCAGCTGTAACTGCTGTGCTCTTGTGATACCAGCCAACAACCTGCCTCAGACCTCTCAGCACACGCTCCCACTCACCTTCTTTCTCCACTCTTTCTTTTCCACCTCTTTTCTATTGACCTAGTCTCCAAGATTTTGCTGGATGTGTCATTGCCCCCTGGAGCAGGACAAATGCCTGGCAGTCAGGCAGCTCGGCCCCTGCCTCTGCTCCTGGCACCCACTGTGTGCTGGGCTTGGGGAGAGGGCTGAGAGGCCATAGTGTTCGGAGAGATGACATTTTCATAAGGCTTTGATTTAGGTGCTGGGGAGACACCCTGAGGGAAAAGAAGGGGAAGATCAGCATCCTGAGCTACATTTATCTCATCAGTGAAAGTCTGTATCTCAGTAATTAGGAGTAAATAAATAAGAAACATCGGTACTCTCCAGCAGCAGGAAAAAATGAGAGCACATGGCAGCAGAAACAGCTGCTCAATGTATTTGTCTACTTAGTGAATTCTCTATTCTCTACCATCCCTCCACAGCTCATGTATTTTCAGGTACATCTGTTGATAGCTCCCCTTTCCCTTCCTTTTCTTTCAGTAATAGACTGTATCTCTCCTTAGCCTTGTCATTCCTCCTGTCCTTAAAAGATTATCCCTTCAGATGCTTTAATACCTTTCCCAGTTATAGCTCATTTTGTGTCTTGGCCTGTTTGATGTCTCTACTCATTCTTTTTCCTTTTCCATCTTCTTCCTTAGCAAATGATTCAAATTTCTATTTTCTGTATGATTCCTTCATTTTGAAATTCAGTCACCAAAGAACCAATGAGTCAGTCACTGAAGAGCTGGCCAGGCTGGTCCTTTAAGTTGGCTTGTTTCCTCAAATGAAACATCTTGAGCACAATCCATCTTTGGGTTTTGATCTTACTTAGGAAGCATTCATTTCCAGTTCTGGATCTCTGATCTGTCCACCAAAAAAAAACAGAACAAAGCACTTTTTCCATTTGTGACAGTATCTAAGGCTACCTTTAACCTCCACCCTGCCTTCACTGCTGGCTGCTTCTTTGCCTTCCAGCTTCCATCTTCACTTCCATATTCTGGAACTCCTTTGTTTGTTCTGATTTCCGTTACCACTGGACATAGCTTGGTAAGCCTTGATCTAGCCATGCTTTTCCACCTTTCCAACACAGGTTTTACTGAGTACTTTTGTTCCACTCTTCCGTCTCCATGCCTCTCCTGCCATCCTTCCCTACAAACTTGTTCCTTTCTTGTGTGTAAACTCCCAGTTGCTTTTGTATGCTCAGCTTCAAAATATTCCATACTTTCCCTGCAGTTACGTTCTCTAGCTCCTTATCCCAGCTGGTTTCCCCATGCATTGGGTTGTCTGTGTTGACCTCTTCAAAACAGCGAGTCTCCATGCTCGCTTCTTGAGGCAGCTTCTGCATGGTCCTCTCTATGCTGGAAATTCAGGCTGTGGGCACTGAGGAGAGGTCATTTTATGTTCTCCATCCTGACAGAACCGAGAACACACTTGGTTACGCTGAACACTGTGTACATCTCTGAAATCACTTTTACTGTATGAGGTGAGGCAAGGGCGGAAACGGCAAACATTTCACATTTGCTCTTAAAAATGTATAGCAGAAAGCTTAAAAAAAGAAACCCACAACGGAACTTTATGTGACCTTGAGGTGACTAAGGCTGCCTTGCCTTCCAAATGCAAGGTCACTACAGCTAACTGCTGAAACTGTTTGTTTTCAAATGCATCTTCAAGGGCTTTTCTTTATTGCCACTATAAACTCACTTAACTGTTTAGCTCCTCTCTAGGCAGGGCTGGGTCGGACAGACGGTATGAGCTTGAACAATGGAAGAGCAGAAGAGGACGTTGCCTGCCAGTAACAGGGCACCCTCTGTTTTCAAGACAAGCAGAAAGCATGAAATCCAAATTTTTCATTTATGGCATGGTATGTGAGCAATGTAACATCCATCTATGCAACAGCCGTTGAAACCAGCAAGAAACACAGGAGTGAAAACCCGGGCTCCAGGTATGAGAAAAATGCAGTAGTCCTACTACTGCTATTTCGGCTTTCTGTCCTGAAGCAGAAAATAATAATGAAATCGTCTAGGCCCACGATCATTCCCTAGGCATTTTGCAGTGCATACGTGTAGCAAATTCAATCTCTGCTGCTGTGTCAGTGCATTGCTTTTGTTTAACAGGACAAGCCGGCATCTCAAATTTCCTTTGGAACAGAGTTAACAGCACTGCGCAAGGATTTTTGATTTAAGGCTTGTAAATATACTTATGACCATTTAGCTTCTGGAAGACTTTCAAGTAGCATCCTGTGTATCTTGGCTCCACCAATGGGCAAGTCTGGCTCAGTACGTGGCTGCACCTCACTGCTCTGCAGTTACTTAGATCACACAAAGCTTTATTTAAAAAAAGAGGCAACTGAGCCAGGTAATGGTGCCAGGTATCTAAGAGAGATGCTTTTTCTTCCCTTCAGATTTGGGACTTGACAGTCTTTGTGGATGGCTGCTGGTTTGGTTCCACTTGGAAATGAATTTTGAATATGTAGACATCTGCAAAACACCGTCTTTTTTTTAAAGGAAAAACAAGGAAAAGGAGAACAAGCCCAGAACTGGTCCCACGGCTGAGATATGGCAAAATGCAACAGAAGTGCCTGAGGACAGAAAGGCCAAAAAGAACTTCTATGGTTTGTTGGAAAGCAATTATTCACGTTTCTGCAAGAGGTAACACCAGAGACCATAGAAACTGTACACTAGGTCTTCCCAGAAAATAAAACATTTTTTGCAGCCTCCTGTTATTTTGTAGGGCAGTTCGTGCTGACGTGAGGGGGTCACAGCAGAGCATGCAAAGCAAAGATAGAGTTCTCTCCAGACATAACCACTGTGAGGCCACACACTGAGTCACTCACCCTGTGACTGCACGTAGTAATGCAGTCCCACCACTCTCAAGTTTGAGAGGGACAAAGGAACCTATAATAAATAGCGACAAAGAGCATTTATATTTCAGCTACTGCTTGCTCCCAGCAATTAACCATGAATACAGACACGCAAGGAATGTTTTTTATTGTATTTTGAAAGATGTAAGATGGAGGAAAGTCCTTGGACAGAGACTCAGTGTGGAAGTAGCAGATCTAGAAGGACACTTTGGGTCCACCCTGCCAACGCCCCGCTGCAAGTCCTTCCCCCAGCTGATGCTCACTCCTAGAAGATGGGTAAAAATAGCACTTCTGAGCTAGAGGATATGGGGAGCATTCCCAATTTATATAAGGAGGGTAAAAATAACTCCTTGCCAACTTTTGCAGCTCTTTGTTGCTATTTTCATGTTTTCCCCTGCATGACAAACATCCAGGGCTTACGACCCTTTTCAAAACTATCACACTAATAATTGAAAATGCCATAATGGCTCTGTAAACAGATTGATTACAGATGAATATAGTGGAATAAAAATGGGGAGACACATTATTATTTCATACTGAATTGGCATTCAGCCCAGGCTACCTGGCAGACCTGACCTGCGTGTGCAGCCGACAAGCCCTTCGTGGCACTAAGGCTGTGCTGGTGGGATACTTTCCCCCCTGTAGCTGTTGGCTGACTCACAGGGCACCCTATTTGCAGTTACCGTGACTTGCCCTTACCAGGTCAGGCAGAGCCCTGTGGCTGGCTCCCGAGCTCTCCCAGTAGCCATCCCACATCAACTCATCGAGCACCCAGGCTGTGGAGAGGGATCCTACAGAAGTCACATCTCAGTGTCACGGGACAGAAAGATGCCCCACCAGGTGGGTAAGAAGCCCTGAAACCACAGCACGTCTCCAACGATCTGCTATTAAATTTTAAACAGAAAAAANAAAGAAAAGCTTTTTCACACAAGACAAATGATGGGACAGTGCCCCACTGTGTGGTGGGAGTCAACATGTTTGAGAAAGGGAATTTAGAACAGGTAAGTGCTGCAAATGCTGTAAAAAACATCCAAGCGCTCAGAAGATTTTAGCTTGCTGCTTACCAGGTGCTGGGAGGGCTCTGCATGGGCTGGACCTGCGGTACACCTTTCCCAAGCAGCCTCCACCAGGCTGTGACCCAGGAGATGGTGCTGGGGGTCTCAACTAGCACAGGAGCGTGTATGGCAAGAATTAGGCATGGGTACAGGTAAGGTAGAGGCTTGAGTAGCACAGGCAAAGGGAGCTGCTGATTGAAGTCTGTTACCTGGGCTCTGTATCAGCAGGAATTGGAGACGCTCTGCTGAAGGCAATGGCTGCCCTTTGCTTTTCAAGAGCAGAAAGCTCTAGTTGGCATTCTCCGTAATGGAGCACTCCTACCACTCTGTTGGCACCAACACAAAAATTACAGCATGTGCACTGAGGTTTCCTAAGGTAAAAGGCCTCCTCGGGTAAAAGCTGAGCTATGATGGAGGAAGAAAATCTTTTGTGTAACTCAAGAACATGTATGCAGAAATAAAGCTCACATTAAGTGCCCAGAACTGCACCCAGAGGTGCTCTGACTCTTACTGGCCATGACCCGACCAAGTCATATAACCTGTTATGTCCATTAACACCAAAATACATCACAGAAATGCTGTAAGGCTGAATATGTAGTACCGTGTGCTCTAACCACACATACTGTGAAGTACAAGGGGCACCAATCCGAATCTGTCATTTCTTCCATCTTAGGAATGTGGACCTGGCCCACAGGAGAGTGCTGCTCACCGGCACACGGCGCATCATCGTTGCCTCATTGCTGATTACTCGTTACTATTCATGAGGCAAAGGGCAGCAGGGTTGCAGAGAGCACCGAAGTCAGAAAGAGGTGAAAGTCTGCTGCTGGCCACGTGTCGTCAGTCGACGCCCTGGGTTATGTTGGCAGGAAACTCCCACGCATGTGTACGGAGTGCGGGAGGACGGTGCACTCGGCTGTGCACACACCGCGCTTCACGATGGGAACAACCCTCAGCAGACGCAGGGACCGGGGACTCGCTGCTCAAATGCGTGCGGCTTTCCTTTTTAAAATCTATAGCTCCAGCATCTTCTAAAGTATCAAGCATATGTCCAACAGAAAACCCATAAATATAATCTTTTAATGGTTATAATGAAATCCCAAAGATTTTACCATATTTGATAGAAAATTCTTGTGTTAAAATAAGTCTTCTACAATGACAATAAGGCACATTAACATTAAAAAATTACAATCAATGCAGATCTAACAGAGACAGTGTAAAGAAGAGTCAGCAACGCACAGATGATGGTAGGATATAAGACAACTGACAAAACAAAACCCTTATTGCAAACGTCTGGCTGGTGAGCACAGCGTTTAGCGAGGAGGTGATGGCAGCACCTCTCTCCCCAGATTGGGGACGGGGCAAGGTCCATGCCCACCCAGCACCCAATGATGCCACAGAGTGAGACAGTTCCCCCAGCACCCCAGATTCTGCCACCCCACTGGGGGAAACATTATACCTTATTTTTCCTGCACAAGGAAGTCACAGTAAAAAGTAAGGTGATCTTTTAGACATACTATACAACTTTTCTGCATCTTATTCAAACAAAGCATTTTGTAAACTGGTTAGGTCGGCTGACCAATGTAATCTGTTCCATTCCTGAGGTCCTGTTTGGTTAAACTGCTTCTTCAACTTGAAAAAGTTACTCCAGGCAACATTTGCCATTTTGTTTATTCTGCAAAACACTATGCCACCAATATCCAAAATTATTCTGAATTTAAAGTAATTAAAAAATCATACCCCAGAACATACCAAGGTACCAGAGATGATGGTCACAGATTCAAGAGACTGATGAACTCAAAGCATCATGTGCCTAGCAGAAATAGTGAGGCTTTACCTCTAACGATGTTTCAGCTGCATTTCAAATCTATATAACATTTATTTCAGTCAAAAATTTGACATTAAAAACTTGGACCCAAGTCCAGCAAAATGTTTAGTTTCCTATATTCCTCCGGAGTCTTGAGATCATTCAGGAGCTAGACTAAGAGCTAAGTGCTTTCAGAGCTAGAGGGAGCTGGAATTCAAGTATTTTTAGAAGTACATTTACTCAATGGAGATTTGATTCTCTGTCCAATGCTGTATTATTTTGGGTATTTGCGCATTAGAGAAACAGCAATATACCTTAGCTTGTATCATTTCTAGAAAATAAAATAGAAAGGTACTAATTACACTGTGAATTAAATATATATATATATAATATTTGCCATTTTACCTAACTAGAGGCTTTACTTTCAGCACTGTAATGAGCTCAAAAGAAAATGAGCAGCTGATCCTTCAAAGGCTTACAAACATGACAACCAAGTGCAAGTAATTCTTGGGACTTAACAAGGTCACCCACAGTGCAAAGTCTGCACTAAAGACATTGCTCCTTTTGTCTATGCCAGCATAGTACAAGTGCAGAGCCCTTCTAGTGTGGACAGTTAAGTCAATATTGAAGTCTCACAATGGTATCCTACATTGAGACTCAGCAAAGTAAAATAAAGCTCCACAAATGCAAAGCACCTTGGATGGCATTAGCAGAAAATGACTGCTAATGTGTATCACAGCTTTCTTAACTTAGCTATACTGGCAAAAAAAAAAAAAAAAAA
>VZRU01003475.1:15087-30211 GCA_013398155.1 Pedionomus torquatus
TGTAAATCACTTCAATTACTTTTCCAAAGCATGAGAAAAAAACACCCACCCAAAACAGAAGGTAATGTCCTGAAAAAAACTCTTTGCCAGTAGAGTTCTACCCTCAACTCAAAGACTTTCCTCTTGTTCCAGTTCTTATGGTCTTCCAGACGGGCAGCCTCGCACGGCTCAGCTGTGCTCCCCACTGCGCTGGGAGGCTCAGGTTAGCGCTGAGCCCGGGTGAGCCCCGCGCTGGCCCACGTGCCCGGCTGCAGGGCTCTCCTGCACCTTCTCCGGAATGGAGACAATCAAGTGATGCAACTTCAACTGGCTTAAAAGGTCTTTGCATCGGCAGCGCCAGAGACAACAGCAAGTAACTAAGGGTGGTGGGGAGCAGGGAGTGAGAGCAGCCCTGGGCTGAAAGATTTAGGGACAAGGACACAGGGAGATGCGCGGTGTTGTTGTCTTCTCAAGGGAGGACTGGCTACGAAAAGACCAGATTCCACCAGGTAAGCCTAGATCTAGGACCCAGCACAGGCAGAGTTCACAGCGGATCTCAGCACAAGGCTGTGGGAAGCAGCAGGGTATTGACTGACTGAAAACCCTGGTGTGGCAGCCAGGATGCTTTCCTGCCCATGATACCTCTGCGCTGCACTTCTGACCCATCAGCAGTGGGTTTTAATGTCTCTTGGCACAAGGCAGCTGAAGCGAGTGGAGAGGAAGGAATGCCTGTGATTTTTCCCCAGAAAGCGTTCCGTTTATCACTGCAGCCCAACAGGGAAGGAGCACAGCAGCCAAGAAAGCTCTGCTGCAGACTTACATTAAAATTAGATAAAAATAATCATGAAAACAGAAATTCCTCCTATATGTTGTTTGGGGCAGTGAGCCGTGCAGCAGCTCCGAGCAGGGCCCAGGTCCTGTGTCATTATTACACTCGTTACAGAGAAAGGCGCATGGCTGCATAACCCAGCGTAGCAGTACCCCAGAATGAAGACACCTCCAGGTTAATATCTCGTTACTCCTGAAACTACACAAACCCTCTCCCGGCACCACAGCGGGCTGAAGCTCTGTGTGCTCGTTGGGGGACACATGCAACGGTGCTCCCCCACCAGCACCCCACAGCCCCACGTCTCCCAGCCCCAGAGGACCGGTGGGGTTTTGTCCTTGTCTCACACTCTTTGTTCAGGAGCTTCAGCCTTATCAAAAGATCGGGCGTGAAAATTGAGCAGCAGGTCACATGTAATAGCAACATACACAAAGGCAGCGATTCTTCTATTTACAGTCAATCCTATGCAATGTCTTACAGCAAAACACAGGAAGAAGCCAGAGGGTGGAGAGGTGGGTCTCGCAGTAAGAGAGGAGCAGATGGAGCTGCAACGGCTTATGAGGAAACTGGGATCTCTAAATCACACAAGACTAAGGTTGGCAATGGCATTATAAATCCAAAAATAAACACCATGTGCCTCACCGCAGTACCTTTCCCTGTTTTATGAAATGGACTGAAAGTTATTTCCCTGGCAAAGCATGCACAAAAGTGTAACATTTATTAGTGCAATTGCCACGTTAGGAGAAACCAACACTACTACCTACAGCAGCAATAAACATAAAAAAAGACCCTGACATTTAGCAGGACATTACTAAAGACATTTCCAGGAGTCTTTAGTATAGCTGAGACTGAGCGTGTTAATTTCCATAATGTCATGTTGTTGTCATTAATGAATGTGCTAATGATCTCTTAATTCTTCATTTAGACTGATAATTGCCGATTTGTACGTAAGGGAATGGAGATGCACTGATTTATACCATCTTCCAGTCTAGCCTGGGGTTCTAAAGGTTGCATCTGAGATGAACATTCCCGTTCCAGGCAGATGCATAAACCCAAACCCAATATTCTGAGATTCCCTCTTCCTATTGATCACAAAAGAAGCTGTGAGGCAGGCAGAGAGAAGGTGTAGACAGCAGTGGGCACGGCAGATTTCCCCTTACAAGATCCAGTACACGTATTCCACTGTTCATTTAAAACAGTAGAAGGCAGAAGAGCCCTTTCCAGGACAGAAACAGGAATATCACAAAAGTGTAACTGGATATACATAGTTGCTGCACCCACATCCATCATACAGCAGCACAAGGTATATATATATGTGTGTGTGTGAATATATATATATATATGAAAATCCTTTATAAAATATATTCTTTAGGGAAACAGTTATCAATCAGTTGTCCCCAATTCCTTCAGGTGAAATTGGATTATTTCTAAAGGGTCCATAAACATATTAAAGCAAAGCACTCTTCTCACCCATAGGCTTAAATCAGATTAATGTCTCCCTTAAAAAAAAAGTCTTCTAGGCCTAAAAGGAAAATGGCTGAAAGCCCATTGTTGTAAAAAATTCCAACCATGATAAGCTCTAATCTTGAGCTAATTTCAAAGGACTCCTTATTATACTGAACTCTCTGGCAAGTGGCATTTATTTCTGCTCCCTTCTAACCAGAGCTTTGTGCATTAATACAGACTCATTAATACTATGACCTCTAGACTTCCATCTGAAGTAAGAACATTAAAACTTGTTATTTTGGTTGGCTGGCTGCTTTTGCTGTTGCATTTATGGTTGGACTCAATCTGAAAGGTCCTTTCCAACCTAGACAGTATACTCTGTGATTTTAATACAGTTCCTTGTGTTTTGCTCAAAATGGAATTTGGAGGCTATATTGCCAGTTGTGGCTGCACAAACAGCATTGAGGCCAAATACAATGTACTCTAGCTACACATAAATCAATCTGGCGTATCTTTAAGCTGTAATCTAAATTAATTCTTTGAAAAACCAATTTATGACTGTTTTATTGTGCTTTTATGTAAATAAATACCCAGGAGCTACAAATATGCATCCTGCTAGCACATACTCCTTCCTGCAGTGACAAGCCTTCCCAAGCTGGCACCAGCTCTCTCTCCTCACCAAGCCAGGGGTTCTGAATGGGAACTCAAGCAGGTACAGTGAGGAATTAAAACACAATTTTCATCCTGCGCTCGCTCCCCATGTAGGCGTTGACCCCACTCACTGCTTTTGTATGGCTTAGGCTAATCTACTCTGGTAACAGCAATTCAGTAATTAAAATTATCCAAACCACATAAGAGATTTTTCACACAGAATAAAAAAGTTCATCTAGCAGGTTACTGCAGAAAAGACAGAATTCAGCAACAGCTATTTGGGATTCATCTCCTTATATAAATACGCCTCAAAGCTGAGAAAGAAAAACATTTGTGCTTTTTGAAAACTGCAGCAGCTTTAGCATTTTCTCCACAGCATCTGGAGACATGTTTCCTTAACAATGCCAGTTCTAGAATATGTAATGCCCAGCTCTCAGTTATGTGCTCCTTTTCAAAATATGCTACAGACATCTCCCACCACCCCCAGTATTTCTATACATCGCTACAACGTTCTAAAAAAAATGTATTAAGTTCAGTTCACATATAAAGGTTGCCAGGTCCTGGGACTCATCTTTCTGCTACCTAGTCCTTCTCTTGAGGTCCCAGCTCCTTTTTCATAGAAAGTAGGGGATAGTTACTAAGTCCTAGTTCAGGTTAAAAAAAGAAAAAACATAAAAAAAAATGTAACCTCAAAATCTATTTCTATTTAGAAAATGCTTTATGATTCGCATTGCATTTTATTCCTTTTTTGACTTCTGAATCGTTTTTGAACAATGAAGGATGAGAATACTGTCTGTATACAACATCTTTTCTCTTTTAAAAGCTGTGAAGAACCCACAACTCAGACTATCAACTCCCCTGGGAGAAACCACTATCTTCCAAGGATATATCGTGTGCTATGTATAGCTGGTATTCAGTAAAAACTGTTAATCATTCAATTCTGCCTTCAGAATTTTATTCTATTGCTGTAAGAAAAAAAAACCTCTTCCTGGTGCTTGTATTTCAGCATGAAGAACAGGCACTCCTCACTGTTCTGCATAATTTAAAATCAAAGTACAAAGTTTTATCTACACTAACATGGTGAAATAACATTCAGCAGAATTCTCTCTGACTCCTTTTCCAATCGCTGTATTTCTTGGCCTGTCCATCCCCATTATATAAAGTCCACAACAGAGCACACGTAAATAGTTTACAGTCAATAAAACCTGCATTCTCACATGAAGTCTGTGTGATGTGGACAAGTTTGGGCAGGTGCTGGATAATCTATTTGGCCCTTTTCATTTTAACACCTGTAATTCTGTCTGCCTGGCATATAAAACTGGCTATAAGGGAATGTCTTCTGTTGAAACTCAAGAATTAGAGATTTTTTTTAATCTAACGTCCACAACTCTAAAGAGCTCCTAAATATTAGGGAAACAAACGACTGACCATGAAGACAAACGAGACTCTTAAACAATCTCCTCTGACTAAAAACAATAAAACTAAAAAAATCAAGCTGAAGGGGCAAACTTTCTTGGCACATAAAGGTCCATGTAGAAATGAGGTAACCATGGCCCCACGACTGCAGCAGGCTCTCAGGAGACAATGACAAAGCCTTTGTAGATAATGAATAGCTTCTAACCACCTATCAAGACCTTTTCATGTATGTTTAGGTTTTATTTATCTGTCTCAAATTTAAGGAGGTCACAAAATCACCAACCAATCACTCCATGGTAAAGACCAGAGCAAAGAGTCTCTGTCAATCATTCCTTAGAAAATGTAATAGCATGGTAATATGGAAAAGCAATGCCAAAAAGAGGGACAAGAAATGAGTTGCCTCTCATTATTCAGTTGAACAGGATACCTGGACTACTTTGAAATTCCATCCCCTCCATAGAGACAGGATTGCAAGAGAGGCAAGGAGAGAAATGAGATGAACGACCATATGAAAACTCTTTAGATTCACAGATTGGCCATAATCAAGTTAAGAACTGCCTTCATTCAGTACCACCTATTGAATCGCTATACCCAGCAGGTAAATTTAAAGCATCAAAACAGACTGCTTAGTAAATCAGAGTGTTAAAACCAACTCTGTTTCTTTTTATCTGAGTGCATATATATTGCATAGACATACAGACCCAGAGCCATTTTATTTTCCCCCCAGGCTTTGTTCCAGCTTGCTCCCTTTCCACAACTAGTTCTTGGAAGCACTGGTTCCACTGTGCCCCTGTGCACCCAATGCGAAGTCCACAGCCTGGTGCACACTGTGGAAGAGAAGGTGGTCCTCCCCTTCCTTAAAGAATTCTCCTCGGACCAGGGAACTCCTCACTGAAGGATTGCACTGGGCCAGTAGCACCTGGACATCTATCTCCCTGTAGTCCTTGCAGACCTCTTTGAGTGTGCGTATTCCTGCCGTGTCCAGAAACTGTACCGCACAACAGTCAATCACTATTGTGTGAAACCCCAGAGGTTCAGAGACAAAATCCATGGAGATGTTGGTCTGGTTGCCAACAGAATCCATCTCTTTCTCTCTAAGCTTCCTTTTTGCTGCCTTTCTCTTTGCTGTCTTCACCCAGACTGGGTTAACCCCAGTTTGCTTGTACAGGGTGGATTTAAAGCACTCTTTGTTGATGTAGTAGAGGGGAGCTTCAAAACGGAACACCACAATTCCTGGTTTGGTTTGCAAGTTCTTGTAAGCAGACAGAGATTCATACGTCTCAGACTCTGCCACCCAGCCAAGCAGCGGTGCCTCTGGTCTCTGAGTTCGGAAAATGACGCAGAGCATAGAGAAGCAAACACCAACCAAAAGACCAATCTCAGTACTGATGAGTGCTGATGCTGCCATAGTGACTATCCAGATCACTGTGTCCACTCTGCTCAAATGCCACATCTTTGGCAGGTCCTTGAACTTCCGCAGGGCTCCTCTGAGGTTTACAATGGTTATGACAGCAAGGACACATTTCTGAAGGGAATAAAATAAAGGTGCAATCACAAGGAGGACTAATAGGATTACCAAACTAGTCACCATGCCAGACATTTGTGTCCTACAGCCTGTGGACTCTTTGACAAGAGTTTTGGCAAGCGCTGCGCTTGTTGTGAAGCAATGGAAGAAAGAGGGAATGATGTTGCAGAAGCCGATGGCATACATTTCCTGGTTGGCCTTCACAGAGTAACCATGCTTCTTGGCAAACATCTCTGAAAGGGAGACAGTGATGGCAAAGCCAATTATAGCTATAGGGATAGCATCCAAAGCCACATTAGGAATCAGGTTCCAGTCTGGAGGGCTAGGTGGCAGAAACCCAGTTGGAATGTGTCCAGCAACGCTTGAGCCATAGGTATCTCTCAGCTTCCCAAAGTGAGATGCCAGAGTAGCTGCCACAATCACAACTAGTTCAACTGGTATTGGAGCCTTGAGCCTGGATTTAAAATGTTCATTAAGCTCTTTGGTTGGGATAAGTACGAGAAAGCACAAGAAGCTGGTGATGAGATCACAGATATTGGTCTTGTGTATATTTCTGAAGATGTTTATCCATGTGGCTATGAGGGAGCCGATGCCACTGCTCCGTGGAATGTCTAAGCCCAGGAGATACTTGGCTTGTGAGGTCAGGATGGTAAAGGAGGCACCCGTGACAAATCCACTCAGCAATGAATCGGAGAGGTACACTGAGACAAAGCCCACTTGAAAGAAACCCATGGCCACCTAGAAGGAATCAATCACACACAACAGATTAGGATGCAAATGTTGCAGACATCATCACTGAGGGACTCTGGAAAGAGGTGTGATTAAAAAAGCACTGTGCATGGCCCTGGAGAACAAGGCATGGTCTAAGCAGGGAATGAGCGATCCCCAGCATTCAGTTGTTCCTCATATACTGCACTTAAAGGAAAGACATTTCTAACACAGACACAGGTTTGGGGGGGTCTTTGTACTCTGAACCTGTATCTGTTGTTTGCTCATTGGTTCAGCTGTAACTTCTAGTTACCCCAGTGGGCGAAGAAACCCAGAGAATAAAGCATTTCAAATACCAGCTACTTTTGCCGTTTCTCTCTCAAGTTTGTATAATCTCTGTGAACTTTGCAGGGACACAAAACCCTTTTGGTTGTCTTTGTCTGTCTTACACTTGAGCTCACAACCTGCAATAAAAATATAGCTTATGGCATAACAGCTTTCCTTTGCACTGCATAAAGTCTGGGGCACCTGATTCAGAAAGTATATGAGCTGCAAACTCTTATGATGCAGATTATGTAAAGAGATAAATTTTTAAGAGTGCCTTGTCGTTCATTTTTATTAATGCCAGTTGAATGGATAAATCCTTGGTGCTCTCTCATGGGAAAGACTGGTTTTATGGATACCTACCCTACACATGTCTTCA
This sequence comes from Pedionomus torquatus, assembly GCA_013398155.1. Lineage (NCBI taxonomy): Eukaryota > Metazoa > Chordata > Aves > Charadriiformes > Pedionomidae > Pedionomus > Pedionomus torquatus. The sequence continues at coordinate 22,342 of VZRU01003475.1, forward strand.
CACCTGGTAAATGTCCCTTTCTCCCCATCAACCTTCATGCCAAATGGAGCATGTACCTTCTCACAGCAGTTGCTAGAAACCTTTCAATTGCTTGAGCTGGACAATGGGGATGTTACAACACTGTTATCCGAAGACTCCAGGACAAAACTTACAGGTATGAAAATTTAAGTAATGTCAATTTGATACATCTTATTAAGTAGTTAAGACAAAATAAAGAATGTTAGGATCATGGCTGGAAAGAAGACAGCTTTGGGACCTGGACTGACTGGACATCAGCTCAGAGCCAAGCTCTTAAAAAGGCTTCCTCAAAACCTTGGTAATTAAGTTAACTCAAAGTTTTTCTGTCTGTAGAACATGAGCAATAAGTCTTACCTACTTACACTGTAGGCAGTGTGAGTTGGCTTGCTTTTTGTAATTTAATTGTAAAGTTTCCAATACAAAAAATACATGATTGTGGTTACAGCTTCCAATAAAAAAAAATACTTGAGGGTGTGAAGACCTAGTGGTTATCAGGCAGAGTGACAGCAAATAGAATATGCCTAACACTCAAAGGGATCTAAATAAAGTAACCTGACTTCTTCATATAGAGAAACTTAATTGTAATTGTATTTGCAAAAAATATTAAGTGCAATTCACAACTCCAAAACCGTATCCATCCTACAGTGATGAAACACAAAATCCAGTGTACCTCAGAAGTCCTGGAATACTTTTGAAATTACTCAACAGTAACTTGCAGTACAAGAAAAAATACCAGGTTATGTCTAAAACCAGTGGTTTAGATTGTATGTTTCCTTTTCAGCTCCTCTATAGTTTGATTTGCTATCACCTTGGAGGTTGCTGTAAGAACAAAGGAACACGAACTCACAAACTCAAATCGTTAAAATTAAATCCATTCTGGTTAATGCATGGCTCTCTAGAAACAAAAATATCTGCTTTAATTTCAGCAAGCAGTGAATTCTAGGAAGTAAGTAAAGATGTAGTGATAAAATATTAATTAACATATTTAAAATTGTCACAATTTAAAAGTTTTATTTCAAACCATCTTAAGGTGGTATTTTACCACCTTAGTAGCGTCCTTTTGATACAATGGCATTGTTTTGGCTTTGAGTGGGCAAACACAAAGTATTGTAAAGACAGTGACAAACAGAAAGAAACCACAGATCCTTTTACTGTCCAGATTATTTTTTGATAAAAAGCAAATGATCAAAGCCCAGAATTAAGAGCCGACATACCACATTTTGGTCAACGAAATGGAGGCCTAAGCTATAAGGCAGCCAAGAAAACCAAATCCAAACCAAAACCCAAAAAACCAACCACAGCTTTAGGCCACAGTGAGGAAAGTGGTAAGCAGAAGATCAGATTGTGTGAGAGCAGCAGGTGGTTACGTGCAGGTCCCTACAGTCCCCAAGAGAGTAGCATCGTTAGCACAAAATGGAGAGACACAGAGGAGTTTCCTGCACCACAGTACCTGGAGACCTCCAATCCTCCCTGTGCCCATTCCCCTGGGATGCAGACTGAGGATGTGTGCAAGACCGACAGGTTGTTCGTGTGGACAACCACCGAAAGAAGAGTTAAAACTGTTTCAACAGAATACCTGTTTGTCCACCTCCTCTTACCTGATAAACTCCAGCTATGAAGGTCATGGTGGCTCCCACTGTAATTGCATAGCAGCTTTTATCACACAATAGCTTCTGTGATGTCTGATTCCCAGGCAAAATAGTGGTGTTTACATACGCTGCTGTATCTGTGAAGCCACCGAGCGCAGCTGGCTCTAAGTCATAGCCAGCTCGCTCTATCTCACGATCCACCACTTGTCCCACCATCAGGCAAATCACACCAAAGATGCCAACTGAGATGTGGCGGGAGGTTCCAAATATGAAATAAATAATGCTAGCAAAAAAGGAAGTATAAAGGCCATAAATAGGCTCCTGTCCAGCTAAGAGAGAATAGGCAATTGACTGTGGGACTAGTAAGACTCCAACAATCACACCTGACATTATGTCTCCCAATAGATACTCTCTTAGTTTGTACTTCGGAAGCCACTGCAAGACAGGAAAGAAATTGAAAACATAGTCTTTAACTTTGGCTGGAGTGCAGCTGCAACTTTTCTTTATTTGCTTAACCACCAGAGCCTTCATGCTCCTCTTCTTCTCTTGGGGCTCCAAGAACATTCTGTTATGGAAATTGCGTTTAGCATCATCTCCTTCTGGGATTTCAGTCACTGAATGGACACTGTTGATTTCTGCCATTGCTGCTATCTCGAGGCTGCCCTAAAAACACAAAGAAGGACCATTTGCATTAAATGAATGTGCTATGTGAGACTTTTAAAAAGAGCAAACGTGGTACTTATAAAAAGCAAGGACTAAAAGCACAGAGAAATAAAGTTCCAAACCAACTTGGAAAGAGCTTCCCCATTATAACACTGTTAAGCAAGGAATCACCTTCCCTAGGAGGGAAGCTGATAGCCCATAGAATAAACCTGTCATTGGCAATGTTGTGAAATGGAGAAGAATGCAGCAGCGCTGCCTATTGGGGAGGCTTTCTTGATAAAAATCGCTATTTGCAGCCTGTTCCACTGTGCAAAGATAGACAGAGGGCTTATTGTAGTCCTACAGTCACTTCAGTTGCTGAAAATTAACTACAATTAGTATATTTCTAACACTGCACAGCTTGGTCTATGTCTCATTTATGGGTGGTTGTTGTTTTTTTTTTAATTACAATGATTAAACCTGGCAAATATTGTAAAGATTTTTTTACCTTCAAAGATGCAATCTTTATACAGTGGTTTTCTCTCAGCCAATGACACTCTGTGTGATTGCTCTTCACACTTTTTAAAAGCTGGTTTTCGAGTGAATTACATCTGACCAGAACAGTATAAACAAGTGGAAACCTTTAATGGGCACAACGGAAGGCAGGTGGAACACTTCTGCTAAAACTCTAGTAAGTACCAGCTGCCTACAACCAATTATTCAAGGTGATTACATCAAAGTACATTTAATACTGGAAACACTTTGTCTGATTGTGAGAGAGCAAAGTCTTGACCAGACAAGCCCTAATGAAACTTGATGATACAACACTGATTGTCAGCATCCACATAGCACGCCTGGTTTCGAGAAGACACCCAGAATCCTCCAGAAAACTTTCTTTTGGCCGCAACACCTGCTACCACTAGTACACTGAAGCTGATAAATTGCAGCCAGAAACCCATTTGCCTGGTGCTACAGTGGAGTCAACCCCTGAGACAGCAGCAGAACCCTGAAAAGTCTAATTCCCAGGCTTCCCTTTCGAACACTGCCTTGCAATCCTAGAGCACTAATAACATCACAGACCTTATGTGCTAATTATACCTTCTCTGTGCAGCACAAACATCAAATAAACTAAAGTTCTAAACAGTGTTTACACCTGAATTAAATACAAAATCAGTATGTGAACTAGCAGCGCTGAGGATGCCACTGAAGAAAGGTGCCATCACCATTTCACGAGGAGCTATAAAACACTCACTGCTACTACCAGTTCAGCGTGAGCCTCTCAAAAATGCACGAGGGAGAAGAAAACCTGTGAGGGAGGAAGAAACACTACCTGTTTCTCTTGCAGTCAGTCCATGACAAGGCACTGAGCTACGCAAAGAGGAAATGCCTTTTTTTAGGCCTCAGTCTAGCTGGCCAGAGCGTACGATTCCATTCTTCCATCCGGGTTTGATATTGTTGTACGGAGGCAGGCAAAGCACCGTACATTCTAATGGCTTACGCTCAGCCACGCCTCCAGCAGCTTGTTGGCTCAGACAGAGGTGAACCACCTTCAGTTCTTCTGGCTAGAAAGACAATACCGACCCACGTACCTAATGTCTTAGACCAACCTACGCAAACGATTGCAACCATACCAAAGGAACCCACACAAGAGTAGAACCAATTACAATACTTGTAGATTGGCTTCTCTTTGCAGAGATTTCTAGAACAGCTTTCCATTCAGAAAGCAATTCAACCAGTAATCCAGCTCTTCCACCTTCCACCGTAGCTACCTCTTCCTAGAGCTACCACGCTACAGCGTGCAGAGGGGCTAAAGTCAACACACAGGACAGACACCAATAATAGATACCCAACAGAAAACATCAGAGGCAGAGGTTCACTTTTTATCTTCTGCTCCATGCTGGGACTCCCAAAAGGTGTTTTCATTCTCCAGCAGACCCAGAGACAGCAAGTGTCTCTTCGGTACGTGAGCTGCTGCACGCTTTCAAATAATGCAGGTCCCTCTTGGCCAGTGGGCCAGTAGCCCACCACTGGACTACTACTGAAAGGGAGCCGTGTTTTGAACAGAGATCTCCCTGACTCAAACTGTGAGTAGCACAGTGGCATCCACAGGGATGGATTTTCAGCGTAAGACAGGGGCTGTAAGCCTTCCCCTTATGATGCCATGATCTATACAACTCACGCTGTTACATGCTGCAGCAGACTGAACAGTGTTGCCAGGTCTCACGCTCAGTGTCAGAAACTTTATCAACACCCCCACCTCTCATTCTCCACAGCTACCAGGTATTTCTAGCAACACACCAATGCTCTTCTCCAGTCCCTGCCCTGTTCCACGCTCCCTTACCTCCAGCTCTATGCTTAACTCATCTGAACGGTGCAAGAGGCTTGCAGATGAGAAAGGTGAAAACAGCTCTAAGCACAACCAGGGACAACGTGCCTCTTTGTGGCTGGTGTTCCAAGCACGGGCTGAGGAGCTGCTTAGGGAAAGTCACATTCCAAAAAAAGGGGAAACTGAAGCTTTAATGCACTGCTAGGTTAGGTGAGACCTAAGTGGAAAATTCCATAGTTTGAACTCGAGTGCTATTCTGGTATTTATGATGTTCTTTTGGTTTCGGCCCTTATAAATTGGGAGAACTAAGAGTTCTGGATACAAAGATTAGCCTACCCAGAACTTTTAACACATATAAATTTTTACAGCTAAGTTTTAAAATGTATGTATTTGTCTCTATATTCATTGTTGTTATACAAGTCAATCACCTAGTACAACAGAAGGTAAGAGAAGAAAGCTTCAGTTTTGCCTACCTGCTTTCTTGATTTCTCTTCTATCATACAGCCTTCTGGCCATGCAGAATTACTCTATCACATACCTTACAACAACAAGCTTCCCTTGGCTAGTGCCTTCCAATTCAGTATCTTTATCATGCTTTAGAATATTGATAGGCTCAGAAGAGCCGTATGAAGAAGGAGGATCTTTACAATAAGGAAGTGTGCACTGCAAAAAGCAACATACTCAAGATCACATAGTGGTGATACCTGGAGGAAAACCCACCCCTACCTTCAGATAGCTAATCTCACCCACCCAGACAGTATTGCAAAGTCTGCTCAAGGATTATTTATAGCACTTTTAAGAAAAAATAAAACACACCACAAATACTACACAGTGAGAATGAAGTGAATATGGCATACAAAAGAAGATGTTTGCAGTATTCTACATAAGCACATTCTGTAGTTGTATTTGCTCAAGCAGTTTTACTCATTTCACAAGCACTGAATTACAAATCAGAAAACTTTTCACCCAAAGCTCAGCAAATCAACACTGTAAAAGCTGAGGGAAAAATCTACCCCCCAGACTACTTCTCATGGGGAGCAAAGTAATTGAATGACTTTGTTTTCCTGAGATTTAGGTAAAGATTTTAGCAATGGAAGTCCTTCCGATTTCCTTCTTAACATGCCGAGGAATCCCAATACGAAACTCAGACAGTTTGGTTAAGTTCTGCACAGTGCCAAAACACATCTGCATAGTAGATGATCCTTGTGTTTTTTTCCATCATGTCTACACAGTAGAGAAACATTCCAAGTAAAAAATCTTTTTGGCTACTAAACTCTAAGCATATAGTGGACCTTTGTGTTGACCTGCACGACAGCTTTTTCTGCATGGCATGAAAAGGGCTTTTCATCACACAGTCACTGCCTTTTACGATGTCAGGACACTAGGAAATGGGAAGCCATACAATTTTCAACACCCATTTCACCCTTTTCTTCCTGAAAGCCTTGCTCTGTATTATTTTCGTAACTGTTTAGCCCAGGCTTGCCTAGTAAAAGTGGATTTTGTTCATAAATAAAGAAAAAGAAATCACCCTTTGAATCAGTATACTAAAAGATATTCTGCACATTTAACTTGGAAAAGGTGCTACTCAACTTTTTGTTTTTAAAGCTGCTATTTAGGTACAACTAATTTTTATGCCTAGAGTTCACTTTCATCACCTCCTTTTGCCCCAAGTAAGATCTTCAGGGGGTGTCTGACTGCCACAAAACTTTACTTAAGATACAAAGAAAAAGACTTCAACACAGAACTGGGAATATTTCCAGTATCTCCCTGTTATCAAGTGACTGCCATAAAATAAAGATATGGGGCAGTACTGCATTCTTGAGATCTTTTACAGACTACTTCTGGATCCCATCTGGGCCTTTCCTACTGATCCCACAACAGGGCAGAGGTGAGCTAACATCTGCTCAGTGTCTGTCTGTGAGGAAACACAACCTGCAGCACAGGGCTTCGCTGGCTCGGACTTCACTCCTCTGTCACAGATGACAGTCAGTCACCTTGACGGTAAGAGAATAATGCATTGTGAAGCTCACCCACCTGCTGAAATAACATGTTAAACTTAACCTAAATTTGAGACATGAGCATTTGAGAGTAGAAACTAAACAAAAAACATCTTTTTCTATGACGCAGATTCCTGTTTTCCAGATTATTTTTCTAAATTTCACGCACAGGAGTCGCCAATGTATGCGATCACTACCCACACTCATGTATCTACCTGCCACACACGTGAAATTGCATGCACTTAAAAACTAATGCATAAACATATAATCTAAAGAGATATGAACAATTTTCTAGAGATGTAAAGGAGAAGGAGGAGACTCAGAAATCCTCCAGGTTCCCCATGAACTGAACTGGAGTTGGACTACTACCTTTGGGTCCTTGGAAAAATCTCACCCTGAAAGCATAAAAGGACACTGTATCAAACGTTTTCATAACTAAATCTTTGTCCTTACTCTTGTTGGACAACAGCCTTTTCCAAATAATCTCTTAACTGTTGTGGAACAACAAGTAAATTCAATATTGCCATAATAACCCCGAGACGGGACACTGAATAGCATTGCACGTACCTTAAAGATTTTTGACAAAAATCTTTAACGTCCTCCAACAAAACATTCAAGCTACAAGCACTTATTTAAACCTGAGACCTAAAATCCTATGAATGCCGAAATCTTCCCAAGAACCACAAAATGACGTATCACGTTTACCATGTTTAAGCGACACATTTGGGAACAGAGCTACCTTACTCCCGGCACAATGATCACCAGCCATTAACTCAACCAGGAAAACCTGCAAAGACGGATAATAAAATCTTGCTCGCTTGAAATATTCAACCTCCTCCTTCTTCAAATGTTAGTTCTCCTGAGCAGCAGCGAAGTCGCCCACGAGCCTCACAAAGTCCCCTTTTTGGGGAAGGTGCCATGGAAGTCGGCAACCGTGCTCACAGCTAACCCTTCCAGGAAAAGTTGCCTCATCTCTGAGAAAGCAGCTGCACATGGAGTGCGACGGTTACAGCGCCCTGTCCTGTCTGAAGCCGATCCCTCTTGCAGGTAGCTGGCTGCAGCCCCACGCAGCCCTCCAGCAGCTACCACACTCGGCGGATTCGTAACAGAGAGCTTGCCAAGTAGTATTTTCAGCAAGTAAATTCTAGGTTTGGACCCTCCTCCCGGCCTTACCGTTAGCTAGTGATGCTAAAACACTGGAGAGCTCTGTTTGGGCATTGAGGATGGGCGGCCCCAAAAGCATTTCCTTGGGCAGTGGCTGCCAGCCCACGCCACGCTGCCAGCCCACGCCACGCTGC
>VZRU01003475.1:37956-52186 GCA_013398155.1 Pedionomus torquatus
TAGTATATATGATTATATATTATTATCTAGATGTGACTAGGTCTGACTCCCTCTTTTGAGATAAGGGATCATCTTCATCACTCTGCTTGGCTCTCCTTGAGACCAAAGCAGAGGAGCTCAGGATAGTCCTTAAATCAACAACTGTTGGAAAAATTTGCAAAGAACATTTTCTAAGTAAAGAAAAGGATTTACCTGTTCCATTTAATTTGATTGGTGAGTATACCTAAGAAAGGTGGAGAAGAATAATTTACAAAGCTGGCAAAGCATTCACATTTGGGAATTGCTACTATGGCTCTGGATGTCATGGTTGGGGACAAACGAGGTGGGGATGGGGGTGGGCAAATAAAAAAGGATGTTCCTCGAAAGCATGATTGAGCACCCAAAGACTCGGGAGGTAGGTGGGAGCAGGAGATCACATCAGAGAGAGAAGTTGGCCTTATGCTGGTGAGGTGCAGACCTCTTCCTTGTTATCCCAGAAACAGTCTTTCTGCTCAGTTTGCCCTCCCCTCTCCAGCACCCCCAAGATCCCATCCAAATCCTCATCAGCCCCATCAGCCTGGCTTTCTGAAACCCATGTCTCACTGTATTTCGCTTGGAGCCAGTGGCACCAGGGCTGGGGCAGGTCACTCACTCTGCAAGGCTTTTTCCAGCGAGGTCAGGCGACCCATGAATTTGCACATCAGGCGTTTGCAGTGGTTGATCCAGGCCTGGTCCAGCAGCACTCCCACCACATACACATTGCTGATGCTGAAATTCTGACTTGCAATCCTAGGGCGCAGGCAGTCATTTCACACAAGCAAACCATTTAGTATTAGAAAGTTAACAAACTCCTTCCTCAAGAAGGGCTCTACAAGGAGGAGGGTTCTTGACATGACAAAGTAAACAGAGGTAAACATCTCTCTGGTAAGGTTAAGGGAGTTGGAATTGTTATATGTTGTTATTTATTTGGCAATGCTTTTGGCTTACCAAACCTGGGTGGTAACTTTCAAATGCTGAAAATAAGAAAGAGAGAGGTGTTTTGCTAACACCCTTGTGAAAACAGTGCTGTGACCTAAGGCAGGCCCTTCCTGTTCTAGTGCAACTGCCATCGTGATAGAAAGAAAATGCCAAACATATTAAATGGTGTCCAGGCTTCTGGAAAATGACTTTGATCCCACAGGCTAGATTTTGACTTGCGGCTCAGCTGTGAGTAATGGGCTGTGCTGCTGCCAGCACAGCCCCTAGGTACACGGCGATTCAAAGTTATCCTTACAATCCAAGTTCAAGCTCAGCTTTAATTTGTACAAGTTGCAGAGATGACATCTTAAAATCCAGCTAGATGTTTGAGCTAGCCCTTCATGCGCCAGGGGACTTTCGTGCTGCAGCAAAATCTCTTGTGGATCTGCAACTTACTGGTGGTTTTGCACGACTGAATTACAGCTGACAACCAGGTGTCAATTAGGAAGTGATAAATTATAAATTAAACATATCACTTGCAAGAGAAGGGACAATGAATCTGTCTAGCTATTAAGCTTGTCCACAAGAGGAAGCAAAAATGGTTGGGAAATGAGCCAGTTATCTCTGCAGCCAGAGGCTCTTCCCTGGCACTAACACTGGTGCAGGAGTGTCAGCAATACGCATCCAAGAGAGCGTTCGCTGTAAACTGAACCCCATGGGCATCATCTGTGACAAAAATGTTTTTCTGGTAATAAATACCCGTGGTCTTTACTAGAATCCAGTAACTGTGTAGCTGCCAAGGAAACTGAAACTTAAAGGGACTGCTAAAACTTAAAGGGACCTGGAATGGCGGGCAGGTATCTCTCCATCCTTAACGGTGTCGACGTGGTGCCCTCTGGCTCTGCTGGAACAGGCAGCAGCTTTGCAGTGTGGGGTGCTGGGACAGCGTTGCACAGCTTTGATCACAGTTATCAACACCATATTTTTTCAAAGAAGAAAACAAGTGTTTTCAACTGGAACATACCTGTCCCTGGCGAGTTTAAATTCCTACAAATAGGATCACAAAAAAAAAAAAAAAAGGGGGAAAAAAATTGTTAGTGATTTCCATAAAGGGCAGCTGGCTGAGAAACAGGAGACATATTCATAAAGAAAAGCAGAATGCTGCTGCTTACCTTAAGGAAGAGGAAAATATCTGGTTGCTCTCTCATCGTCTGCAAAGACTGAAGGTGCTGCACAGCCTCAGCTCTCCTCTGTTCCATTTCCTGCTTCACTTTGGTAATGTCTGCCAGTTGTTTTTTCTCATTGGATTGAAGGTCACTCAGGATTTTCTTCTCTTTCTCCATCATCTCTGTCTTCATGTCTTCAAACAGCTTTTGCACCTGAGAAGTCAGTGCTTTTGTGTTGGTCTAAATGAACAGATAAGAAAATTGTGCACTGGCTCAGGAACCCAACACTTCAGCTTAATATCTCTGTTTATTAATTGGGATCGCAGCTATCCTTTGCACTGGCTTTAGAAGGAAGTGGACAATAAGCATTTGCTTAGAATATCTGATTAAACAGAGAGTTTTGAAAATGAATCCTGATACAGTAACAAAATCAGATAGAATTAGGCTAGCAATGTGAAAATTGTATCAGTACCCTCTGAAAATCCCACTTGTACACTCAGTTTATTTTTCTCTTAAATTTAACAGATAGAAGACTTTAAAAATACAAAATTACATGTACAATCTGTGGTCTGCCAGTCCTGCAACCTGGTCTGTGCAGACACAATAAATGGTGGAGTGTCCCAGATGGCTTCTTCTATGGAAGTATGCTGGGAGGCTGTGAGAAAGCTTGGCTTCTGGCAGTTTTTCCACTGGTGTGTTCCCTACTTTGGACTACAGCTCTTTCTATTCATCTCCTTCTAACAGTATAATTGCCATCATTTATTTCTGGAAAACTGTGGAGAAAAGCTACTCTGAATGAGCAACGATCTGGGTACCAACCTTGAGCTGATTCTCGCTTTTCTGAAGCTCTTCTAGGGCAATAGCTAAAGCGCTTTTACGTTCCTGCAGCCACGTCACAGTGTCTGAAAGCTCATCCTAGGAGATGGAAAGATGGCATTGAACTTCATAGCAGAGAAGTGGCACGGGGAGCTTTAAGCCAGACTCACAGTGGCAGCTGGTGGAGCTGGTGAAATGGCACAGGCTCCTTCTACCTGCTTGCTTCCACCAGTGAGGCCTATGATGAACTATGTTCACTCACCTCCTCATACAGAGAGAGAATAACAGAGAAGTGATATGATCTTGAAGTCCTTTGAGTCAATGTTCTATTTTTATATATGTGTAATTTTGTATGTGGTAGGTTAATAAACAACTTTCCCTTTGAATAAGTAAATTTCGCTTTAAATTAAGAAATCTCACTTTATCTGTTAACACTCTGTTCCTGCCAGAATCTTCACATGTGCTTAATGTGATCCAAATCCTTAGTTTTCCCATCTATCAGCTGCTGTGGGATCTAAGGATAAGGTAATAAGCAACTCTCTTTTCTGAAGATCAGCAAAATATTGGTACTTACTCACCCAGCTGTTCATTTTAACAGATACCACGATCATTGAGTGCCATTACACTGCTCAGTAATACATTTCAGAGGGGACATTAAACCTCGTTTGCAGGGACTAGACTGTCTGAGTGGTTCTGGTTACTCCTGGCTGCCTCCAGCAGTGTTTTCACACCTTGAGCACCCATCAATGGCGATGACAGACAGAGCTGCTGGATTCCTGTTTCTCGAATACAAATGATGCCAGAAAGCTTATTTTTTCCATGAGATATTTGTCACAGCTGGAAAGTTTTAATTTTTGAAAAATTACAAGACAACTAATCAAGTTTGACCAAGGTTCCTTACACCAAATCTCTTTTATGACTTCTCCTGAAGAGCTGCATTCCTGATTTCCCTGGCTCTCTTGGGGAATTTAAAAAAACCACAACCCAAGAGGAATATGCAGGTGAGATCTCACCTTACCCATGGAGATGGCTCCCCCACTGGCAGGGCAGTGTTGCTTCTTCACCAGCTCTAGGGATGAAGAAAATGGCTACTGTCCTACGCAGCCCACTTCTGTTTGGCAGCCCAGAATTTGTTATAGATAACTTGGGGGAGAAAGTTAATTTGCAGTACACAGAACTGGAAGGGATGCTTCCTGCCCTGAGGTCCAGAGCCAGCCAGGCATTCCCTGCCCACACACTGGGTTGCTGCAGGGTGTTCTGCTTGGGCTCTAAATCGAGCCCAGAAATTCCAAATGCAAGGCAGTGACTGAGCATAGCAAATGCATTTTATCCCCTCGGTCTCAGCTGGTTCTGAAGCATTCCAAGGACAGCAGCTGGACTCAAAGGCAGGGTTTCTGTGCCAGTGAGGGAAGATGGCTCAATGGCTGGGTGACCCTCAGGACAGAGAGAGGAGGGAGCCAGAGGGAAGGGCCTCTGGTGGGAAAACCTGTTTCCCAGCCCAAAGTTCAGCAGTGGTGGTTTCCTTGAGGAGGAAGAGGCTTCTTAATCTCTGCAGTATTATCTTAATACTTCTTAATCCCAGCGAGGAACATCCTGGTGAGCAGCAGTTTGTAGTTGCCCAGGACTGCACACGAGGGCCATGGGCACGCAGGTCGGCTGTGTGGGCTCACTCCTCTGCATGGCAACACACACCGCGGGATTGACCTGCTCAGCCCCAAACACCTCTCTCTGCTCTCCTCCCTCTGCTTAGCCTGCCAGGCTGCTTTGGCAACACCAGGGAGGAAAGGAAAATCAAATGCCAGCACATCAAAGCAGTCCCCTCTGGGGTCGACACAAAATCCCCTGAGCTGCTGCCCACCTGCCCTCGGTCCCCAGCCCCATGGCAGACTGAGAGATTGCTGGGGTTGCTCAGCCAGGAGAAAAAAAAGGCTCTGGGGAGACCTTACAGCCCCTTCTAGTACCTGAAGGGGGCTACGGGAGAGCTGGGGAGCAACTCTTTGTCAGGAAGTGTAGCAACAGGACGAGGGGTAGCAGTTTAAAACTGAAAGAGGGGAGATTTAGATTAGATATTGGGAATAAATTTTCCACTGTGAGGATGGTGAGACCCTGGAACAGGCTGCCCAGGGAAGTCGTGGATGCCCCGTCCCTGGAGAGGTTCAAAGCCAGGCTGGATGGGGCTTGGAGCAACCTGGTTTAGTGGGAGGGGGGTTGGAACAAGATGATCTTTAAGGTCCCTTCCAACTCAAACCGTTCTATGATTCCTTGCTGAAAGTCTTACTGTGGCTTGCTCCAGGTCAGGAGGTTGGAGCAAACCCTGCAGGGGCTGTGGGGAGAGGAGAACCCCTTACCAGCTGTTTGTCATGTGCCTCCTTCAGGGTGATGGTGCTGTGGCCCTTGTGGTGCCCCTTGATGCCGCAGAGGACACAGATGTACTCCCCCTCGTCCTGGCAGTAGTACTCCAGCAGCCTGCCATGCTCCAGGCACCTCCTCTCCTCCACCGCACTGCCTGCACCCACCTCCACCAGGATATGGTCCTTCTTGGCGTTGTGCTTCATCAGATGGGCCTGGCACAAAGAAGCATCGCAGATCAAGCAGGTTTTCACCGCCGGCTGACACAAACCCAGGCAGAAGTCGCAGGGCACCACCTCCTTCTCCCTTTCTGCAGAGTCTTTGTCCTGTTGTCCTTGGGAAGAGGTGGCCAGAAATGCCTCCACGATGCTGCACAGCTGGAAATTCTTCTGCAGCTCCAGGATGGGCCCCAGCTGGAGCTTGCACATGGGGCAGGAGTAAGGGGCCTTGGACTGCTGCTGGGCACCCAGCGCCTTCTGGATGCACTGCTTGCAGAAGCTGTGACCACAGCTCAGCAACATGGGATTCCTGTACAGACACAGGCAGATGGGACAGCTGAGTTCATCCTCCAGGCTGGCACACTCTCCAAAACCCTCCGTAGCTTTTGCCATGGCTGCAGAAATGACTTATTAGCCAAGTTTTTGAGAAACGAAACTGAAAGGACGCCCTTGGCATTGTGCTCCAACTGGAGATCCCGCCCCGAGGCTAGGAGTCCTTCCTCGCTGCCCCATGGGGTCACAAGTGGTGTTCCCCAGGGCTCGGTGCCCTGCAAGCAGCTCTTGTTGGCCGTGGCAGCCATTCTCAGACGTCTTGGGCAGCAGGGCTCCACATGGGAGGCTGGTGGGAACAGGGGGTGCGGAGGAGGGCATGAGAGGGACAATTCTCCTAGAGTCCTCAGCCCTCCAGGAGAAATCCTCAATCCCATGCCAGGGCAGCACATTAAAGATAAACTCCAGCTGAGAGAAGTATAAGCCTGGCTGAGACAAGCCAGGAATTCCCTCTGCTTTGTCTGGTTCTTCACAACAGTTACAGGTGGTCCCCTGAAAGTAAAATAGGGAGAACCCAGGCAAAAGTTTTACTAAGATGTGTTGAGGCTGGTCTCCTACCTGCAGCCAGCAGACAAGGAAATGGGGGCTGGGAAAGGCTCCTGGAAAGGCATTCTAGGATAGGAATATCCTTGTGTCATGTCACCAGCCTTGCTTACCTTGCTTTGTCCCTAGAGACGAGGGGGCAAAATCCCAGCCGCTGCAGGTGTGGTTGGGAGACCCAACTCTACCTGCATGGTTTTCCATATCATTTTGGTGCATAAAATGCAAAACATAGCCTCTTTCTTCTAAGACTGAATAACGCATTCTTTTAGCATACGGCTAATTGTAGTGTCCCTCAAGGTCCTTCACTGTTCCTGCTGGGGCAGAATGCTCCTGCCTGGACGCCTTTGTGCAAGAACCCTGGCTCTGTCTGCAGGCAGCAGAACCACAGGCAGGAGGCAGGAATACCATCTCTTCCTTTCCAAGGTGTTTGGACAATCATAAGGACAAATTAATTCATTATGGCAGAGACTAAAAGCATAGGAGTCTTCCCCTTTATTACTCCCTTTGCTGTGAGATTTTTGCATAGGTGAGGGGATAATTAAAAACGAAGCAGGAAGTCGGCATATGATCCTTCAGAGAGCTCACAGGGGACCACAGCAGCAGAAAGCAAGGGGAACTGGAGTGAAGTCCAGTTGGAGACCGGTCACAAGTGGTGTTCCCCAGGGCTCGGTGCTGGGGCCGGTTCTCTTCAACATCTTTATTAACGATCTGGAGGAGGGGATCAAATACACCCTCTGCAAATTTGCAGATGACACCAAATTGGGTGGGAGTGTTGATCTGCTGGAGGGTAGAGAGGCTTTGCAGAGGGATCTGGACAGACTGGATCAATGGGCTGAGACCAACGGAATGAGGTTCAATAAGGACAAGTGCCGGGTCCTGCACTTGGGTCGAAACAACCCCAGGCAGCGCTACAGGCTTGGGGGAGAATGGCTGGAGAGCTGCCTGGTAGAAAAGGACTTAGGGGTGTTGGTCGATTGTCGGCTGAACANACCTGAAAGGAGGCTGTAGAGAGGCAGGGGTTGGTCTCTTCTCCCACGTTACAGATGATAGGACAAGGGGTGATGGCTTCAAGTTGCGCCAGGGGAAGTTCAGGCTAGATATTAGGAAATATTTCTTTACTGAAAGGGTTATCAGGTATTGGAATGGGCTGCCCAGGGAGGTGGTTGAGGCACCATCCCTGGAGGTATTCAAGAGAGAAGTTGACTTGGTGCTCAAGGATATGGCTTAGTGTTGGGTGGTGTGGTGTGTTGTTAATGGTTGTTGGGGTTTTTTGTGTGTGTGTTTTGTTTTTTTTCCCATTGGTTGGACTAGATGATCTTAAAAGGTCCCTTCCAACCTAGGTGATTCTGTGAACTGGGGGTCTTACCACCTAGTCTCCACCCACTTCCCTGCCAGCTTTGCTTCTGCAATAGGCAGCTGAAGTTGTGCAGGATGGGAAGAGCGACAAATGTTGTATTAGAGCTAAGGCCAGCATTAACTGCTAGAGAGCTAAGCAGCAGCAATGTGCTGTAAACTTTTTAATAAACTAAGTTGCCACTGAGTTTTGTAATCTATATTAATTTAATAACATGCAGCCAACACAGCATTTGATACAGCCAAGCAAAAAGTGTACCTTAATGCTATCTCTATGGTGATGAACAGAAAAAAGACGACAGGAACTCCTGCAGTAAGCTGCAGGGCACTGATGTAACCCACAGGGTCTTGCCCTCACCCTGGTGAGCCATCACAGCAGCCCAAAACCCAGTTTCTAATATGCCAGATGAGCACAGTCTCTACACAGTAGCAGTCCCAATACCTGGGACTGGAAATACAAAGCAGCAACAGCATCTTGCCTCCACATCACTACAGGAGTTTCAAAGAGCCATCAGATGTTTTAAAAGTAGCACGGACAGGATACTTTGAAGGGATGCTTACTCTCTCAATAAGACTGAGGCTCTCAGCAGCATCTTCTCCCTCGACAGACGCGTTATAAAACGACAGTGTATTTCTTCTGCAGTCTAGCTCTACCCTGACCACTGTGAGGACTGTAGGAGACTGCTTTTTTGTCATCTCTATTTGATCAAGGAACACATGGAGGTAATCTGGCAACTTTTGCAGGTAGCACCTAACATTGCCATGAATGATTCCGACCTCCCAGCAACTCGCATTGCTGGTGTCCACCTCCCAGAAGTGACAGCCCTCTGAGAAGCTCTGCTCACTCTCCCTGTGTTGGGTGGCAATGGTGGCTGCAACCCTTTGTGACTTGAACCGCAGCCTGTTAACTTTAGCACTTGGGCTTTGAAAAGTTGGTTGTCCCATAATGAAAGTACTGTTAAAGGATGAAGTGCAGTACTCCGAGTATTGGGAGGCAGTCATGGTTCCTAGTGCCTCATGTACAGGAGGACTGTATGGGGATGCAAAGACTACATTGCAACTCTGATCGAATTCATGCACTGGAAGAGTCAGATGTTCATGAACTATAGAAAGAAAAAAAACACATTATGATTAACAGATAATTGTGCAGATTTGCATACATTCCCACTGCTGAAAGCTAGATTTCCCAATCCAAGTCATCTCATCCAAGTCCAACCCACCCATATCATTAAAGCGTATGTTAACTGAAACACCTTCTGCATCTCTTCTAGCAGCTCCTGTGTAATTTTAAAGAGGTCTCATATCACATAGCGAGAAATGCTGTTCTTTTGCAATCTTAAAGTGTCTTTTTGCTTTTTGTTTCCAACTGCAGCAATGCTTAGATTTTAGTTTTCCATCATTGTCCTGCAGAGTTTCATTAGGCATTTTTAAAAACCTCTCAGACTAACTTCCATGTACAAGAAAAGTGTGAGCAGCAGCACAACCATTCTATAAAAGCTTTTTTGCTCAGGATCATTTGAAGTTATTTTCTAGAACTCTCAAAACCTCCCAGCACGGACAGTCACAAGAAGTTCATTCTACACTCAGGAAACTGCAGAATATTTTTATTCAAACCTTCTCTTGCAGGTAATGCATTTCAATACTGTGGCATTTTCTGCTTGGGAAGTTACTCCTTCAGGAAACTGAAATAGCGGCAGTGACTTGGGCAACCAACCCAAGTTGCTGTTGGCATGGATAACTAGGAAAACACAGATCTGAGGTGTTCGAGCCAGACAGGTCTGGAGTATGCTTACAGGGATGGTAGAGATTGAGCTCAGGAGTGGCTGTGAGCATGGTATGCTTTTTACTGAACCCAAAGCTGTATGGATGGTGGCCACTTAGGTGTTCATGTCACGCATGTCACACAAGCTCTGGAGAGAGCCTTCTCACCCTAGCTGTCTCTCGGTCTTGTCCCTTGGTTCACTCTCAGCCAGGGCTCAAGCACCATCAAGACAGCAGTAACAAGATAACCCTAATTTTTTCAGTTCATCTGGACAAGCACCCCACTGTGCACAGCACCAGCACTGTAAGGCTGATCTTAACAAAATACTACAAGAGAGTAAAATTATTTACCTAGAAAGAGTAGATTATTTACATCCCAAGGCAAATTCCACCTGCCACTGCTGTGATGAGTTCTCGACTGTCCCTGTGCTTTGAATCAAAGTGATGCTGCTACAGATAGAAGAGGTGTTGCTATTCTCTGCTCTTAAACCTCCCAGAAAACTCCTAGGATATCCACACCTCTTTATGCCTGTTAAAATGGGCTCTGGGTATTCTAGAGCACTGAAGCTCAAAACAAGCACCCTTTTTATATACACATACCTGAAAATAGACATACAATGATAATAATCAGCTCTTCTAGAGGTACTGGGTGTCTTATTACAATCCTTTCTTAAATATGTTTTGTTAGCTTCTCTATTTTGCTCATCATGTAGTGAAATGATCACTTACTGGGTGGTGCATTAAATGTGGACTGTATGTCCGAGAGGAATTGCTGGAAGAGCCTTAGAGTAGCATCTCTTGTTAATTTATCCAAAATAATGGGTGGCTTCGGCAGTTGTATATCCACTTCGTAGCAAGCTGGTCTATATTTCCTAAAACACATAGAAAGGCATCAGAAGAGCGGCAAGTCATCAGGAAACCATCCCTGAGACAACAACTGCACCCCCCCCTCCATACCCAGGCTCTACAGCAGATACAAAAAGCAGTCCCCCCTTCCTCTGCAGTTTTACTGGGGTCTTCTCCTCTGACCATTTTTTCCCCAGAACCCCAAAGCCCTTCAACATTGTTAGGATGAAGTTCACTCTGGGAACAGTACCTGTCCCCTGATGATCTCGTTTGAGCCCTCTCAGCTCCAGCTGTTGGCAGGACAGACCCAAGCATCACGTTTGTGGTTACAGCAGCAGGAGCTGAAGTGGTGTCAGGGGTGGCTGCCGGGATGCTGGGACAGCAAATGAGAAGCGCTGCGTTATCACAGCCAAAGGGCAACTGCAGTCCCTGAAATGCAGGTCTGGGGAAGCCTGTATGCACACAGTAGTGGGCTGTGGTGGAGGAACAGCGCTGGGGAGTGGCTCAGGAGAAAAGCCATGATATTTACAGACTCTGAGCTTCACTACGTGTTTCTGCTCCTGCGGCATTTGCTTCTTACAAGTAGAAGACAATGAAAAAATGGAGGATCACTCAGGATCTCAGCTCATCCATCAGTCACACGTCCACCCGAGGACCTAAATATTCAGGTATGAGGCTTGGACTAGATGATCTCCAACCCTCCAACTCTCCCTTCCAATCCCTCCAACTTGTGTGAATTGCCCTCAGAACAGGTCTTGGGGTGGGGAGGGTACAGCAAAATAAGCCATGTTGTCTATAAGGAGTCACGCATGAGTTCTCTTAAGACTCTGGGGCTTCTCCAGGTCTCTGAGGAAGCCAGGCTCAGCGTGCTGTCAGCGTGCCCAAGGGGCGGCTGGGTGAGCCCAGGGAGCTGCAGGCCCCCAGCGCACGCAGGCTGGGCTAGCAGCCCACACTGTTAACTGAAGCAACATGAAATGCAACAGCAGAGCATCTCAGAAAGAGCTTACCTGGCTGGAATTGCTGCAAAAGCCTGCAAAAGACATTTTGAAAGTACAATTAACACAGCGCAGGCAAAGGCCAGCCCAAGAGTTGAGTATCTCTGGGAAGGGAGACGCTGTTATGTACCTTGGTGAAAAGAAGTTGGTCTTTCTGAGCTCTCAGAGCCTCTAGCTTCTGTACATCACAGCTGGCTGCATCCTTCTCCTCTTTGTGTTTTTTTACCTGCATCTGAACCTCAGAAAGCTGTTGCTTCTCACTGTCACTGAAAACTTTCAGGACCTCTTCTTTTCTGTCATCCAGCTGCGAACACATCTCTTTGAAGAGGCTCTCCAGCTGATTCCTCCTCAGTCTCTCCTTAGTCTAAAAGGAAAACATTTGCAAAGCTGTTAGGGACTGAATCCTACATTTTCCACACTAACTCTCACTCAGAAAAGAGCCTAGTCTTTTCTGGGTTGAGAGAATTAACTATTAACTTCGTGTTTTCCCATACGACAACAAATCAAGATATCCCACTGCTAGCAGAAAGGCCAAGTGACCTAAGTGCCCTTCCCCAGCACCTGACCAGAAAAAGATTAAAGAGTAGTGCTTCTTGCACAATGCTTGCTGAAGGCTTTCCACCATGCATGTTTTCCTTATTCTGCGCTGGTATTTTTCTATTGATACATTTGGTCCTTTTAAATATGGGTGAGGAAAACCAGTTTCTCTGCTTCCTGCCTCCACCAAGCTTCCTTCACGGCCTGAAAGCAGCCCCCCCGCCAGGCAGGACACTGCCAACAGGTATGGGTTTGTTTTCAGGCCAGAAGGGAACATTTCCTTTGCCATGTGCCAGGACTTCTGGTCCCATCACTTTTGCTGGTGAAGGAAGGCAAATATCAATTCTGCATAAGTAGAATGAACTATGATTTGGAGACCTGTGTTAAATTCCCTGCACTTTCAGGGCTTTTAGGTGGGCATTTGCATGCTGGGAGCAAAAGCCAGACACTTTGGAGCAACTTCATAGAACCACAGGCTAAACTAAAGGTATTTCTTGCTGTAAAGAGGAATAAAAATCACTGTAACATGGTCTGTATCTTTTCCATAAATATTTTAGAGTCTGCAAATTGAATGTGGCTGGGGAAAAAGGACCAGCACCACCCACCAGTCAGGATGCATGGCCTTAACAGCAGCTTTCAAGTTCTATGGTCCTTTGGAAACTAAGAGTGCATTTCCTAGACTGATAAGCAAGTTATTTATCATCCTCCCTCAAAGAAGAGAACTAGGAGATATTTGAGAAATTACCAAGGAACTAAAAAAAAGCTTCAGCATTCATGACCTGGGGAAGGGCAAAAGAAAAACTTAACAGCTACCAGCATGTAACCATCCCCGAAGTGATATGGGACTTTGGAACAAAACAACCTTTACTTTCTCCTCCTGTTCCTGCAGCTTTGCTATGTTTTGGCTCAGCACAGCTTCTTCTGTTTTTGCTGCTTCCAGAGTTTCAGCTAAAGCATTCTATAAGAATAACCAGAGAGAGATATCAGGATAAGGCTAACATACGTACACAAGATCAGGAACTTCATGGAAATAGGTTAAGCTAGTCCTGTATAAGGTTTATTCACTGCACATCCCAGGACAAATCAATACATAAAAGCTTACTGGAAGATTTTATCCCTGAGAACCCAGGAAAGGTATTTTGAAACTGAAAACTCTTCATGCACAATAGCCACATGTAAAGCTACTTTCAGTGCTGATGCCTTTGTTTCTGTTACTCAGTCATTAGTTTTCTTCCCATAAATGCGGCTCAGGACTAAAGGAGTAGCCACAAGCACTCGATCCTTCCAGTTTGTCTTGTTAGTTTGGGAAGAAAACATTTTTAAGATCTTGTTTGATACTCTGAGAGTCAAGGCTTGGAGGGAATCTCAGGCAAAACTAGCAATAAAAGCCCAATATCCCAAACTGAAGATTTAGCCCCACCCTGAGTCTGCAGACGTGGAACTAGGGGAAATGTTTCATCCCTGTGCTATTGGCAGCTCTCTATGCCACAGACCCCCATGGTTTTCCAAGTGCAATCTGTGTGCAGGCCACTATCCTGCAGCCTCTTACCTGCCCTAGGACAAAAGCTTCATCCAAAGTGATGATGTCATGGTTCTTGTGGGAGTTGGTGATAGAACACAGCATGCAGATGCAGACCCTGTCTGTCTTGCAGTAGCACTCCAGCACTTTGCCATGCTGGGGGCATTTAATCTCAGCCAAAACCTGAGCATCACAGGCGTCTACCAGAACGTGGTCTTTCAGGGAACTCTTTGAGCTGTGCTTGCTCAGGTGGGCTTGGCAGAGGAAGGCTTCGCAGGTCAGGCAGATCTTCACAGCTGGCTGAGGCTCCTGGAGGCAGAAATCACACAGGGTCACCTGGTCCTGCTGGCCTGCACCTTCCTCCATCTCTTCTTGTTGCCCTGCCTGCTTCTTCTCATCTTGGTCATCCAAGAACTTCTGCACGATGCTGCGGAGCTGGATATTGGGCTGCAGCTCCATGGCAGGGTCGGCCTGGGCACCGCAGAGGGGGCAGCGGAAGGGGTCCTGCGGGAACTGCCTCTGGCTACTGGCCTCCTGGATGCAGCCCCTGCAGAAGCTGTGGCCGCAGCCCAGGGCCACGGGGGTGCAGTAAATGCCCAGGCAGATGGGACAGGTCAGCTCCTCCTCCAGCTCGCCCACCGCACCCGCCCGGGCCATGGCACCGAAGGGAGGCGTCGCTGCCGAGAAGATAAACGAAACCAGCTGCGGGGGGCGGCTCCGGAGGCGGCCAAGCGGGGACCCGCCGCCTCCGCCCCCGGTCAGCAGAGCTCAGCCCCCCGGGGGCTGCGGGGGGAGCGGGGCGGGGAACAGAGCGGAGCCCAGGCGGCTCGAACAGGGGAACCGACCGCCTGCACCCCCCCC
>VZRU01003475.1:55071-106312 GCA_013398155.1 Pedionomus torquatus
GAATTTAGCTTTTTTAATATATATATATAAATAACAAATCAGATGTGCCCCTTTTTAGGTGAAATTCTTACACCTTTCTCAAGAAATGCATCAATTTAATCTTTCTGTGTCTGACAGGCATACACACAATCCCTCCCCAACTCGACATTGGCCGTGTGGTGGCCCTCAGCTGGAAGCTGTGGCCATGGGCACTGCGGCCAGGCTGCCACCGCCACCCCTGACCCCAGGGTGGGCAAGGAAAGAGGAATGAAACCCAAAGGCTGCATTTGGCTTGATATTGCTTGAGATTGTCAGGGATAGACCTCGGTGCTTAGAACAGAAAGGGTATCAGGACTCAGTTACAAACAACGATGTATTTCAGTTTTCAGCATAGGAAAGGAAAGAAAGGCGGAAAAAAACCCACCAACCAAACCAAAACAGAAAAGAAAAAAAAAAAAAAAAAGTGCTGGTCTGCAATTGCAATGTTCCTTTGCACGGACCAGTGCTGAAATCAGACACTCAAGACTGTAATGTGGTGACTGAGCTGCCGCTTTGTTAAGGATGTCCAGCCCAGCCAGCTGCGCTGAGTAGGAATCAGGATAAACCTTTTCTTCGGGTCAGCGTCAAACCTCAAACCCGGGATTGTCCTCTGCATTCAGCCTAGACACTCAGAAACATTTGCTCCTTCCTGCGGAGCCCCAGGGACTGGCTGGATTCCAGCTAGAAACCTGGTACCCCACCTGGATCAATAAGCTTTTCTGGGGCAAATCTGTGCAAAAAAGGCAAAGGGGCATTTTATCACAAAACTCTTCACATTCAGTATTCCCCCACAGTAACTGCAGGAAACTACTGGGGCACATTCTATAATTACATATTTTTAAAAAAATAAATCTCCTCCTTACTTATTGCCTACCATAATATACCCTTTTGCTCCCCGTTTCTCTTTGAAGCTGTGCTCCCGCCTGTCCCACAGCCCCAGCCCTTGCAGGCAGCAGGGGACATCTTCCTAGGGTGCAAGGGTTCCCTTTTTGGGGTGCCCAGTGCCAGGCTGCACCCATGCCAGGGATCTGCTGCGATGCCAAAGGCTGAGGCTGTAAAGCCTGAACTGGGTGGCAATCCCTGCTTCCCGGCAGCTCTGGGGACGAGGGACCTGTGGAGCCCAGTGCTTCCCTGGTGGGGACAACTGGGATTCCCAGGAGTGCCCGGGAGTTATTTTGCTCCTGCCCCGTTTCCCTGTTAGCATCCCAAAGTCATGGGCCGCTGAGGGAGGGAGTTCTCACCTGCCCTTTCTGCCCGAGCCCTCCTTCCTGCACCCTTGCAGACTCAAGCTCTGCGAGCTAAAGACACCCTTAAAAAAAAACACCCAAAAAACAAAAAAAAAAAGAAAAATCAAGCGGAAACTTATTTTTCACCACATGCCACCGTGAGGGATTCTTAACCCAGCAGACCTGTGCTTCTTGAGCTGAACAACCCCCAGTCTCACTCAGCCCTAAAAGCCAGGGGACCTCCCCTCCCAGTGCAGGCAGCACATAGCCCTGGGGGAGCAGGACGTGTCCCCAGGGTGGGTGGCCCGTGTCCCCTGCTTCTCCCTGCTGTGGCGATGGGCTGGCAGGCACAGGGCTGCCCCAGCTACAGCTGGGCCTCTGTGCCACGCACACCTCTGTTCATAGTGCATAAGTCCTGGAAAGATTTCTTGAGGGAGAAGGGAAAATAAACCATCCCAATATAAAGGAGAAAAAAAAAAGGAACTCCAAAAAATAAAATAACCCCCCCACCCCACTTATAGGCTTCAGGCACCACAAAGACCACTTATTGCATCTCTTCTGACCCTAGGGGTGCAGTGCTGATGGGCTCTGTGCGGGACGAGCCCTCCCTCCCCGAGCACCGGCCTCGACATCCAGAAGCCAGGCAGGGCCAGGGGCTGCGGGCCAGCCTGGGGTGCCCAGCTGCAGGAAAATAGCGAGAAACTTTATATCTGGGTACATGGAAACCACTGCTTGGGAAGCAACTCCCCCCCAGGAGAGGGCTCCCCCCGGCTGTGGAGCCCCCCAGCTCTGCACTAACCCTCTCCTCTGCCATGCTTGATGCATCCCTGGCAGAGCCCGGCCATGGGGGCTCGGTGCCCCCGGCTGAGCGGGAGATGGAAGAATTCCACCTTGCTTTTTAATTTTTTCTCGTTTTTTTTTTGTTTGTTTGTTTGTTTGTGGGTTTTGGTTTTTTTTTTTTTTTTTTTTTGGATTGATCGTTTTCTGAAAAACATCAGCACAGCACAGGACAGTACTACCCACCCTAAATGTGTCGCTATATACATTCTACATAAGCTCTATAGCAATCACATGTAAACATCATCGTTGTGAGGAAATACTAGGACAGAAAAAGGCAAAGCTACAATGAGGCATTTGCCAATAGCAGATGCTCAGTCTTGGCCAGACCTACTCGTGTTTGCTAAGGTGGGATGAGAAGTTGGAGGGACTTGTGGCAGGAGAGATGCTGAACCTTGCTGCTGAGACGGACGTGGCACAAGGACTGTTCCCTGACAGTGATTGTCACCGGCGGCAGATTGGGGACCCGCAGTTTAAACCCTGCGCTGGCCCACAGGCCCTCGTGCCACCGGGCTGGTTGTCATCAGAACCACGGCTTCCCTGAAAGCGGGGAGAAACAGGCAGGTGACCGTGCTGGTATCAGCGATGCCGGCATCCCTGCTCCCACCGGAGACCAGCTGCAGGCACGGCCCCAGAGCCAAGGGCCACCTCGGCAGCGCTCAGGCTCTTGGCATCCCGCCTCCTGCAGTTTCAGAGGCTTTGGTCAGACTTCTTG
Organism: Pedionomus torquatus; assembly: GCA_013398155.1. Lineage (NCBI taxonomy): Eukaryota > Metazoa > Chordata > Aves > Charadriiformes > Pedionomidae > Pedionomus > Pedionomus torquatus. The sequence goes on from VZRU01003475.1 coordinate 57,868, forward strand.
CAAGATGAAATTGCATCCAGGCCAGGGAGATGAGAATAAAACCCCTAAATCATGAAGAGGGAAGACCCCAGGAGACTCTAATCTATCTATTGGCAGAGTTAAGGCTATAATATTCTATCTACATCAGATGGCTGAATCCCTAGTGGTCTCTGGGTCTGAAAAACAAAGGGAGACGATGGCGATGGCTTGAGGAGCAGCAAGATTCCCACTCCCCTGGGAAAATGGTACCTCTGGCCAGCTCATGGTGGGGTTTGCTCCAGCCAGTGGTAGGCTCTCCTCTCATTTCACCCGGAGATGGAGGGCAAGGTTACAAGCACATTTCGGGGGAGGTGTGTGCTTGAACATGTCTTAAATCCAGCGCTGCCAGGCAGCCCTGAGGGCTTTGGGCCAGAGGCAGAGCAGAAGTGTGTGCCACGGGAGCATGGGGCATGGATCCTGGGTTCCAACCAGGTGCTGGGAAGTGTATGGCTTATCAGGTACCGGGCAGGATGGTGGGTGAGCTGTGCCCCCCCGCCTCTCTGGGCTTTGGGCTGGCTGCCGGGCAGGGATCACGGACAGGTCTTCTCTCCCCACTTGTTTTGCAGGGGGTGGAAGCGAGCAGGGAGCAAGCCACTGAGCCCGTCCAGTCCCCCAGCCACCCGAGGAGCCAGAGAGAAGACAGCTCCCTCGCAGGGACCTGGAGGTGCGTATTTCCCAGGACCCACCAGATCAAGCCTGGCAAGCTCCAGCTCCCTGACCCCTGACTCCTGACTCCAAGGGCAGTGCAGGGCTGGAGCAGCGCTGGCTGGCTGACATCAGTCCTGCAGCCCTCTGGGCAGTGCATCCTGCTGACCACCCCACCCATTCATGCCTGCAAAGCTGCCCCACAGCAAGAACAGCATGGGACTGGCATGCCCCACCGCCCGCTGGCTCCATCACCCACCGCCAGCGAGCTCAGCATCTGGGTGCTGCCACCCAGCCGGGCTGGGGGGCTCGGGCCATGTTGGCAAGAAGAATGGCTTTGACAGGAAAGTGGGCGATCCTGACGCGACCGCTGAGCACCCCGGTCTGCCGGTGGGGGAGGCAGGTGCCTCCACAGCCTAAGGGTGAATGCCGGCTCAGTGACTCTGCTCTGACCCCCATTTGCTGAGTGGCAAATGCCTCATTACAGTGCATAGTTAAAAATCAAGGAAGCGGTACAATAAATCTGAATTACAGTACATCTGAGCCATAAATACATTTTTTTTTAAGTATATACTTTTTTTTTTTCTTCTTCTATTAAAAATTAGTTTATAATCCTGATTCTATTCACAATTAACAATTTCATCATCACACACTACGGACAAAAAAATGTTATGGTGAACACAGCTGCAACTCCACGGCGGGAGCACGGGGCAGGGAGGGGGAGAGGGGCCAGGGGGGCTCCTAGGCTCACCCTAAAACAACCAGTCAGAAGCAGGGTGACTAACGTGTGGCAGTGAGACATCAACACCATGGGGACTCACAGACAGAAGCAGCTTTGTTCAATGTAAACATCGATCGAAGGGACAGCAGTCTCTCTCTCTCGCGCGTGCGTGCTCTCGCTCTCTCTCGCTTTCCATAGACTGAATAATTTCTTTGAAAACGTAAACATATTGGAAGTGCCTTGACTGAGGTATTGAGGTATTCCTCCAAGGTTAAGGCTGTTACCGATGCAGGCTTAGCTGGGCCTCCTGCAGCAAGCTGTCGAAATCCATGGTCTCGTACTTGCTTTTCACTGGAGCTGGGGAGGACTCCTCTGCGCTGCAATCTGGGAACAGGGACAGGAGGCAGCCAGGTCAGAGATCGAGGAGGGAAACTGAGGCATGGAGGGACATCACTTGCTCCTCCGCTACCAACGTGCTGCACCCCAGGACGATAAACCCCCCATTCACTCTGGGAGCCAGCTGGGACAAGGTGATGATGGTGAAAGGGAGCTGGGTTGGTGCTGTCCCTCCCCCATTGAAAAGCCCCATTGAGAAGGGGCTGTAGCAGTGCCCAGCCTGGCAGGTCACACACCAGAGATACCCATTCCCAGGTGTGCAAAAATCTGCTGGACCCAGCTGAATCCCAAGGTGCTGACACAGGACCATCCCTGAGGGAACCGTGCCAGTCAAGGGGAGGGGGAGCCTCCCCAGCCCTACATCAGAGGCTGAACAGGCAGTGGCCACTGCAAAGCCTGGGACATTCAGCAAATGCCAGAAATCAGGCTGCCTAATTTATCAGCAGCTCAAGCCTTTTGGGTGTGTATTTGTGAAGGAGCCATGAATGGCACGGCTGCATTTCACCTCTGCCCATGGGGTCCCCATCTCATCCTGTTCCAGGGCGAGCAGGATTTTAGGAAGGAGCCAGGCTGTGCAGTACAAGGAGGGGGCTGCTGGCCTTGCAGAGATCTGCAGGTGAGGAGCACTTGGAGGGCTTCTCCTGCACAGCTCTGCCCCTCTCCCCACAGCACTGCACAGCCATGTGCCAACACCTTCATCCTGGGGTGCTCGCTGCTTCTTATCTTCTCCATGCCCAAACTGCAAGGAATTTATTTAGATGATTAATGAGCATTTGCACCCACAATCAAAGAGTGATTGCTGCTCTGAGAATACGATATATTATTAACTGCTAAAAGATTGGGCAGTATTCTTACCAGACTGGGCATCTAGAGGTAAGTCAAGACTTAAGACTTTATTTTCTGGGCCTCAGTCTGTGATGCATCAAGTAGGATACTAGAATTGCTTCACCCATGCAGAGGGTGCAGAAATAAATGCGTGGTGTTTGTGAAACACTTGAAGATCGCAGCAACAAGGGCTGAGTGAAGCCTGGATGTTTCTCTTGCAGGACTAGCATAGGGTTTGCCCCCTCAGCGTTCAGCCCCACCACCCATGGAGAGATGCGGTCCAGCAAGACCCTGGCTAATGCGGTCACTGAGTGAAGCAGGAGGTCCTGCAAAAGCCCACACAGCACAGAAAGAGTTAATGTGACTGTAGCACATTTCAGTGCTGTCATTTTGGCTCAAAAGTGTGTGTGCAGTGTGGTGAATCTGTCCTGCAGAGCAGCAAACCACCCAGATCACCTCTTGGGCTAATGAGATGCTGCTGACCGCTTTCTCTAACGACTAGGAAGGGACCTCTCTGCTGGAAAGGGTCTAGTGCTGTGCAGAAAGGCAGCAGAGACAGGACAGGCTGTGGTCAGCTGAGACCCAGCAGCTCTGAGGTGTGATGCTGATATTTTGGAGCCAACATACTCCAGGTCCTCATACCAGTTGCTTTTCTTCTCTCCCCCCAATTTCTCAAGCCATCCCACTGGACTAAGAGCACCTACATAAGCCACAGAAGAGCTGGTAGGCTTTCCCTGTAGGATCTGAAGAGGTTTAGGATCCTTGTGTGACTAGGGTTCAGCAGTGCAATGTGCTGGTTTGGCTCTGTGGTGATAAGCAGGATGCTTTGGGAAAAGCAGCTCCTGCTTTCTTACCCAAGTCAGCGTATCTGGTCCAGAAGAAGTGCCCGAGGCCACCAGAGCTAAGCTGGAACGAAGGCTCGTTCCTCTTCCTAAGCGAGGTGCCGTTCTTCAGAGATAAGGCGGCATGCTCTGAATACCGGTAGGTGATGAAGCCGTATTTATCCCCCCTGAGCAACCAGAGAAAGAATTCAAGCTGCAATGGGCCCTGCAACCCCTCTGACGTGGCTCTGCCCAGCACTGCACCCCTGTCCCTCCATCCTGCTGTCCTTCCGTCCCACTTACCCTCCCCATGCCCTTGGACCTGGGGACGCACTGCATCTCCTTGCCCAAAGTGCCGAGATTGTGGGCTTGGCTGACCAAGGTGTGGTGCAGAACACGTCACCGCACCAGCACAACTGCATCACTGGTACATGCACAGCTGGATGCAGGAGTGACCCTGCGCCTCCTGGCAGTACTGATGCTGCTGCAGGAGAAGGGCTGCCTGTGGCTGCTGGAACCCCAGCTGGCAGCTAACTCACCACCCACCTGTTAGTCCTGGACAGGACCTGACACTCCACGATTTCACCAAACACTTCGAAGCGCTTCTTCAGTTCGCTGGAGCTCATGCTGCTGGAGAGGTTTCTGATATACACCACCCGGCCTTCCCCCTGGCAAAGCAAGCAAAAGGTTTCAGGCTCTGGGAACCCTGTCCCGCTGTGCTGCTGATGGGAAATGCCACCAAGGAGCCAGCCCCAGGAACCAGGCTGCAGCAGAGCAATGCCACCACGGGCACAGCCAGACATCTCCGGGGTCTGTAAGTCTCTGCTCTGGCTAGCTCATGGGTGTCACCTCCGGGCTACCACTGTTGCAGGTAACAGCCATATCCACGTCTCTTAGAACGGTGTTACAGCCAGGATGAAGCAGCCACCAAAAGCACCTTCTTGTTTAAATTTCTCCTGCATTCCTGCAGCTTTTTCTGCTGCTCCTGGCGAAGATGTCAGGAAATATGCTAGGGGCAACATTCAATTGCATTGCAGAAAAAAAATGCCAGGGGTGTGCGTGTGTGTAGGTACAACAGTAGAGGACCAACAGTTATTTTCCCACCCAGCTCCCACCTGTGGGCACACACAGGGCTCCTGGTGCAGGAGGCTGCCTCTGCAGCCGGACTGCATCTGCAATGGCTGAGCAGCCTCAGGGATTCCCTAGCTTACCCTGCTAATTGCCAATGCTGTGGGCGCTGAAGCACCAGCATAGGATGTTCTGGGCCGCCGACTCTGTGTATTACCAATCGCCGGTGGCTTCTGTTTCACATTAGGTTTTTCTCTGCCACTCCACCCCCATGTCCTTGTTTAACACTGGCCTCACACCAAGGGATGCTGAAGCCACAGATAATGGGCTCTGCTGCTGCTTTCCTGGAGTAGGAGATGAACTAAGGGCTGGGTATCGCTGCGTCCCACCACAGGGTCCCTGCTCACTTACGATGGCCTTTTCCCGTCTCTTCTCCAGCTGGCCCCGGTTCCTGCTCCCGCCCTGACACTGCTCGCCGTTCTCACACCTGGGAAGTGAGGGAGAGGGGGTCAATTGAGGAATAGGGTAGGGGATCTGGTGGGGAAAGCTTCAAACCTCAAAGAGAAGCCAAGATGTGGTGTTGGCAGCAGTGGATGGATGGGTGCTCAGAAGCACCGGCAGCCAAGGAGAGATGGGGGTCTGCAAATCTGGAAAGGACACTGAAAAGTCCTTCCTGACAGATATAGGGGGGGTTAGGAGGGGAGGGTCCCAGCTGGTGCTTGCCCCTTCCCAGGCCGCTACCCCTGCCCCGTCACTTGCAGCTTGATGGAAACCCCTGGCTGCTTCCCCTTGGTGTGGCTTTCTTTGGCCATGGTTGATGTTTTCAGCAGCTGCTGGGATAGTACCAGCTATTTCAATGTGTTTTCTTTCATTAATTAGCATCGTTATTACTTGGGCTAGGGGATCACACACCAGAGCAAAAACACAGAGTGCAAGAATAGCCCCAAGTGCCCCCCTCACTGCTGCCCCCCATACCTGAAGGTCCGTCTGCTTGCAGGCGATCGGGACCGGCAGCATGAAGACCCCGAGCTGGACCTGCTCCGGGAACAGTAATGCAAACTGGTCCTGGAAAGGGGATTTCTCCGCAGGCATAGCTTGGTGTCACCGTGCTCCTCCTCCTCCTCTTCCTCCTCTTCCTCCTCCTCCACAGGGGAGCCGCTCTCACTGCAGCTGTCTTCAAAGACAGTGTCATACTCAGGGGTCTTGCAGAAGACCATGTCCTCATCATCAAGAGCACTGTCCAGGAAGCCAAAGTGCTTCGTTAAGCTGGCTCTGATCTCCTGGTCTCTCAGCTGCTTGACACCGTCCTTCCACACCATATCGACGCCTGACTCCTTCCCACCGAGGTCCAGCCCCTGGTAGTGAGCAGCCGGGACCCTCCTCTTGTGCTCCATCTCTACCTGGCTCGGGGGATCCCATGACTTCAGCACCTTCCTCTGCAGGGTGGCCTCAGGCTTCAGCACCTGGCAGTAGTCATGGTCCCCGAAGGAGCGGGAGAACGGCCGCTTGAGCAGGCCCTGCTGCTCAGGGAGCGTGGGGCGCCCAGCAGCTCGGCTCAGGTGGGCAAAGAGCTCTGTCCTCTCAGGGTGCTTCTTGGGGGCTTTCCGGGAGGCTGCCATGTCCTCTGCACCCCCGGGGCTGGGGGCTGTCCCATCCTCTTTCCCTGGCTCCTGGGGGATGTCTGGCTTGTACAGGTCCTCCTCAGCAGGCTTGTATGGCGGAGTGGTGGGCGGCGTGAGACCTGAACCCCCCCAAACAAAGGGCAGGAGTCAGCTCTGCCCCTGCCATCCTGCCCTGTCCCACCCTGATGTTGCAAGGGAGGGAGGATGCACTGTCCCTGAAGCTTTATCCATCCAGTGGCACTTAGGGAAAAAAGATGTCCAATCCCAGAAAGGATCAGAAGACTTTCCCTTCCCTTCTCGCTCATGCAGGGGCCCCCTGAACTGCCCCCTCCCCCCCCCACCNCTTGCGAGTTGCTTCCAGTGCTGGGATGTGGAGGCGGCACATCCCAGCATCCCAAAGTCCCCTGCATTTGTGGTGCAAAGTGGGGCTTTGCAGAATTAAAAAATTAAAAGCCTATCCTACCTGCTGTCCCACATAGCTCCACAGTCAGCATTGGCTCAAAGCTTCTCTTCCCAAAGGTTGGGTCACTGGAGAAGAGGAGAAAATAAGGAGAGACAAGGTGTTTAGGTGAACCACGGTCCCAAAAAAACCCAAAAAGCAGCTGAGAAAAGCCACCTATGAGTGAGCCCTCCCACCACAGTTGGTGCCTGACACAGTAACCCCATGGAGGGGTGCGAGGGGCAGCAGGGCGAGCAGCGTGCCCTCCCCTCCCAGCCACAGCCCTGGGGCACCTTGCCTCTGGCACGGAGAAATGCCTTGCCCTTGGCTTTGAGATTTCTGAGTTCCTTGCACCCGAGCGAGGGCCGCGGCTCCCCCCAGACCCGTGCCCAGCAGCATGGCTCAGTCTGCTCTGCAAGAAGCAGCTTCTCTTGCTCCCTGCAGACACATGCCCAGCCAGACAAGCCGAGGTGGCGTTCCAGCCCCAGAGCGGTTCGTTTAGCCCCATGCACACTTACGTTTGTGCCAAGGACAGCGTGAGACACCTGGGTGTTTCTGAAAGGCAGGGAGAGAAGCAGGGTTACCAGCGGAGCTGTGCTCCCTCCAGCGCCCGCGGTGCTCCTGGTGGGAGTCGGGACCCATCTGCCCACCCCGGGCTGGGGGACACTGGGGACAGTGAGCTTTGCCTGCCTGCAAGGTGGCAGCGGCTGTGGGAGGGCTAACACTGCTGAGCCATTCATGCTCACCAAGCACTTGCAGATAGCTGCAATTTTGGGGCACCACTGCAGCTGAACCCTGGTGCCTAAGCACAGGATGAACTGACAGGGAAGAGGGACCCAGAGAGATGGGGCAGCCTGGTCCCTGCTGGGTTAGTGCTACACCAACTCCTCATCTCGTTATCAGGATGAGGAAACTGAGGCAGAACCCCCACCCATGGTTTGAAACAGCACCCCAAAACCAAAACAGGGCCCCAGCTCCCCCCCTGCGGGACCCCACAGCCAGCCAGCAGACTAGTCAGGGCTTGGCTGTGCTTGGGGCTGCTCACAGCTTCACTGCCAGCCAGCGCCTGGCCAGCAGCGCTCACCCACGGCAGGGACAGCTCAGGCAGTGCAGGTGTCCCGGGAAGGGGTAAGCAGATCCACAGACCCTGGTCTCCCTCACCTGTTTGCTCCAGGAGGGCACAGCGCCGGCTCTCAGCCCCGTCGCCCACCTTGCCATCTCCCCGAGAGCCCACGGAGAGAGGCTGGGGCTCTGCCAGCGGTGCCAAGCTCCTGCTGTCTGCTTCCTCTGTGCCTCCCACCTCCACTTCGGCTGCTGGCTCTTCGGTGGAGAAGCCCTCCAGCCCCGGGCACGCCGTGGGCTCCCTGCAGGCCAGGGCATCCCGAGTGCCATGGCTGTCCCCTGCCTCCTTGGGGACAGAGGGCTCAGGGGGTGGCTCGTCGAGGAAGGAGAGCCAGTGGCCAAGCTCAGGGTTGAGTCTCTTGGAACGGCGGACGGCAAAAATGCTGCTTTCCTGCTTGCGGGCCACCTTCCCCCCAGCTGTGACTGGGGTACCCGCATGCTTCCCAACATCGTCCTCGAGGCCACCCAGCTCCTGTGGTGCCTCTGCCTCGGCCCTGGGGCTCTGCTGTGGCTCAGCCTTCTCTAGTACTGTTTTGGCTTTGGATGTGTAGGTCCCAGTAGCGTCCTCCCTGTCCTGGGCTAGTGGCGCAGGGGAGCGGGAGCCGGGCGGCCAGGCCAGGGCAGCGTACACGGGCTTGCCCAGGCGGTATGGCTTGCTCACGTCGCACAGCAGGTCCCGTGCCAGCAGCTCCTTCAGGATGGAAAAGGATGCTCCGGGCTTCTTGCAGCCCCCAGTCACCTGCCAGGTGCAGCCCGGCCGGCTCTGGGTGCTGCCCGGGGGGGGCAGCTGTGTGGAACAGTCTGGTTTGGCTCTCTTGAAGGGGCTGCTGCAGGGCTGGGGCTTGGCGTCGGTGGCATCCCGGGTGGGCAGCTTCCTTGGTGGCAGGCAATAGGTGTGCATGTAGCGGATGAGCTCCACCACCGAGTGCATCTCCCCCTCGCAGGAGAACTGGCTGCTGGAGGCATCCTCCACCGAGGAGACAGGGGCCACCAAGTCGCCAGAGCTCAGTGAGTCTTCACTGGAATCACTGTCGTCCTCGTGATGGGCACAGTTGTCTGGGGATGGGTGGTGGCTGCTAGGGCACTCCTCGGGCGCCTGGGGGGCTTTGGTCTGGGGGCAGGGGCTGCTGGACGTGAGGTGCCGGTGTAGCTCGGTGCAGCTGCGGCTCTGTGTCTGCGGGATGCTCACCCTCCTGTCCCGGGGACCCTCCACCTTCAGAGAGGAGAGAGGAGAAAGTCAGTCCTGAGCACCACGCATTGAGGGGAGAAGCCACCAAGACTGACAGAGCCAGCCCACATCCATGAATTCCCTGGTCCTGGCCCACCAGCATCCTGTGCTGCCTGGGGGGTCAGCCCCACACCCCAGGGTGTTTCCACAGGGCACTTGGGGTGGGCAGCCCAACCACTGCCCCTCTAGCAGCCAGCACGCGATGGTGCTCCTTCTCCCTAGGAGGAATTTGCTGCTTTTCCCAGGCAATCTAATTTGACTGGCCTAATGCACCACACAATTGCCATTAGCCAAGTAGAAAAATATTTGATGGCAACTTCTGCTGGGTTTCAGGAGATTAGCTTAAGTGATGGGGTCGGCTCTGCAGCGCAGCATGTGGCTCTCCCTGGCCGATGGCTTCCAGTGTGGGCATCAGTCAGCAGAGAGGGGGGAGAGGGGATGGCATGGGGGCTCAGGGAAGCGGGGAGAGGCCTGGCCTCCCTGCGTCCCAATGAGATCAAGACCTTTCTCAGCCCAGACAAAGCCTGAAGGTTTTGCTGAGCCTGGACTGCAGCCCCTTGTGCTGCTCTGCCAGCGGTAACAGTCCCTGTCCCCAGCTCCTGTCCCCACTCAGAGGCTGCCCAGGCTCCCCAACACTGTCCCTCCTTTAGTAAAGTTCCTGAGAGCTCAGTGCTGGGACGGGCTTGAGCTCTGCCTGCTGAGGAAGTACCTTTGTGCAGGTCCGTGTGGGTCGGGACTTAGGGGTCCCTGGGCGCCGGGCGTTCCCATCCCGCTGAGCCTCGCAGCTGGGAGGCACATGCGATGGAGAGAGGAGCAACTTCTTCAGCTGCAAAGAGAAGTGGCAAGGAAAGGGTCAGCATTGCAGCCAGGGCAGGAGAAAGTGCCGGCGGGGCTGCAGCCCCTCGGCTCATGCCTACACTGGGCACCACCACAGCTGAGCATCCAACCCAGAAACGGGGGAAGAAACATAAAACGGTGGGGAGGCACTTCCCACCTCCCAGTGGCTACAGGGGCAGGGGCCAGACCACAAGCAGCCCCAAGAGAGTTGGGGTTGTCTCCACAGCATTCACCTGTGTCCCCAGAAACCCCCAAAGAGGTGAGGGTTGTGAGGACATCCCAGGGGAATCGCTGCTCCTGTCAGACACACAGGAGCTGTCGTGGCAAATTTCTCACTCCATCAGTTCTGCCCTTAGGTGGCAGAGGCTTCACATTGGCATGAGGGACGGCTTTGGGCAGCTCGCTCTGTCCCTGTGCAAGGCTCATTTAGCTGAAATGTCCAGAGAGGGCCTCAGCTCATTAATGAGATTTGAAGGCGTTTTGCAGATGCAAGCCCCTGTGGGACCTACTGAGGATCATCCCCAATGCACTGTCAGGCCCACGGGTGGTGGGAGTGGGGTTTTCCCTGGGTTACCCACGGTGCCGCCACTTCTGATGGCAAGGTCAGCGCAACATTTTTTTTCTGCTCAAAACCATTTTTGGTTAGGGTGGGGAAAAAACCCAAACCCCACACCCAGCAACAACATTTCATATTCCACCCTTGTCGTGCTAACAACCAAAAGCGACGACAGCTCAACAGCAAGACGACTGCGTAGGCACTGGGGGAGGGCATGGAGGAGACAGATCTGGGGCTCCTGTGCGGGCCGGTGGGCACAGAGCCCTGGGGTGGCCATGGTAGGAGGGCTTACGGGGTGATAGAAACCGGGGGTGCCCGGGTCTGGGTCTTTTAAGAAACATCAACCAGGGCACCCACAGCTTTAGGTGTGCAGCTCCTGTTGGTGGAAGCAACCAGCACCTTTCCCCCCCACCCCTGCAACGTATACATCCTATATATACACATACATATTGTGTGTGATATATACCCCCCCGCGCAGGGTGTGGGCGGTGGAAATGCACGCTCTCACCACTGGATGTCACTCCTCCCCGACACAGCCCCGGCTTTTGGGGACACCCCGGCGCCAGGCTGGGGGTCCCGGGGGATACCCTGAGCCCCAGGAGGGAGCAGGCTGGGTGCCCCTGTGCCAGGGAACCTCCCGGGGATGGCGGTGATTTGCAGCAAATGCTGCCAGTTCGTCCAGGCCAGGAGGGGGAGCGGGTCTGGAGCCCCGATATTGCAGGGAACCAAGAGGGATGCTCTGGTCACCAAATCTGTGGGGACTGAAGGCCATGTGAAGACCAAGGCTTCTGTGGTAGAAGGCATGGAGGGGTCAAACCCTCCCACTGAAAGCTGAGGGCAGGGGTTGTCTGACACTCTGGCCAAGCCCCCTCTGTCCCTCCTGCGAGAGCAGCGAGAGCTCGGCCCCGAGGCAGAGCTGGGTGGGAGCAGCCACCACTGCCCGTGGGCACGGGGCTGGGATGCACTAGGGAGACCCCCAGGCAGCCCCACATCCATATGTCCAATTAAAAGCTGGTGTGGGTCTTGCTAAAGCAGCTCCCACCCCTTTGACACCTGCCACCGCCCCCTTCATATATATATTTGTATACACACAGCTTGTTCCCGTGAGGATGGTGATGGAGGTGACAGCAATGATGCAGAACATGTATACGTATACAATACAAGTATATGCTTTGGTATTGACGGTTAAAGAGAGTTTTAAGCCTAGAATGAAAAAATTCAGACCTTTGCTTCCTATCATACCCATGCAGCCGGCTTATCAGGGGCTCATCCAAATCCACCTTAAACAGTAGGAAGTGGGTTCTTACTAGAGACAGCTCATCAAACTCGGGGGCCGGGGGTGGCCCCCCCATGACCGGGGCGGTGGGTTTGGGGGAGGGGGCAGGCGAGGTGTAGGCATGGTTGAGTGTGTCCCCCTCTTCCATAGTTCGGAAGGCAGCCAGGCCCATGTCATCTCCCTGTATATCATCCAATGTCTCGGTGAGGGCTGCCAGCAGCGCTTCGTTCTCGCTGTCTATTATCTGAAAGGAGCAGGCAAAGAAGAGAGGGCCAGTTAGGCTGTGTAGAGGGACCAGGGGATCCTGGGCAGGGCCAAGAAGGACCGGTGGTGCCTCAGCAGCACCCACACTTCCCAGTGACCTCACAGGGCCCCTGGGAGAGATTTTCCTCCACACAGCACCAGGATGGGATCAGAAGCAGAGAGAACCAACTGGAAAAGGAGCATCAGTCTGTTCCCCTGCACCCCCAGTGGAAAAATAGTGAATCAGAGCATCTTCTCTCCCCACAGTCACCCCCACCCCATCATGAGGCAAACAGGATCTGTGATGAAAGGACTCCTTGACCAAATCCCCCAACTCTGGCTGCAAGTACCCCCAGCATGGGCTATCACAGCGCTGCCTGAACAGGGCTGGGAGCAGCATGCAGATGGCTCAGGAGCCTGGGAGGGGGCAGGCACTGTCCCCTGCCCTCTGCAAGGCTGGGGAGGCCCAACAGGGCACGGCTGATTATTCACAGCTCTCCTGATGAGGAAGGCAAAGAATACATGGAGAGCTGTATGCCCAGCCTGGGGCTGCCCAGTGGACAAGAGGGCACGGTCCCCCAGGAGGGCACAGGGGAAACTGTGCTGCACCGCTGGCCAGATGTCACAGCCTGCAACATGCAGTATGGGCTTTGCTTTCACCAAAAGCCCACAAATGCAGGCATCTCCAGCTCCACAGGGACTCTCAGCCCTCATGCTTAAAGCTGGCTGTGTTCAGCCCTCTGCAAGGGACCCTATTGACAGAGCTCAGCATCCAGAACGAGATGGGCTTTGAATTACAGCTCCCCTCATGCACTTTTTTAAGCGATCTGGGAATGCTGGTGGGAGATTTGTGAGTGTCTGGGGCTGCGCTGGGCCAGACAGGGCCACGGGCTGCTCCCGCCTCCTTCCTGACTGCTGCTCTGACCCTTGGGCCCCTCTTTCCATCTGGGCTTCATCTCAGCTCATCTCCAGCCCTCCCAGCATTCTCCCAGTCCCACACAGCCCCCCAGTCCCCTTCCAAACTGGAAACACATTGCAAAAACTCAGAAGAGGATGCAGAAGCCGAGGAATGGCTGGAGTGAGCCAGGAGTTCCTTCTTTTGGGGCCTCCTCCATCATATTCTGAATGTAAACCATGTCCAACAAGAAGCAGGCTACCATCAGCTATAAAATTAGCACAGGGGTAAATTCAGGCTCTCCAGGAGGACTGTTAGCTGCACACAGCCTCCCATGTTTCTTTCATCTTGTTTGAAAATTAAATATCTTTTGTTCCATGCCCTAACCTTGCTCACAGTTACTAGAGCAGGCTCCAGGGAAAGGCAGCAGGATGCTCCATTTTTGGCTCCGTTTCTTTTCCTCCTGCTATTGGCATGAGACCGCTGTGCATACAAGTTCAGTGGGATACATTTCATCATACTCCACTGCTCCTAATGGGCCTGCCTTTTGCATTTCTTTTCTGTTTATCTTTTCCCCAGGAAGTTCAGCGGAAAATATGCATCTCGTGATGAAGGTCCCTCAGCTGGACTGGACCATTTTCAAGCACAGCATCAGCATATCATAAAAGCCAGAGGGTTGTTATTATGGCCAGGTTCGAAAATATTGGGGCTTTTTATTCCCCCCTCACCCCTTGTTTAAATATAAATGATTCCCTCTACCAAAACGTAACCCAGAGTTGGTGACCAGTGGGCACCAGTGGGTCACAGTCTCCTCATCCAAGGGGGTAAAGGTACTGCCTGGATGCTGCTCGGAGGGGCACGGTGACCCCAGACCCTGAGGATGAGGCACACACAGGGCATGTCACGGGCTTTGGAAAAGGCAAGTGGGCTGCGAAGCCTGCTCTGTGCCTGGTCCCCAGGCAGCCTCCACAGCTCCCTGCCTCCAACTTGCCTGTGTTGGGCTCAGAGCCCTGCCCTGGTGCCACAACTCTGAGAGATACTCAGTTCTTCTGCAAGGAGAGACAAAAGCAGTTCCAAGGACCAGCTCTGTCTGTGCCCAGGAGCATCCTCTTCCCCAGCACTGCTTTGCACTGCATGGTCCCAGCTGCTAGCACAGTGATGGGTCCATCCCAGTATGAAGGGTCCAGCTGCCCTCTGCCAGAGGGACCCCAGCCCCAAACACAGGGAGGACGCCAGACCTGGAAAGCCAGGGGAAGGGGCTGCTTTCTGCTCCTGGAAAGTGAATATAGCTGCCCTATGCCACAGCCCTGACGCCCCCGCAGTGTCACCCCAGCACACCCTGCCATCCTGAGAATCTAATGGGATTTGCACCAGCTGTAATTCTCTACTAATGCTACATCACAGGAGAGCTGGCTCAGCAACCTTCCTCTGCTCACCCACCTCCTCATCAGCCTTAGTCCACTTGCTCCATTTAGAGCTGCCAGGCAAATTAATGGAGCACTAATCAGCTGGGGAGGAGCTATTAATAGTTGTGTGCCTCCCCTCCTTCTCCCCCTCCTCTTCCCTCCTCCTGCCTCCATCCTGGGCTCCCCTGTGCCAGTGGGATGGGGTACCTGGAAGAGCTCGGAGTCATCGGTGCTGTACTGGCTGGAGTCAGTCTCTGAGTGCTCCCCACACCACTGTAGCTCACCAAAGCAGCCGGCTGAGTCAAAGTCACTGGCATCCAGCTGGGACAAATCAATCTCGGGGAAGTCGGAGTAGAGGTGCTCCTCGCCGGACACCTCATACTGGGGAGAGAAAAGAAGAGGGGGGTGAGCTTGCGGCCAATACAGAGGGGCAGGCAGCAACAGGCAGCAGCAACCACCTGCAGAGACAGCCGGTCTCCCCACATGCTGTCACCTCCACCTGAGCCCACTCCTCAGACCCTCTTTTGAATAAGATAAGCTTTGGCAGGTGGTGCAGGAGCAGTTACTTGGCAGCGCGGAATGGACCTCTTCACTCCGCATCCTGCATATCAGTTTGCACAGCCTGGCACTGCCACTGCTGGTTACTGAAAGCCACCCAGCAACTGCCACCAAATCCCTCTTCTTGTGTCCTGCACTGAGGCAGGTGTCAAAATAGCAGCATCTGCATTGGAAGAGCCTCATCTCCTCCGGTGAGCAGAAGCTCAGGGCACAGCACAGCCACCTGGACTATGGCAAAGCAGCTGATGGTGCTCTTAGGGGAAATCAAAGCCATTCCTGCCTTTGGTGCCCCAAGGGTGACATCTCCAGCTGCCCTGCGGATCAGTGATAACAGAGGGAACCAAGAGATGTGGGTGTACATGAGGCAGCAGTGTACGGGGCCAGGTTCTGATGGGCGGCCTCGTGCCTGGTCACCGTGGCTGCTCTGCACCGTGTCCCTACCCCTGCCACCTGGCACTGAACCACCCAGGGACAGTCCCACTGGGCAAGCTGCATGTCCTCCACATCCCAAGGCAATACAGAACCTGGTCCCCACATCACACATGCAGGATAGCAAAAATGGCATGGAAATGCATCGATGACCAGGTATACAGAGGGCAATGAGATCTCTAGGAACTGAGCTAAAAAAATCTCAGTTAAAACCCAGAAAGGAGTTGGAACCTGCCCCCTTCTGCCTGGCTCCCAGCCTCTGCCCAGCCACAAAGCCCTGAAGCTGCATCCAGCTCTGCCTGCGCTGCTGCTCGCTGCCTGCACCTGGGGTCGCTGCCAGGACCCTGAGGTCCTGCTTGGCTTCCAGGTTCAAACGTGGAGGGGAAAGGTCTGGTGCAGCCACTCCCGGTATTGGCTGCTCAGAGGGAGTTTTCTGGTGATGAGGGAAGCAAGTTTATTTACAGAGCAAACTGATTTTGGAGCAGGCAAACATCTGAGCATGTGAGAGAGGCTGCAGGGGCAGGAGAGTGTGGGGGCCTCCCCTCCTGAAATGCCCTCCTCTGAAACACAACAGGAAGGAAAAGGGATTCCAAATTGAGCTGCAGGAATGGCAAAGAGCATCTCTCTCTTTGTTTTCCTTTTTTTTTTTTTTTTTTTTTTAATTGGCATAATCTGGGATAGATAATTAATTGTGTTCCCATAGGTGGAGAAGCCCGTGTGCCATGCTCACCACTGGGTTTAGGACACCCCGTGCCATGCTGAAGGACACTTCTGTGTAAGCACCCACTTCCATTTTGCATTTCTCACCTGCTTTTCACACTGTCCCATCCCAGGACAGCTGGAAGAAAAGGTGACTGGTTTGGAGGACCCAGCAAGCGTAGGGGAGAGACAGTGCCATGTTCTGGCAACAGCCTGCCAGCTTGCCCATGCCCTTGGCTGCAGTGGGACTAGGGGCTGTGGGGAGCTGCTGATGCTGCCCCAGCCCCACCAGCCTAGGCAAAGCACTCTGGGGGGCATGCTCCCCCCAGCATCCTCCCTCCACCCTGCAGCTGGAGGGAGGTTGTATCAGGTAAACATCCACAAGTGTGGTGTCACCAAGTATATCGGGCACAAACAAAGTCCGTGCAAACCACTGAATGGCTCTGGGATCTGGATACTCCAAGGCTCTTCAAACCTACCCTGCAAAAACCTTTGCTCTCTGGGTGGTCAGAACACTTGTAGCAGGTCAAGGTCCTCATCACTACCAGCTCTGTGGGACACAGATGTTACCTTTCCCCCAGCTTTCCTGTCCCCTCTGCTCAGGGGCATCCTGGGCTGCTCTGGGATCAGATGTCCTTTGGCCTTTCAGATCTGTCCCTTACCTGCTGTGGCTTGTCCCTGCTTTGCTGTCACCTCTCCTGCGCCTGCTCCAGAAAAAGTCTTACAACAACTTTGGCTTCCCCTTCTCCCCAAATCTTCCCATGGGAACACAGGCAAAGGCTTTTATTTTTAGAAAAGCCATACATACATATATATATGTGTCTCTGTGTGTGCGTGTGTGCATTCAATTAAAAATAGCAAAGCAGTCAAATTCTCCTGCTCCTTTTGATATGCCACAAGGGAAAAGATCCTGGTGCTGAGATCACAAGGAGCAGCTGACACCAGTGCTCGGGATGTCTTTTGATCAACTCCACAGATGTGACATGTCCCCATTGGCAACAGGGCTGGGTAAAAATAAACTCCTGCAATCTAATGTTGCTGAGCTGCCCTCTCTGGGCACTCTGGAGGCAGCAGTGTCCCAGCACTGTGTGCAGTCATCCCAAGGCAGTGGTTGGCAGCGGATGCTCCCAGGTTCCCAGCTAGCACAGGTCATGAGTGTCTGAAAACCCATCTCTGCCTGTGTCAACCCCCTCCTCCTTGGAAAAAGTGGGAAAAGCACAGGACCCGTCAGGGTATCCCAGTGTGAAGCTGCAGCTGACCCCCCTCTGCTAGAAAGGGTCATTTAAGAGCCCTTGCCATCCAGGAACCATCTCTCTGGAAAGAATCCATCACTTCAAGCACTGCTAGCCCAGCACTGAGCGCTGAGAGCAGAACCCCTCTGGGCTGGCTGTGGGGGTGGAAGACAACACAGCCACTGCCCGGGAAGGGGGTGGCAGCGCTGATGGGGATACTGTCTGTGGGCACTGGACCTCCTCTGCTCTGACTTTCTCTTTTCCCACCCTTTGCATTTCCTGCTGCCTTGGGAGAGGAGTGAACTTTTGTTCTAATTTTACTTGGGAGTTTGTAGGAAGATCAGCCATGGGTTCTTGGTGTGCAGCCAGCAAACACCCATGGAGACATGCTCAAAAACTCGGAGGCATCCTCCAGCCCAGACACCTGCCCCATGCATGCTACTGCGTGGCCGCGACCCGAAAGCTGCAGACAGCTCCTTGCAACTCCTCTGATGGATCCCTGCTTCAGGGAAGAAAGATGCCCAGGCGGCTTCATGGCTGCTCCCATGCCACAGAGCTACATCCTTCAGGGGAGCAGGAGCCCAAGCCTGGGCATCCCCCCAGCAGCTGGACCTGAACACCATGGTGAAAAGCTGGGGAGCAGTTGGGGGAACAGCCTCCTTCAGAGACATCCTCCTTGGCTTTCTTTAAAGCATGAACCAACTCTGACCTCAGCCCTAGCAGAAAGGCAATTGCAACTACAGGACAAAGGCAGCTGATACTCACTTGCCTGTTGCAAGGAGCTTAGCTTCTGCAGAGGTTTTCCTTGCTGGGAGGACAGAGCGTTAACGCTTTTATTCATTTACTGCTGAGCTCAGACAGCCCTTTTCTGCTGCAAGGGGTTTAGAACTTCAATCGTGGGAGCAGGGGTCATCCCAGGAGGCTGGTGAGGACGCTCACACCAAGGGGTTCTGCTCATTTCATGCCCTGGCCAAGGCTGGTTGGATCTGGCAGCAGCCGTGCCGTGTGTGTCTGGGAACAGCCAAGGGA
Source organism: Pedionomus torquatus (assembly GCA_013398155.1). Taxonomy (NCBI): domain Eukaryota; kingdom Metazoa; phylum Chordata; class Aves; order Charadriiformes; family Pedionomidae; genus Pedionomus; species Pedionomus torquatus. Next base: position 75,933 of record VZRU01003475.1, read on the forward strand.
GCAGGAGGGCTCTGCCATGGCTGCACCACCTGCTGCCAGCCCCACTGTTAATGCCCACCACAGCGAAGCTGGCAATAGCAAGAAAGAGCAAGGGACAGTCTCCAAACCAGCAGTCAAGGACATCCAGAGGTCACCTCACCAACTCTCCTATCCTGAGTAGCCTTGGCTGTACCTAAATGTTTCCAGACAAGTACCTGAGGGGCCTCTCCCTAAGCAATGTGGATGACGGGGAGAAGGTGACCTCCCCAGCCTGTGCTATGCCTTCTCCTGGAAACCCCACAGGAGCACATCAGTCTGAGAGCTTCTGGTGGCTCCTTGGTCAGCATCCCTTCATCCCCTGGGGCTGCGAATGGAAGAGCTCCCAGGTGCTCTGGGGACTACATCAACCAGGGCACCTGCTGCTCCAACTCCCTGTCCCTTTGCGAAACCCCTAGTCTTTGCCCTTCTCAGGACAGTGGCAAGGGGGAACAGGACAAGGAGCTGGCATGAAGGTTGGCTCCGTCTCCCCACCCAATTGTGAGGGTGGCCGATGAAGGCAACCATCTCTAGTGTCTGAAGCATCTCTGGGCTGGACTTGCAGCAGAGCGAGGGCAGCCCCTGACTGGAGCCACATCCAAGGATGCCCTGTTGAGCACAGCTCAGAGCTGGCTCTTGATGTCGTGGGAACAGCAGGTGGGACATTTCCCCTTTCAGGTCTTTCTCCTGCTTTGGAGCAGTGTTAATTTTAGTGTGGGAGCACGTGAGCTCTTATCTCTGCAGAAACTTGAGGCTCCTCTCCCAACCAACTCTAGTTCAAATATTGGATCAATGAGATGGGAAATGTTTTCCTCTTTTTCTGTGTCAACCTGGGATCCTCAGACTAAACCCCTAGCTCAGCGAGGCTGGAGGGGCTGGGCTGCTGGCTCCTGGGGGCCAGCGAGCCCACTGAGAGCAGACCTTGGCTCCTCGTGTGTGCAGCCCGCTTGCCCGGGCAGCAGGCAGTGCGTGCCCTCCTGCCTGCCAGCCTGGAGACACTGCAGCTCCTGACACCCACAGCTCAGCAGCCTTCAGACAAACGTTGGTGCTTTGGGGTTTTGCCTTCCCTGCGGCGAGTCTGGGAAAGCAGCAAAGGGGCAATGCCGCCTCCAGACACCGTCTTGGAGGAGCCACAGCCCTGCTGCTGCCAGGCCATAGCAACCTAAACCAGGGCAAGCAAGAGAGCTCAGCCTGCCGTGCTGCTCAGAAGGGGTGGCGATGGGGCAGTGACCGTGACGAAGAGACTCGCAGGTCCTCTCCTCTGTCACACCCCCGACAACAGCACTGGTAGAAATCTCCCTTATCTGCAAAACCCCTGGGTCCATCCAGCCCCTTGAAGTTGTGGCCAAGTGCTCCAAGCGCACTGGGCAGTGGCACACGCATTGTATTGTGCCCGTGCTTACTGAGGCTGCAAAAGTTTCAGCTTCTGAAGTCTGCCGGCGCGAAAGCGCCACTGGATGGGTGCAGCGCCTTCTCAGGAACTTAATCTTGTTTAAGCCGGGAGGCCAGATTTGCATTGCCGCCTGCACACATGGCCCCAGGATGCTTTGCAATTGCCTTGTCACTCACATGCCACTTTGCTGCATGGAAAAGAGGAAGGAAAGTGGCAGCTCCTCAGAGGGGCTGAAGGAACCAGCCAGAACCAGGCAGCCCATCTCCTTGCCGAGGAGCTGAAGCAGTGACTCAGCCCCACACGGAGCCTCCTCCCTCCTCACAGCCGAGTGCCTACCCAAAACATTAAGGGATAAATATATATCCACAAGCGCTGGAGACAGAGCCCCAAATTAGCCAGTAGCATTTAGGCTGGGACCCAAACCAGCAGAAGGTGAGAAATGCCGAGAACATGAAGTGCCAGCTCCTGCCAGCCCTCCCTCAGCAGCACGGGCAGCGACAGCTCCTGGTGCCCGCATTTCTGGCCAACCAGGGAGTTTCCCCCTCCTCACCCCAGGCTTGTCTCTAAAAAGGAAAGAAAATCCTTGGGCAGGGGTTTTGGAGAGAGCCGTCTGGGCTTATCGGGGAAATCCGTAATTACAGACTGCTTGAAACGGGATTACAGCCATGCAGGGAGACGGGCACCGTGTGGCTGTTGCACCGGGATGAATTTCCCCAGGCAGGCGGTGATGGGCTGGCTGCTGCAGTGCTGGGCACGGCTGCCCACCCCACTACCTGCTTCGGGCAAGTGGGAGACAGACTTGGGCAGTCAGGGATGGGCACCCGCAGAACCCCAACACCCTCCACAACCTACACCAGGGTCAAACCCAACCCCATCCATGCCTGGGGTGTACCCTGCTGTCCCTGTGGCTTGCACCCAGGGGACATGGTCCCCATGGAGCCAGGCCACCAGCACCCTGGCGGGGGGTGAAGCTGGGTGCTGCCAGCCCCTTATCATCCCCGTAGACGTGCCAGCTCCCTCCCAGCCCAGAGGGACCTTTGTGGGGCAGGCAGCCACCCTCCGGTGCCAGGGAGGAGGGCAGAGGTGGGGATGGAGGAGAGAGCTATAAATAAGTGTAAATACAGCAAGGAGGAACCTGGCCAGAGCTGTGAAGGTCACCAGAGCCTGTGCCAGCAGATAAGCAACCCCCCTCCCCACTGGCATTTGACAAAATGTCACTGTGAATGAGGGAGAGGCGGTGTTGGGTTGTGCCTTGGCCCGGCCGCCCCCTTGACACCCCCCGATATTTATAGCCCGAGAGCCCCAAAGCGGAGGGCGAGCAGTCCCTCCTTGGGAGGCAGCGGAGGCAGCGAGGACCCTGCCTGCAAACAGGCAGAGGTGCCACGGCAGAGGGACGCACAGAGAGGGCAGGGGCAGGGCTGGGCAGAGCAGGCTGCAGCTCCTCAATTTGGGGGGGAAAAAGGAGCAGAGAAATGTCCCAGGCTCCTGGGCCCGCACAGAGGCGTGCGGCACCTTGCTGTCCTCTTGGGAGCAGGGCGCTTTCATCACTTGGTCGTTTGTTGTTTTATTTTTAATTTGTACTAATCTCTTTTAACAATTCAGCCCAGCCAGCAAGAGGGAAATCCAGTGCTAGCATTTAAAGCCTGGGCAAAACAAACAGCAGGTTGATCCTTTCTTCTACTTGGGCTGCTCAAAACCAACTGCTGCCCGTCCCCGCTGCTGTGGCACGTGGGAGCCACGGCGGCAGGACCGGGGCCCACGCTGGCCACCCAGCACCCACAGGTGTGGAGCAGCCACCCTCCAGACGCAGCCTGTGCCCCAGTGCCATGAACCCATCCCATCCATCCCAGCACCGTGCACCCGTCCCGGTGGCACCAGTGGGACGAGGGGTGCTGGGTGCCAGGCTCTGAGCCACAGCCCAGTCTAGCCCACTGACTTTTGTCTTACATTAGAAGGGTGTAATTAAGATCAACCCCGAGATGCCAGTAATAGGAAATATTAAACATTAACTGCAAACAATAAACATGAACTTGCCAGGATATCTTTGATATGGAGAAAAGATGTAAGAAATTGCACTAAACTATCCCTGAGTCACAGGATAGAAAAAAGGAGCCTGAGATACTGGTAATAATGCCCTGAATAAACAACACTTTGCTGGAACACTTTAAACAAAGGTGTGTCAGGTTTAGGAAGAGGGCAGCAGTAAAGTATATCACAGGTTACAGAGCTGTATGTTCATTCTATACGCGGCAGATGTTTATTTGGGCTCCAAATTACAGAGCCCACTTTATTTCTGCCTGAGCTCCAGGACGGGCCAGTCCAGGGCTGCAGAACCCTGTTGCCCCGCACAGAGCCCAGAGCTCCTCCTCGCTGCCGGCACCCTCTGGCACCGCTGGGCGCTCGGCAAGGACAGAAAAGGAGAACCGGTGGTTTTTTTGCTCCATGCAAGTCAAGGGGGCAGCAGGTAGAAGCAGCGAGGTACAGGCTGTTCCCAAAGAGGGACGCTCCTCTCTCAACACCGGCTAATGGAAACAGCACCTGCCGACTGTGGCCGCTGCCATGTCCCTGGGATACAGTCTGCCAGGCAAAGGGCTCTCTGGGCAGTGCCAGCGCGCTCAGGCACACACAGCATGCTGGTAACAGTGTCACCCATCTCAAGAGAAGGGTGACAGCTTTATCCCACACCCTGCCAGCCAGCCAGGAGCACCCCACGCCAACCCTGCCAGCAGCCAGCCCAGCCAATGCTGCCCACCCTGTGCCGATACCAGCACAGCAGATCCCAGCACCCAAAAACATGCACATGCTGGTGGCTGCTGCCAGCCGTGTCCTGCTGCATGCAGTGGGGTTGGCACTGCTCGGTGGCATCAGCCAGGCAGGACATGGGCCTGAGCCCTGGTGGTGGTTTCTAAGAAATTCCTTGTTATCTGCCCCAAAACCAGAGGCAGGACCAACAGACAGCAACCGGCATGTGCTGAGCCAGGGACAAAACCACAGTGGGAATGTCCCCTCATCCTGGGAGGTCTCTGGCCCTGCTGTGTGATCCCCTGGCTGTGGGGAGGGCAGCACAGGCAGGAGCAGGCTGGTGTTGCCCTCACCACCTAGGTGCAGCACTTTTCCAGCAGCACAGCCTGCGTGGGGCAAGGACAGAGCAAGCGCTGGCACAAGCCCCACAACCTCGAGAGGCTCTGCACAGAGGATGTTCAGCAGGAGAAGGAGCAGCAGGCACCATGGCTGAGACCAGTGGGGCACTGAGACCCCAAAACTCTGGGGACTGCTTCCACTGGCAAAACCAACCCTGTGCCCCATGAGACAGGCTGGGGACCCCCAGGAGCCGGGGTGACCCCAATCTCCAGCCAGGCTGGTGGCACAAGGGAGCCAGACTGTGCTGTGGGAGGGGGCAAGTGCCTGACTCACCAAGGAGCTGATGATTAGCCAGCTCTACTGGTCACAAAAATTCCCCACCATGGCAACTCCTTCCTTTTGAAGGGAAAAAACGAGGGGGTGATTATTTTCAGACCTTCCTCTTCTGATGTCCTAGTAGCCAGCAGCCACATGATGGCTTGTGGGCAGAGAGGCGTCTCCCTTGGGGTTGGGGTGACTGCAGAGGCTCCTTTGGAGGTTTGGTCACCAGCCCACAGGCTGACAGGGCTCCACGAGGCCCTTTGTGTCTGGCGAGTATTGCAAATGTCTTCCCGTGGCACAGCCCTTCCCAGCTAACACCAGTTCAGCTCTGTGGGCACCGTTCACCCTGGCACTGGTGGCTCCTCACCCCTCTCAGCTGGCTGCAAGAGCAAAGAGGAGCCAGAAGGCAGTGGGGAACCATCCCTCCAGCTCCCCACATTACGAGTGAGGTTGAACCTGCAGCAGCACAAGGAGGGAAGCAGAGCCCTGCCTGCAGGGACCGTGGCAGACATCACTGTGTTGTGCCACATTGGGACCCTGCTCCAGCACCAGAGGTGCCCAGGAGAGCCCAGCCTCAGTCATGCTTCCTACCTGCAGCCACAGCCTCGGGATCTTCCACGCTGTTGTGCTTGGAAAGCTCCCCTTACCTTTGCCAGGAGCCACAGATGCAACCTGTAGTCCTGGGAAACCCTGAACTACTCCCAGAGGCCGGCATAGACAACATGGGAAAGCCAGGAGGCTTTTGGGGTCCACGGGCAGGCGGCAAGGAGTGAGTGTGCCAGAGGGGCAGGCTCTCACTTGCACTGGAGCCACTTGCCTCATGGTGCCACCACCTCTGGAGTTGGTGCCTTGATGCTGTGAAATGAGGAGAGGTCAGCTCAATATGAACTATCGTCACTGAAATATCCTCCTCCCCTGGCTCAGGACATCAAACACAGGGCTTTTGGGGTGGCAGCGGCTCGGCATGCAGCCTGGTTCTGCCATTCTTGGAGGGGGGATGTAATTCCCAGCACGTTCTGGTACTCCGTGTCAGCAGATCCGTGAAATAGAAGCCAAGGTTCAAGCCAGCCCAAATCCTGTCCCTTTAGATACGCATCTCACGAGTGGCTGGAGAGAACCTGCTGGCTGTTGGACACCACAGCCCAGTGTTACCCCTCTATGAGGTCTGTGCCCATCATCTACAGGATGCTCTTCACCTCCCCAAGGAACAGGAGACTTTTTGGGCCTTGTTGATGCTCCTGTGCAGAGCAGCGATCTGTCCCCTGCCAGGAGCACTCCTAGTCCATTTTGCCAGGGAGGTGGTAGGTGGGAGAAGGAGGAAAGTAAGTCTCCTGCCTGCCTGCAGGTTTGGTACTGAAGCTGAGAGGTGTGGAGGCCTTTGCCTGCCAGGGAAGACAGTGTGGTGCCCTGTACTGTTCACTGCTGCCAGCGCTGCCAGCAGCAAAGCACCCTCTTAGCGCTAATCAGGACAAGGCAGGAGACGGGGAAGGTTCAAGCTGGGGTTAAGGCGGCGCAAGGAGGATCTTCCCGCATTAGCCTGACCTCCCAGCGGGTCCAGCCCCGACGCTCTGCTGCTGCAAGCACGCTCCGGTGCCACACCATGCTCTGCCAGCTGTCAGGGCACCATCACCAAATCTGACCCATGGTGACCACCAACAGACCCTTTCTCCTGCCAGAGACTGGCTGCACAATGCCCCTCCTGTCAGGGGGGTTTTGGGGGGACCCCTGCCAAGCTCCCACATAAAAAATGAAGTTTTCAGCTAGAGGTGCGAGGTGTCAAAAGATGTAAACCACTGGGGAAAGGGCAAAACTGCTCAGATCTGTCCATACCCTCCCACCAGGCCTGTCCATGCGTGCCCAGGCCCATATCCTGGTGGGGGTGAAAGTGCCAGCCCTGCCCAGCCCTCCCTGCCTCCCTGGGTGGCTGCCCCTCGCTGCATGCCCCCGCTGCAGGGGAACAGGCAGCGCTGCCCATGCCAGCTCCTGCCTGCTGCCCCGCACAAGGCACTGGCATCCCAGGGCATGGCCACGCTGCCTGCACCTCACTGCTCTCCATCACCAAGGGTCCCCAAGGAGAGGAAGGAGAGGGGTCCCCCCACAACTCCTCATGAATCGGGGTCTCCCTTCTCTCCCTCCTCTGGATGGGCCCACCAGCTGTACACTACAGTCTCCCTGATTAAATTATTGCCCATTTTCTGCACAGCGCCTGGAGGTGTCCTGGCCGGAGGAGATGTGCCACCACCCAGCATGGTCACAGCTCGGCTCCGCTCCGGCACGACTCTGCCTGTGCTCCCTGGGAAAGCCAGTGAGGGGGGAGCCTGGACATTGGTGGGCAGGCAAGGCGCGAGCACTGCCACCTCCTGGGCCAGCCCCAGCCCCCCAAAACTGCAGATGGTTGCATCACCCCTTCAGTGATTCAAATCACCTGAAAACATGGTGGGGAAAGGGAGAAGACAAACAGCCGGGTACTTTCCAGGTGGGCATCATTGGTGCTAGGAAATCACTGAATAACGGTACTGATACTATTCCAGTTATTACAGTGGGGAAACTGAGGCAGGAGAAGGTGAAAGGCGAGTAGGTCACAGCAGGCCCCGTGACCATGGGCTGGGTACACGGCTCACGAGGTGGCTGGTGGAGGCGTGATCCCTCAGCAGCACCTCTGGGGCTGCACTTTCACTGGCACAACCTGTTTGGCCTGGGGATTTCCCGGCACTACACCAGCCGGCATGAGGTTTTGCTGTGCCTGTGTCCACACCAGCGCATTGCCCGTGTCCTGGGAAGTGGTGGGTGTCCCAGCCAGGCCACCTGCCCGTGGGGACCCGGGGCTTGGCCTCTGTCCCTGCTTTTTGGCTCTTCAGTTAGCATTTCTAGGAGCCAGCCTGGCTGCTCCTCTGAACTTTCCCCGCTGCTGGGACTGGGCGCTCCTGTCTCCCCCTCTCCCCAAACAACTGACTCACACAGGAAAGAAACTGCTCCAAGATCTCCAGATAGAAAAATCCCTCCAAGGGTAAAACTCTCCTTCAAGGAGCACATGCAAACCTGGGCGATCACCCACATGCACAAATCTTCAGCGTGTTCCAAATTCCCCCTTGCAAGGGACCACACCTTTCTCCTCCCCAAAACCCCAGCCCGACTGGCTCCGGCAGGGCGCAGGGGAGCTGCCCCCCAGGCTGCTCCCCACCGAGGTGGCTGGGACCCCTCCTTCCTTCCCTCCAAACCAGCAGGGGTANGATCTACCTAAAGCCTGAGATGCCAGGGCAGGCTGGCTTGAAACCCGGATTTGAAATCTGGATCCAACAGCCTGGTGCCCAGGAACTGATCTGACCCCTGCATCTGCCTCCAGGTTGAGAACATCAGAGCTGAGGGTCCCCTCTGGTGTGCAGGAGGCCACCTCTGCCCTGGCAGCACTATGTCCCAGAGTGGCCTGAATCCCCATGCTGGGCTCACAAGGGTTAAGGTGCCTGCTTGGTGTGCCACCTCCTTACACTCTGAATGGTCCCAGCGCCTGGCAGCAGCTCCCCAGTCATGTGAGCAGCTCCAGTTACCAGCCCCACCACCTTCTCTTTCCCTGGCTTTTGTCCTGTCCATCTCCCCACTCCATAGAGGCCATCCATCTGTCTGTCTCGCTGCCTCTGCTCCCTGTGTCTGGGCTATGGGCTGGAACTACAGTCAGGTGTCCCTGGGCAGATCCTCCAATGTCACCTGGGAGGGGAACACCATGCCTCCAGCTGGGCAGTGGCGGGGAGGCAGGGCAGTGAGCCCCATGGCCACACTCAGCACAGCACTGGCAGGAGACCCCTGCCCAGTCCACACACTCTGAGCCCACGGGTGGCTTTGTACCCGCCCACCGCTGCTGGAGGGGAAGGAGCCACCACTGCACCTCGGAGCCCCTGACAGCATGGGCACAGCGGGCATGGCACGCAGCAGCCCAAACCCCTTGGATTCTCCATCCAGCGCTCCTCTGCCAGTGCAGCTCCCAACCGTGGAGACGCGTGTCCCCAGACCTGGCTGAACAGTGTCTGGTTATGCAAACCGCAACGGGAGCTGTTTCAACTAGTTGGACTGCTGCCTGGCAGTCAGGTGCCTTCCTCCTCCTCCCCAAACAGCTTCCAGTCCCCTGCAGGCAGCTGCCCGGACTCCTACGGGTGCCTCCATCCCCATGCTGAACACGCTGTGCCTGCTATGAGCAAGGGTCTCTCCCTCCCTGGGGTGCTCTGGGAGGTGGGGGCAGGCGCGGGGGCTCACCATCCCCAGCACCATGCACTGTTATCCCTCAGCGCAGCTGTGAACTAGCCCCATCAGCAGGTTTCACAGTCCTTGAGGTGTCCTCAAGTGTCCCGGTACTGCTGATGCACAGCATGTACCATGGGCAACCAGAGGAAAGGTTGTCCATGCGCAGCTTGCGCACACACGACACGCGTTGCGCTCAGATGCGAGCAGGGAGTTGGGGCCGTGCAAGCCCCAAGGTGCAAGCAGAGGTGGAGAAGGGGCTGTTTGCCCCATTGCTGGTGAGTTTTGCCTGGCACTGTGGCTGTGCTGGGATTTCCCACTCTGTCTGCATCCTCAGTGGGATGCAGGAACCCATCCTGCTCCCTGTGACTTGCTGCGATCAAAATTTGGAGGGGTGCTGGAAAAAACAGGCAAGGTGCTGCGAGGCACAAAGGAGGCCTCTGGCAGAGCTGGTCACCATGTCTGTTACTGGCTGGCTCAGCCACACGCCTTGTGGCAATGGCTCGGTGTTTGGCTTTGCCCAGAGAAACTATCCCCAGGCTAGGGAGGGAGAGGAGCCAGCACATGGAGAGAATCTGTTCTGAACAGCCTCTGTTGCAAAACGGGAAAAACCCAGATCCAGGCACCTTCATGCAAATCTCACCCTTCCCAAGCCAGTACCAGCCTCACACTATGGGACAGCAGGAATCCTGCAGACTGGCTCTGCGCAGGGCTCTTCCTTCTTTGCACAACACTTAGGGGCCTCTCCTTAAATTTCAACATGGATTGCTGGGAACTTCATATGCTGTTGATTGAGTCAGCAGGGAAGCAGCAGCCCTGTCTCCAGCAGGAAAATATTCCCTAACCATCCCTGGCTGCTCCCAGCAGCTCCAGCAGCACATCCGGAGTGCTGCCGAAGGTCTAAGGCACCATACGGATTAGCAGCACCGCAGGGCGATAGCTGACACTGTGCTGGAAAGCAGGATGAAGGGGGATGAAGCCAGCCACCTCCCTGCACCAGGGCTGCAGAGCTCCTGCCACGGATGGTGTCTGACCCGGGGAGCCCCAGTGGGAACGTGGAGAGGGAGAAGTGCTGCAGAGCCAGGCTTTGTACGGCTCATTGGAAAAGGGAGAGGAATCAGCCAGCCCAGTGCAAGGAGACGAGAGAAGCCAGCCTGGCTGCACCAGCAACAGAGCCAGGAGAGGAGCTGACACTGCTCTGGGGTGGCACAAGAGATGGCTCCATCCCTGCAACATGCTGCTTTACTACAAACTTCTGTGGAACAAAATAAGGTCTTTGCCAAACCAAACGAGCCCTGAGCCAGCTCCTTCCAAGGCTCCCTAGGATGCTCCACTCTACCCATGCCTTGGTGGGTGCCAAGCTCTTGTTGCGGGTTTCAGATTTTCTGTTTGGGTTTTTTTTCCAGCTGGTGCTGGATGTCCTTGACGAGCTTTTCTGCAAAGGTGGCATCAAGTCGGAGGAGTGGGGAAACCTGCCTGCGCTGAATAGTAAAATCTGCTGGCAACACCATGGGGCTTCTCCAGATGCTGTATCTAAATATAGACCCCTCATTTATTACCCTGCTGCCTTCTGGATTTGGTGTGAGAGGAGCCAGGGCACTGCACTGATGCTCCTCCGCACCCACGGCCAGAGACTGCCCGTACACATCCAGTTGCAGAAGCTCACATTGGCTTAAGCAGGATGCAAAGCATAAAATAGGCCATGAAACTTCTCCCTGGGTGTCTCCTGAGGAACGGGGAATGGTTTGCTGGTGAAATGCTGTAGCTCTGATCCCCCCACTCTGCATCACAGAGGGGTTTAGAGATGTGTTGGTATGAGCAGGTCCTGCCTGTGTGGAAAGGGATTCTCCCTGCTCCTGGCTGGAGCAGCGGTACCCAGACCACCTGGTGATGGATGCACAGCTTCCCTGTGGCTTCCCTGCCGATGAGAGGCAGGCACTCTTCCTCACCCAAACTGGCCACCGATGCCAGCCCTCCACCTGGCTGCACTTGCTCTCTCACTGGGACTACAGGTGAGGGATTTTTTTTTTCTGCTAAATACCAGGATTTGTGTCTTGTTGAATATCCCAGAGGGAAGAAGACATGCCCCCAGACCTGCAGCCTCTGTGACACCTTGCCAAGGTTTTCCTGAGAAAACCATTTCACCCATGGGAAATGTGGTCCTGGGGGGGAAGATGTTGATGCTCAAGGCAAGGCAGGCAGAGGAGGAGAGAGACCACATCCTGTGTGGCCAGGAGAGCACAAAATCCCACCAGGCTTAGCTGTGGGACATGGCATGAAGGCAGCTGCCGTGGGGCTGAGGCGCAGGCAGGAACAAGAGTGGTGAAGCCCAGGATGCCATGAAACGCTGCTGGCTGCCTCTCACACTGGCAGGCAGCTACAAGCTGCCAGGCTGCAGCACTGCTCCCCTGGCAGCCGACCCCACGCTGCCCCACGCAGCCTCCCTACCCTGGGCCAAGCTGCATGGCCACTTTGCCCAAGCCCCCGCAGGGAGTGTTTGAGGGAGCGGGACCAGGTGGGACCCCAAAGATGCTCCTGCTAAAACCCCAGTGCTGACCTCAGACCATGGCCCCATCACAGAGCCATCCCAGGAGATGCAGGGCTGGTGTGAGATGACCCCAAGTCTCCTGCCTGGGAAGAACAAGCTCCTGGGACCTTTCCCACTGCTCTCTGGTGGGGACATCAGAGCAGGGGCCCTGTGCAAGAGTCAGGAGGGGCAGGGTGCCACGCTGAGGGGGCTGCCATCAAACCTCAGGTTTCGTGTTGGCTGCGTCCATCGCTATAGCTAGGAAAATGGTAAAGAAAAAAGGATGTGCTGCAAGCCAGCTGCTACCCCAGCATGGCCGGGAAGCCAGGCAGGGCTGCGGCGCTGCTGGCTGCTCATGGCAGCCACCCCCCAGCTCTTGGCGCCAAGACCCATTGAGACGAGGCCAAGCAGGACGGGAACTCCAGGCATCCTGCCTCCTGCTGCTGGTGCTCCCAGCCGGCCGGTTCATGTTGGGACACCTGCTCCCTGGGTGGCCAGGGTGCCCCGCTGTCAGCACCACCAGCCGTGGCCACAGCTCCTGCCCCACGACCACAATGCTGGCCAAAAGAAACAGCCCTCCGGCTCCCCAGACCACCTGGCCTTTCCTCAACCAGCCACCCCACAGGGCGAGCAGGAGGCTGGGAAGTGTCAGGAGGGAAGGGGTTAGTCCATTAATCATCCCTGCTGGAGAGAGGTTGGACCCAGGGCTGATGACACCCACAGGAGCACCAGTCCTGCACCCCACACACTCCAGTACTCAGACCACGCAACGGCACCCTCCAACCAACAGGTCCTCGGCCCCCACAGGGCATCCCCACTGCCATGGGGGGTGCAGGGAGACTCTTGCTGCCAGCAGCCCGTGGGAGCCTGCAGTGGCACAGAGGGGAGGGAGCTGGGGCTCCGCAAGCTCACAGGGAGCCCTGTGCCCAGGAACATCCCTCAGCACAACCCTGGATAGAATGGGATTTTCCCAGTCTTGAGTTTCCCATTCAGTCCCTGCTTGGGGATCAGAGACAGGGGACATGTTTTGACCCTTTCCCCCCAAATCTCAAATCTTCCAACCAACCTCCACATTTTTGGAGCATGGGGAAGCCTGAAGTGGTCCAACCCTCACTGCATCCCCACGCTCGGGGCGGGCTGCCAGTCCCACGCTATGTTCTTCTGCCAGACCTTACAGATGGCACCAGGCTTTCTTTTGGGGGAATGTCTAGGCTCATGACACAGGAGCACATCAGAGAATTCCCCGTGTCTTTGGGGGCTGCTCCCCCTTCTCACCCCATTCCTTGCTCAGGGGCCACCCTATGCACAAAGACTTACAGCAACCCAAAAAAAATCCCAACCCAAACATGGTGTCTGGATGACCTCCCTGTGCTGACATCTGCTGAATCAGCAGAGGGGACACACAGACACTCTGCTTCTGCCTCCCCCCTCAGCTCCAGAGGCCTTTCCCCTGCTTTCCCCAGGCTCACGGGGGGCATCAGCCCTTGGGCAGCAGTTGGTATTTGGGTAACAGGCCACGGAGCACTGGGGATGCAGAGCTAGGAGCGTGGACGGCTGCGGCTGTCTGTCTGTCAGGACAACCGCAGCGCATGCGCCAGCAACTCTCCCACGGCCGCCAGCAAACACCCCCGGGGACCCCTGAGTCCAGATGTGTGGGGCGGCAGATGGGGGAAGAGCTCAGAGGGGAGCAGAGCTTGCCTGCCTGCAGCTCTGCCCTCCCTGCCGGCAGCATTCTGGGCTGGGGGGGCCTCCCATGGCATCACTGGTTTTGCCTCCCCCCCCCTCTGCCCCAGGCTGCAGCTTATTTTGGACAGTGACGTGCTGGGTGAGGCTTTGCTGCTGCCCTGCTAGAAGGAACCCTGTCCCTATCCCTGACAGGATGCTCTTCAAGAGGCTTCTTCTCCCTGAGCAGCTTGAGTCCCCTAGCTGTGCCTCAGTTTCCCCTGCTCACCCTCTGGCTAATGACCCTCTCCCACCTTTCCCCACAGGAGCATTTCACTTGCACCCGCCAAGGGATTTGCAGCGCTAAAGGGCTCCTGAAGTGCTAACTGTGCCCGGAGCCGGCTGGCATCCACCTTGGCAGATGTCCAGCGCCGCCCCAGAGAAACCTCTGCAAAAATCGCACCCTGTGCCTGCTGCCCCCCAGCACCAGGCAGCCCCTTGGCCCAGGCGTCGTCCCTCGCCAGGGGCACGGGTCCCACGAGAGGGAGGCAGTTTCGGGCCAGCAAGCACAGGGGACATCCAAAGAAGGAAAGGAGTCGGATGGATGGAGGAGCCGGCCGGGCTCCCTGGCCAGCCGGCTGGTCCGTACTGTAAAAGGAGTGGGAACAGGGACTGCAAAGCTCCGTTTTTAAGATGGCTGAGAAGCCGAGAGGAGGAGAAGGAGGAGGAGGACTACGACGACATTAACCCTCCCGGCACTGCGCTGCAGCCAAGGGACACCACGGTGGGGACTAATGGCAAGTTCCCTGAGGCTCCGCTTAACAGCAGATGGATCAGGGTCTCCCCAACTCCCACCCAATAAAATGCAGCTGATTATGCTTTCAGGACAGGCAGCGCCGAGTCGGGAGATGCTGCTCTCAGGCAGGCCAGGGAGGGAGGAGGAGGGGGCATGTGGGGGATGCCTGCAGAAGGGAAGGGACCCTCCACAGGGGCGGGACACTCAGCAGGGTTTCAAAGACCCCTTGAACACGGGCTCCCTGGGAAGGTGCCCTCTCCCTCATGCTGCCCCCAGCACAGCACCCCACCAGGGGCTCAGCAGCACCACAGGCACAGGAAAGGGGCACTCATGGGTGCCATCCCTCTGGGCATCTGCCCGTTGGCATTGCCATCCCTTCCTAGCCGCTCAGCAGGGAGCATCAGGGCTGAGCAGTTGCTCAGCTTCCCTTCTCTTTTCCCTGTGGACACGCATGTGAATAATCACGTTTTTCCTGCTTAATGTTTTCCTTTAAAAACACTGGGCTTGGCCTTCCCTGCAATTTTCTGTGGGATTCATCAGAGCTGCAGGAACCCAGGCACAGCGGCTGGAGAAGCAAAGGTACCGGGTACTTAACAGCAACTTCCCTTCTCCGAAATGTTTATTGGTCATTGACGTCAAGTAATTATTGAGAATTATTAATTAAGAAAGCATTTAAGCGTGTTGCTTTTGTTGAGGTTTTGGCGCTACAATTAGTTTATCGTCCAACAGGAGAAACATCAGCCTTTGCAGTTGCCTGGAGTGCAGCAAAGCACCTATAATTAATTTCCCTTTCCGCAGCAAGTGATTTGCTGTGACCTACCTTGGGGACATGCTTTTCTCCAGGTGTGCCAACCACAACAGCTCTGGAAACACCCAGCCATAGGGACCTCAAGAGGCCATTAGATGGGAACACCATGTCCCTCTAGCCTGTCACAGGCAACTACGTGTGGATAGTGGCTCTTTTCGGGAAAGCATCCTGGCCAGACGCCCTGATCCCAGAGAGGGCCTTGCACAGTTAGTGGGGTTGAGTCCCATGGTCTCTCCAGGGCCAACCTGCCAGGCTGCTGTGCCAGCCACTGCTGTTCCCCCAACTCTCCTGGCACCCACCTCCCCATGCCAACACTGGTGTCATGTTGCAAAGCACCTCTCTGCGGCTGAGAGCCCAGGCATGGTCTCATCTGCAGCTTCATGTGATGGGCAATTCTGTGCCAGACCCTGTCCCCATGTGTGGGCACCCCTGAGATGCTCAGCCCTAAGGGTTGGGCCAGGCTTGGCAGAAGACCAGTGGGCCAGGAGAGGAGATAGCTCTGTGCAGCCACCTGAGGCAGCTTGGACAAATGTAGCTTCTGGGGGCTCCCAGCCTCTCTCCTACCAAACAACAGCACACCTGGACAACCCCCCTTCCATAGGGTCAGAACCCCTTCCACAAGCACAGACCCCCACTTCCACAGGGGCACCAGTACGAGCCCACCCAGAAGGGGTCAGTCCTTCCCACTCCAAGTGGTCCAGGGCATGAATTTTGGTGGGTTATTGTTCCATTATTTTCTGGTTCCTCTGGCCCAAGGGAACATGACCCCACAGTGGGGCTGTGTCCTCATCTCATGTCAGCTCACTCTCCTCCTGCCATCTACTCTGCTTGGCCCCATCCTTGTACCCTGTCCCCCGTGGGAACATGGGCCTTGGAGGCCACTACGCTGCACCGGGCTGTGCCTTTGAGCTGCTGCGAGCCCCAGGGACCAACACAGCTCCTCAGTGATCGGGACACAGGGATGGGGTCCCTCTGCTACCCCATCCCAACCCCCTCAGCACTGGGCAGGCAGGGTAGGCCAGGCGGTGGGATGCGGAGTACACCGGCAGCAGCAGCAGAGGATATCCTGGGCTCCATACATGCCTAGCATGTGTAATGGAGCTGGTCCTGCGGGCAGCCCGGGTGCTGTGTGCTGCATCTCCTGCAGCGCTGCTGCATGCACACGCGCGCCCCACACGCGCCCCACGCTCCCCTGCTCTCACAGACCTGAGGCCAGCAGCAGTGCTGCTGCTCCAGCACGCCCAGCCCATTGAGCACCCAACCCGTGGCCCTGGCTGGAGAGGGGGTGATGGCCAGGAGGCTGGCAAACCCCACTGGAGGCTGGGTTGCCTCTTGGGATGGGGCTTGAGGGTTGCCCTGGGCTGGGATCCTGCAGCAGCCCAGGCAGAGCCCAGCAAGCTGTGGGCTGGTCCCTCCAGCAGCCATTTCTGCCTGCTCCCATCTCTGCCAGGGCACCAGAGGCTCTTCCTTCCCTGGGAGAGGCGGGGGGCCAGTGTGTGGGGGAGGCTGGGGGGCTCCAGAGCCCATGTCCCCCTTGAGTGGCAGGCAGTGCGGTTGCAGCCTGCGAGCAGAGGGTTCCTGCAGCCCTTCCATAGAGCAGGCGACGGCAGCCCCGCTGCCCGTAGCCCCGTGCTCCCAGTCCAATGCTGGGGCAGCCCCTCGCAGCCCTGGTGCACACACACAATCCCCGAGTGCGGCTCCAGGAAGGGCTGGCAGCCCCCACTCAGCAAGTGGGTCAGCTATATATACACAGAGCAGCCCCAGCAGCGCCGGTACCAGGCCCCTTCCTGCCTTGCATCATTGCCAACCTAAAAACCATGGCCTGGAGATGGAGGCTGGCTCATCCCGGGCTGTGGCAGCTGTGAAGTGCTGCCACATTGCCAAAGGCACCAGTGAATCTGCTCCTTCATATCCCGCACCCTGAGGGCTCCCAGCCCTGTGCCCTGCTTGGCCGGGGCAGTCACCACGGATGCGGGGGAACCAGGTGGCACCGACATCCTCCAGACAGATGTTCCCAGGAGGCCATGGCAGCAAGCTGTGTGCATACTCCTCCACACAGAGCAGGCCCCTGGGAGGGAGATTTCCACTTCCATTTATCGAAACCAGCCGCTCCAGCTCACTAGCACCAAGGCAACAAGCTCAAACCCCCTCATTAAGGCTGGGCAGACACCTCCTGGGCCTGAGGCGCGCAGGCATGCCCGCTCAGCAGCGTGCAGGCACGGGTTTGGCTCCTGGGGTGATGCCAAGCAGCCCCAGTGCGGCACACCACTGGGTAAGGACACTGTGCAGCAGGGCTGTTTAGTCCCAGTACCCCCAGTTTGTTGCACCCCAAGGGCAGATGCCTTCCCCAGTGTAACCTGCCCCCCCCCGCCTCAGCTGCACTGTTGTGGTTTGTGGGTCCAGCAGATCCAGCGCTGGAGGCCAGGAGAGGCATGGTTTGGGGTGCTTTGGGCTGCAGCCCCCTTCACAGCCTTGCTGGCTCTATGCAGGACAAGAGGGCTGGTGTTCATCCTGTGCCCCTGCAAGCAGCTGGAAAAGCCCTTTGCAGCCTACAGGTCTCCAGTCGTCTGCAGTCAAACCTCACCACCCTCTCACCCAGCCCGGAGGGTTGGTTATTAGGGAAAAACTCTTTAATGAGGCAGCTCATTAAAGGCAGGAACAGATTAGCCCAGGAACCTGAAGAACTCTGTGACTGTCAAGTTCAACAGTAGGAGAAATAAGCCTTTCCCTGGCAGTGGTTGGAGATGCTGCCTCAAAGCGGTGGGCTGAACCCATGAATCCTTAAAGCCCTTTCAAAGCCCTGCACCCTCCCAGGAGTCTGCGTGAGTTCTGAAGATGGAAGATGCTGGGAAGGGAGAACCATAGCTTGAAACCTATGGAAACACCCACTGAAATAGAAGCAGAAAATACTCCATCCCCAATAGTCAAGTTCAGGCACTGCCTCTGCCACTGATCAAGCAAAATCCCAGCACCAGTGTGGACTTCCAGCAGGGATGCTCCAGGGAGAAACCCTTTGCCATGACACAGCCCCACTGGACAGAAGCGACGTGGGAGGAGAGGCAAAGACAAGCAGAGTTCAGAGTTACAGCCACCAGAGAAAAATCATCCCTGGAAAAAAAGTCCCTCTCCACTTCCCACTGCAGGGAAAGGTTTGTAGACCATCTCTTTCCACGGTCAAATGAAAAGCTGGTGAGCGGTGGAACCTCAGGGTAAGTGGGGCACCCTGGGAAGTCAGGGTTACCTCAAAGCCACCCAGGCAGCAGGGAGAAGAATCAGGCCCGTGTGATGGCTGTTATGAATGAAGGTGGGAATGGTGCTGCTAAAGATAACTTGAGAACAGGTACTATTAATACTGTACTATTAATATACTATAGCACTACTATAGGGCTTTTTTCATGTGCTTTCTGCAAGGCTCTCTCTGGGATTGGTGAACACTAATGGATCGGGCCCTGCTACAACGCCGGGGAAGCAACTGTGCGTGTGCATCGCTGGAGCCCAGCAGCAGATTGATGCCCTCGAGGAATGAGGAGCAGCAGCAAGTGGCCGACCAAGCCAGCCACCGGCCACCGCCGTGGCAGCCCAGTGCCAGCCGGGCCCTCAGAGCGAGGATGCTGCGCGGGAGCTGCTGGCGATGCTGCCGCCGTGCTGGTTTCCATGACAACTTCAGCACTTGGCGCGAGATGGAGATGACGGGATCAGCCAGGAAAGTAACCGAGCGGAGCTGGCGTCCTCCGTCTGCCGTGGCTGGCGGCACAGCACTGCCAGCCCTGCGCGGCCGGCTGGCACAGGGTGAAGCCCTGGGAGCCTCCGGGCATCTGGGTCCCCCTCTCCTCACAGGAGTAAGGAGACATGTACCAGCTGCCAGTTGTCCCCGTGAAGCAGAGCCTGCCCATCCCATCGGTCCCTCCCTGACACCTCCATGTCAGGTCCCGGCCCCCAGCCCCGTGCTGGCTGGGTGCACACCCAGCACTGGAGCACCCAGCTGGGATTGTGCCCCTGGCTCTCGCCCTGGCGCTGCGTTTCCACTCCTGCTGGGGCTGCCTCCCCGGCGGCACCACCTCCGAGCACGCACATCTCTTCACACCCCAGTTTACGGTGTCAGGGCCAGCTGGCACCACGGGCAGCCTGGCAGGATGGTACTCACCTCCCCTCTGCAGCTCAAGGAGATGCTGCAAGCTGGGGCTGACCTGGCACTGGGGCCAGCTAAGCCCAGCAGTACCAGCCTGCACCAAAACAACCTGGACCCTCACCGGCCTCTGGCCCCCACAGAGGCTTTCCTTGGCTTCCAGGTAATGTAAGAGCAAGAGCTCCAGTCAGATGTGTTCAGCCAGACATTAAGGGGCACCACAGAGCAGCAGGGAACTGAACACTTGCAACATATGACTTCCCAGCTGGCATGGTCCCCCCAGCCCCAAAAGTCCCTGTTGCCCAGCTGAGGAGGGGTCCCGGAGGTCCACAGCCCTCACCAAGCCACCACATGTGGCCTCTGCGTTCCTAGTTTGCTGGCAGGGAGTGTGCGGGTCTGGGGCAGTGTGGCGGGTGGCTGGGACCCCCGGCACCCCCTCCCGCCCACACACAGCATCCTGCTGCACACCCTTTTATTCCAGCAGTGCAATTAGCCTTGCTGACCCCTGAAATCCTCAGCCTCTCTAAGCAGCCATGCATTAAATCCCGGATCCAAGAGTGGAAATAGACTTCGTAAAAGGCTTATGGCCCTATTTATTACATTTTACGCATGACGGAGTCCGACAGCACGGCAACAGCGCTGCGGTTGGCGCTGGCTCTGCGGATGGACAGACGGACAGATGGACAGGCAGGGTCTGGAGTGGGCAGCAGCGCCTTGGCGGGTGTCTCCTCCTGGAAGGGCTTGGGTTGCCAGCTGAGTGCTCCCTCAGATGCAAGCAGGCAGGGATATCGATCTAGATGAAAGCTAACACCGCTCTCGGGGCTGGGTAACCGTATCTGCCGCACATTTGTATTCCTTGGAGCAGGGCGGGAGGGCTGCAGCCATCTGCCGGAGTGGCTCGGGGATCCTGGGGACGCTGCAAGCCCTCCGGCTGGATTTCCAGTACTGCCTCCTCCCATTTCAATGTGCAGCTTTTACCTTCTCTATTTCACCTCCACCTTGCTTAGGGCCAAATAATACAGACCTGAGGAGGGCATCACAGAAATGGCAGGGTCCTTCTTTCAGACCCAAAGCCACCTCCGTGCAGCAGGGACTGGTGGGGCTGCCAGGTCCCTGCCGGGTGATGAGAGACGAGGGGCCATGGTGCAAGGTTGTACAAGGGCACCGTGCAAAGCCAGAGCGCATGCGTTCACTGACGCCGTCCTGGGCATCCCACCATTTATCCAGGTGGCTCTGGCCCTGGTGGACTGGGTGAGGTGGTATGAGGCTGTGCAGCCTTGAGCTGGGCAGAGGGCACAGTGAGGGGCAGGGACGGGCAGCAGGCAGACGGGGAGGAATTCAGACATGCCAGCACCCGCAAGCCATGGCTTGCAGAGGAAGCAACAAGCAGAGCACAGAGATGAAAGCTCAAATATCTGAGGGACCTTCTGCTTTCCTGCAGCAAACATATGGAATCCTCCTGCAGATCTCCATCAGGGACACAAGACAGATTAGGGAGCCCCTGCAGCAGCATAAGGCAGCCAGGCTCTTGCTGTCAGTGCTGCAAAGCGGGGAGGAGCAGAGGGGGCACACAACGGTGTCCCCTCCATGCAGTTACAAATAGCTGCTGCAGAGACTCAAGCAGGACACCATGCACTCCATGATCCAAGTCCCTGGGACAGCAGCACACACGGACACAAACAGCAGCTCCCTGCTTCATCAGAAAGACCCCACAGCACCCACATCACAGGGCAGTCAGAGGTGTCAAGAAAGAAGAGCAAGGGTGACCCCGTGTACCTCTGAGATACTCCGATTCCATCAAATTTTGGTGCAATGTGTGAGCTTTATTGATCTCAGGTGGTACAAGAGAATCTTCGAATCACAGAATGGTTTGGGTGGAAGGGACTTTAAAGATCATCTAGTTCCAATTCCCCTGCCATGGGCAGGCATACCTCCCTCTAGATGAGGTTGCTCAAAGCCCCATCCAGCCTGGCCTTGAACACTTCCAGGGATGGGGCAGCCACAGCTGCTCTGGGCAATCAGTTCCAGTGTCTTACCATCCTCCGAGTAAAAAATTTCTTTGTGATACCTAATCTAAATCTACTCTCTTCCAGTTTAAAACCATTACTCCCTGTCCCATCACTACATGCCTTTGTAAAAAGTCCCTCTCCAGCTTTCTTGTAGGCTTCCTTCAGATACCAGAAGGCTGCTATAAAGTCTCCTTGGAGCCCACCAAGCCATGTGGGCAAGTTAGTGAGGTGGTCAGACCACTGAGGCAAACCCATCTCCTGTGCTCACTCTGAAGGCAATGAGGGGTCCTGCATCAAGAAGCAGAAGGGTGTCCATGGGCTGTTCACAGTGGCCAGATCCTGGTGCCAACTGAGTCTCGGCCAAGCGTCAAGGTCCCAGTGCCTGTGAGGGTGGGGAGTTACATCCCTGGGAAGGGGAAGTGGCATCTGTGGGGCATCCCCCAGCTTGGCACTTCAAAGGGTTGGTCCCACATCTTTCACTAGTAGAGCTCAAAGGACTTTGATGCCTGCAGTGCCCCATACACCTAAGGGCAGAAGGACCTTCGCCCTTCCTTGCCTTTCTGCCCAGCCCCACGTTGCAGCAGTGGCTCTGCTCCAGCAGCCCTGAATGATCACTCCGAGGTGCTGCAGCCTCACGGGGCCCTTTGGCAGGGCAGGACCTGGAGGGCTCACCCCATAGCTCAGCTCTGCTCCTGTGCTTTGGAGCACAGCTCCTTCCTCCAAGGGGAGGCAACGGCATGTTAGCAAAAAGCGTATTTGGGCATAGATGGGCTCTGGCCTCAAAAGGCATCGAGGCATTTAGGAAAAAAACTGCAGTTCACATCTCAGAAGATTCCTGCTGCCCCACCAGCCTGTGCAGCCCTGTCACTGCTGCAAGCTCCTCGCTGCCCCAGGACAGCTGCAAGCCCTCCCTGCTAACGGCGGGGGAATAGCCCTCCTGGCTTGATTAAAAGAGGCTTGAACTCCCCCAAAAGCCCATCCACAAAGGTCCCATACCCGCCAGGGCACTCACAGACTAATCCTCCCTCCAGAGCAGCTGCTATATTTAGGTATCTAAATGCAACAGAGTGGCTCTTTCCAAAAAAGAGTTAGTTTGGGTTACATAAATACAGAGAGAAAGTTGAAAGCTGTGTTTCCAGGTCCTTCCACAGCCATAAAAGCGAGCAGCAGAGATGGGGACTGTCTCCCCCCGATAATCTGCCTTTCATTTATTTTCGACTCAGCTGGATGTGGTTTCCAGCTCTTCTGGGCAGATGGGCAGCAGACAAGTGGTGCAAGCTGAGACGAGGGAGCCTGGGCGAGCAGACCCTCACAGGTCGCCATGGGGAGGCAGTGGCATGGGGGCTGCCAGTGCACCCCATCCCAGGAGCGCGAACACAAGAACAGAGAAGCCATCGCTGCAGACAGGTCCAGCTGCACAAGGATAGCACGGGCAGGAGAAGTCAACAGAAGTAAACCAACCAAGCAGCTCCAGCCCTTCCCACCAGTGCCTGTCCTAACAGTCCCCCTACGACATCCCTCCCCGCTCAGCAGCTGACTTCCTTCCTCCAGCATCCACTTCCACATCCCAAAGCCTCTGGTCCCAGGAGGAGGGGAGGCACATGTGCACCAGCCTGTCCACGCACGACCATGTTCTGCACAGCTATGGCTGCTCACCCCGAGCCCCGGGGCTGCAGGGCAGGGGTTGCCCCTGCTCCCCAGCTCAGCTGCTGGTATGAACCGTTGAGAAGGGCTGGTTGCTGGTCATCAGCAAAGCCATCCCCACCAGAGCTGGGCAGCAACATGCACCGCAAGGGTTTCTGGGGACATGTACCCCGTGCTTTCATTTTCAAAATATATATAAATAGACATACTTATTCCTTCCTAAAAGGACATGGCCACCAAAAAAAAAAATAAAAAAAAAAAAGGCAGCTCAAATACCATCCAGCCTTTCAGCCTGAGAAAACCAGAAAACCACACAGTTCTCACAGGCTTGAGTTCTGTTACCTGGGAAATGGGTTTCAGCACCCAAAACCCACACGCTCCAGTCTCCTGGTGGGGCCCACACAGAGATAGAAACTTCCTTTTTTAAGAAAACCATTTGCAGTTTTTTTCTTTTTGTTATTAGCATGGTTGGGTCGTGACTATCCGTGTGCAAGCTTGCTCGCACAGACAAACGATGTTGGTTGGTTTAAACCTCCAGCTCCAGCCACGCAGAGCTCTGGGATTTGTGCTCTTCAAAGGAAGGTTTAAAAATCTTCCCATCATTAAGATGCTGGAAGGTGGCTCTGAGCCGCACACACCTCGCACAGGCAGGGCTGCAGGCCCCAGAGCAGAGGGGGGAAAAAAGGCAGCTAAGCAGCCGTGGCTGAAAGAGGATCAACAGGAATGCAGAGTTTAATTAGCTGGAAGCAAGGGCCATGGAAGTCGCGAGTGTTTGCGAGGAGGCTGTGTGAGTCCCGGGAAATCAGGAGAGAAAAACTTGAGTGGGAACAAAGTTCGGCCCCACCGTGCTGGGTGCCAGGTGAGCAACCTCTGTGTGGCAGGAAAGGGCCCTGCCAGCTCACCTGGTACCAGCCCCCGTGCAGCCCCCGTGTCCTGCCCTGCCCTGCCCAGTGCTGCTGGCCAGCAGGCAGTGCCCGATGCCCCCCTGGCACACAGGCAGCGGCTCTGCCCCTGCTCCCAGCCCGGGGAGCGCAGGGTCTGCCTGGGACACCCGCGAGGACCCAAAGGACTGCAGCCACCACAGCCCTGCACCCACCGGTGCTGGCACGGGATGCTGGCAGAGGAGCTGGCCTCTGCAGGGGACAGAGAAGCCAGATCCTGCCCCTGCTTTGATCTTCAAGGGGAGCTGTGAGAGTGTGATGTTTTACACCTCCAGCTCCTCGCTGTTATCCAGACGGGTGAAAAACCATCCCCCCGGCTGCAACGAGCGCTGCTCTTTGCTCTAACCCAGCCTGGCGTCTGCGGGGCTGGCTGGAGCTCAGTCTCGTGTGCATGCAAAGGGTCATGGCGATGTCCCGCTGGGATGTTTCCTGAAACACTCCACAGCTACATTTGCACTTTCTTCAATAATAAAAAAAAAAAAGATAACCTAACTCACTCCTATCTAGGCACTTTGGCTAAAAACGAAGCAAAAGAGGGCTCAGCAAGAAGGCTGCCGAGGCTGGGGGGACAGGGACCACACTGCCTGCTCCTGGCAGCAGCTTCCCTGGGCTGAGGGACAGCTGGGGCAGCTCCCGCAGTGGGTCCTCTCATGGCAGGACAACCAGGTCCCCAGCTGTCACTTGCAGGCAACGAAACCTGCAGTCCCCCCTCATCCGGGCAGGAGGGAGGAGGAGAAACATGATTAGAGGCAGCTGGGCTTCCTTCCGTCCGCAGGGCACATCGTCTGCCCCAGCACGCTGCTCTGACGGCAGCACAGCCCCAGCTCAGCCCCCCGCCTGCGTCGGGATGCTCTGCCCTCTCCCCTCCATCTCCCCCCGCCACAGGATTTCCTTGCTCTTGATGTGCACGAAAATTAGGAAATGAGGGTTCCTCGGGGACTAGGTGGGGAAGGCAGCTTTTGGCTGGGGGAAAGGATGACACCTCCCACACCCCTTGCCCCGCTGCCCCACACGCTGGGGTCGGAAGGGGTCCTGCAGCCTCCCCAGACAAAGGCCAGGGAAGCAGAAGTGACAGCAGCCATGAACTTGCTGCAAACTGAACCAGGAACGGGGGAGCCTGGCCGGTGGCGCTGGCTCAGCAGAAGGGGCCGCTGGGGCCGGCGTGGTCCCAGCCGCTGCAGGCAGTGACCACAGGGCGCAGAAGAAGAATTTAGAAAATGCATCTCGGTAAAGATACGCTGCCCTGCAACCATAGTCGCTGCAAGAGCTTGAGGCACTCGTTTTATCCTCCGCCACCTCAGCAGAAAAACATCCATATAAAGCATGTACTGCTCTGTCCCAGGGGAGGGGAGAAGTGTCACATCAGCCCTCCTGGTGCGCCAGGGTCTCTCCCGCTTCAGCCCCCATCACACAGGCTCCCCCTGCCCAAGGGCAGAGGCATCCTGCTCCCAGCTGCCAGGGCAAATGCCTGCCTGCGTGCTGCATGGGTGGGCAGAATGCCGTGGGAGGGGTGGGTGAGCACAGGAGGGTATAAAAAGCTCCTCTGATACTTCAGAGGATCCTCACTGTGGTCCCTGGGCACACAATGCTGAGGAGCATCCTCCCCCACAGAGCCCTCCTCACTCGCAGGTAGGGGGAGGCACCCAGAACCCATCAGCTTTGCCTGGGGACAGCAGGGATGCAAGATAAGCAAAGCATTTTCCCTTAGCCCCACACCACTGCCCGGGAGCCGCGGTGATCAAAGGTTAGTCTGGCTACTGGATGGAGCCACATGAAGGAGCCCCCAGGGCTACCAAAAGTCTCCACACCCCCTACCAGCAGGCACCAGACTTGCTGCATGGGGAACCCCTCCCCAGGGGGTTTCCAGCTCTTACAGGGCCAAAAGAAATCTCCAGCTTTTCTTTTTCCTTGTCTTAATTCTGAAGCGCACGGGTTTAACGTAGTAATTTGCAGCAGCTCAACCCGGAGGAGGCTGCAGCGAGTCGGAGCCAAGTAAGGACACGGCTGAAGAGACCCTGAGCACAGCCAGGTCTGCGCAAAGTCCTTCGGCATTTCTTGGAAGCTCCCATTATAAAAAAACCCAATAAATAAATAAACAATAATTTGTGAGCCAGAGCACAGGAAAAGTGCTGAAGAGCAGAACAGCCAAGCGATAAGGGAAGGGAAACACATTGGCTGGGCCATCGCTGGGTGCCTGTGGAGCGGCTGCCCCTGGAAGTAGGTCATTACCTCGCCTGACCACCCACCCCATTAACTCCAACCTTTAGTCTCTGGTCTGTTACTACAAGCGGAGGCAGCTTAAAGCATCCTCCTCCAGGCGCTGGCGAGAGGGTGGTCAGCCGGGCAGCAGGCGGGCGGTGGGAACCTGCCCACCCCACGCAGGCGGGGGAGCCGGCTGCCCGCTCTGGGGGGGCAGGCAAGGCGCTGCCCCAGCCCGTGCCCCCCGGGGAGGATGAGTGCCACGTGGCCGGGACGGCGGCGGTTGGCCCGGCACGGCCGCGCTGGCAGCGGTGGCTCCGGCACGTACAAAGTTCCCCCTCTGCTAAATCACTTGAGGCTGCCAAGCAGTCACGAGAAATATAAGCCCGCGCGGGGTTGCCATGGAGCGGGGCTCGGCTGTGGGAGCCCGAAGCTGATTCCTTCAGCAAACGGGTTTGCCCGTCGAAGCCCTGCGGGCAGCTCGTGGCCCTGGTTTCTCTTGCCGTGGCTCCTCGGAGGTGGCCAGGGAGTACAACACGTGTGTTCCCAAGCACAGCCAGAGCCCCCTCCGCGCTGGAGAGTCCCGCGGGGCGCTCGGGCTCAGTGTGCCCTGCGGGGATGGTGCCCCTCGCCCTGGTGATGCCATCTCCCCAAGGCCACGGGCAGGCAAAAGGAGCGGCAGCTCTGGTGGCGTTTGTCCCGCAGGCGGCAAAGGCACGGGTTGTCCCCACACACCACCTCTGCCTCAGCTGGATGGGTGACATCCCTGAGCTCCTGTGGGTGCTGGCACGTGTTGGCCAGGGGAGAAAATGTTCCTGCTGGAACATGAACATGGGGCTCTGCCACGAGCCAGCCCTCGACCCCACCAAGAGAAATCTCAGAGTCTGGACGGCTCCTGCACCTTGAGACCAATGAGCAGCAGTGGATGGCAGCACAGCAAATGGCCTGCCAGGAGCTAACTCACGGTCTCCCTGTCCCCAGCCTTGTGCTGGGGACAACGGGACCCATTTCTCAAAGCCAGGAAGGGTTTTAGGGCAGGAAGGGCATCCCCCGGGCATTTTTCACTGGACAACTGACAGCGCTGAAGTGCCGGAGCAAGTGGAGTTTCTAACTACAAAGAGGCTTTTGACATTGGAAAGGTTAATGTGGGAGAGAGATCCGTCTCCTTCACAAAGCTCCCTTTGCTGGAGGCAGTGGGTTAAGACCTTAATTATTCACCTGTTGGAGATGTGCCTTTCCATTACGGCATGAGACCAGGGCAGGGATGTGCAGGCAGGAGGGGGGGAAGCCCATGGCGTGGGGCGGCCCTGCAGCACAGCCAGGGTGGGCAGCACCGGGGGGTCCTGTCAAAAGCCGGGGGGTGAAAGCGAGTGGGTGTGCAGGGAGGCTCCCCAAGGGGCCAGATTTCAGACAAGCCCTCCTTTCTCCCTGTCACTGCTCCCTCCGGCTGCTCCCTCCCGGCTCGGAGCGGCGGGCTCAGCAGCACACCACGCTTGCTGCAGCGCGGGCAGCTGCCGGCATCCCCAGCAACCACCCCCTCGCACACGTACCGGTGTGGCCCCTGCAAACAGCCACCCTTGGTAACAGCCACCATGCCACAGCAGGGCCACCCGGGAGAGCCAGGGATGCCTCCAGCCCTGGGGATGCTGCAGCCCTTCAATCCAAGCTGCAGCAATGCAGCCAGGCTGAGGATAACACTCTGCACAGGCCCTTGGGCTGGCTCAGACATCCAGGCTCCCCTCCCCGAAATCTCTGAGAGGTACGCTGCAGAAAAAGCAGAATATCCGTCTGCTCACTGAGGACTGTCAGAAATTAGGGATGCATCTCCACTTCGTTACTAACAGTAATAACCCACCCGATGGATCACTTTTTCACCGAGGGCTTCGCTGTGCCTCCTGCACTCATCAATGGATTAAGCTGTTAGCAGGAGGCTGAGAAGTTAAAGAGGGAATATTGTATTTCAGTTAATGTGATCTTTAAGCATCTCTCCAAGAAGCAGCCTGAGTTTGGGTTGTTTTTTTTTTCCCCCTGCTGCACTTTGTTTGGGGTTTTTAACCAAATCAAAGCGTAAGCAGTCAAACTGCTCCTGCTTCTCGCGGGGATGCTGAGAGTCGGCGGCTGCTCCGCGCTGTCCTCGGCAGAGCTGCCTGGCTGCCCTCTCCATCGCCCGGTGCCAGCAGACCGACCAGCTACAACCAGCTTCAGACCTCTCAGCAGCACAGGGTTGCACAAAATGGATTAAGCGGGCCCAGAAATGACACATTTTGAGTCGCAGCAAAACAAAAATCATCCTTTTTTTTNCAGCCAAAAAAAAATCTTCCTTTTTTTTTTTTTTTTTCGTTGTTGTTGTTAAAAAGGGAAAAGGAGTTGGCAGGAGAAAGGCAGATACCAAGTGAAGAACCCTGATTTTGATTTCTGCAGCAATGCAGGTACCACGTGAATCATCGCTGTCCTCGATATGTAAATAGAGGTTAGCAGGCATCCTCAGCACAAGCCCATATAACTGAGGGACTGATGCAAATATCCACGTCAAGCCTTCACCATCCATCTCCCTGACAGCCCTCCCAAGAATTCCTCCACTGGAGAGGAAGGGATCGCCTGGCACCTGCGCACACCCAGCTGCACCTTTCTCAAAACCTACTGCGAAAGCAAGGACCGGGGAGGAGCGAGTGAGGGGAAAGAGAGGAGGCAAGTCAGAGTTCCTCAAGATTTCCACGAAGGAAATGGCTAATATTCGTGATCTCATGGCCTCCTGACACTGTAGCCTCTCAGGATAATCTGATCTTGTGGTGGAGCACTGGGGACTTTGCGGAAGCAGCTTTCGGGCTTCATTGAGAAGTCGGTAACCCAGTTGTAAGCAGAGGCTGGTACAGTAGTACTGGGGAGAGACGTCAGCGGCCAGCCCGGCACCGCCTCCCGCTCCGAGTTATAAAGCAGGCATGTGACAGCAGCCAGGGCTGGAGCCTTCCCTGCGGTTTCATCACAGGTTAAGGTACAAGCACAACACACGCTTACAACTTCAGGCGTTTCTTAAGCAAATGCATGCAAATCATAGCTGGGGGGGGCTTCTTCCCCCACCCTCCCCTCCTTTCTTCTTTTTTCTTTTCTTTTCTTTTCGCCCCAGCTTTTAACCCCTCTGCGCACGTGGGGTCAGAGAGGAAATGCAATTATGAGAAGCAGGCGCGGGGCAGGAGAGCGAAGGCAGCTGCACACCGCTGCTCGGGAACCTGCAGCGGGGCTGCGAAGATCCCTCTGCCGCTCTTCACATCACACCCCCGCAGACGTCGGCCTCGCACTAACTGTGCGCTACCTGCTCTGCTCCCTCCGACACAGAGCGCTGTGGGAGAGGGGGAGAAAAAAGGGGGCTCCAGCACAGCAAACTGGATTTTTAAGAGATGCCATAAAAATGGTCTTATTTCACCACAGGCCATTTCGCAGTCCCCAGTTTTGCAGGGGATGTTCACAACATGGTGATGGTTTTGCACCAGAGAAAGACGACAGTTCTCAGGGGGTTTTTCCCCCCTTAGCAGTCCGTTCTTTGGACTAAGATCCCAAAATTGGCATGCCAAATGCTGACCAGAAAAGCAAAATGAAACAAGCGTTGAGACGCGTGCTGCAATCACAGGAGCTTCTCATTTCATGTTAAGCACGGGGAGAACGGGCCGGTTATTGCAGGGAAGCGGAGCCAAGGAACTTTCACCTGCCCAGGGAGCATCGGGGCTGGGGGGGGAGCTGCAGCCTTCCTGCCATCCCACCCGGGGACAGCATCCCACACAACCTGCCTCCTCTTCTCTAGCCCACCGTTCCCTCGGCAATAATAAATCCGTCCCAATCAGAAAACGCAAACCGCTTACAAAATCATCTCGGCCCACTTCTCACCCTTCCTGACCCTTCTGCTGTAATCAACCTGTCAGCAGCTCTTCGTTAGCAAGCGAAGCTCCCGCCTCCCCCTCGCTCTGCCCCCAGCAAACCGCTCGGGTCCCCTGCCAAGCCGGAGCACTCCGGAGCTGGTGCCCGCGAGGAGAGGTGCCGGGACTACATCAATCTAGCTGGTGGCAAGACCTGCCTGGTTCTGTCTGGCACATGCACCAGGGGCAAATCTGATTTGCCGAGTCTTGAGACCTTATTTGTTTTGAACCCAAACAGCAGGATTAGTCCCCGTCCCGCTCCCCGCACAGCACACGCTCCGGCTGTTTGCAATCCCGGAGCTAAACTGGTGAGAGAGCAAGGGTTGGGATGAATGCGCTAGCTTCACAATCGAAGCTATTTTGTAATCCCTGGTTATGAAAGTGAAGGGCTGGAGGGATGATATATAACTAAGGAAAACTCTTCCCACTTGCACCAGCCTCATCAATCCAGCTGGGAAATGTGCGGTTGTGCTCCAGATCAGTCACGGCTCTTTGCTACTGCCCGGCTTTATTGTATAGCGCTTCTCTTCCACCCCCCAAAATGGAAAAGCATGCAAGCCCTATAGCCAGCACGGCTCGCTCTCGTGATCGTGCGAGAGCTGCCAAGGAGCCTTAATCTGATTTTAATCCTCCAGCTCCGTCCAAAACGGATGCCCATCCAGATTTTGGAGTGCCGAGACCCCTGTCCCTGCCTACCAACCCCCCTCCTCTCCCCCCCCC
>VZRU01003475.1:115400-126399 GCA_013398155.1 Pedionomus torquatus
CCCCCCACACCCGCAGAGCCCTAGACATGGGAGAAGTGCTAGTTTTTTCCTGGAAAAATCACATTAATCATTGTCAGCACCGCCTTCCTGGCCTTTGTCACAGTTTGGTGCCCCAGTGCCAGCCTCCTTTTAAAAGCATTATTTATTTTTAATAAAAGCTGATCTAAACAGCAACATCGTCGGGACAATAAAAATAAAAATGCAGTGGTTGTCACAACCGTCAGGTCCCCGGGGACCGGCAGTGCCCGGCTGCGCTCCCCTCCAGCCTGCCTTGCCAGACGGGCAGAGGAGGAAACACGCGGCAGCCTCTGCACCAGCAAAAGCAGCGCCTGGGCTGGTTTTTTAACACGCAGGTGCACTCCTTGTGTACACTTGCTATTTTCTCAATGTTTAGTAACTTCAATCTCATTTACTGCATGCAAATATGACATACGGAAATGTTGGGAAGTAAACTAGTTTGTTAAGCCCCTTCATTAAATGAACTATCTACTATTAAAATATCTGTGTTGTAATATCCATGTTGTAATTTGCTGATACCCCATTAGCAACAGTAATAAGAAATGATGCTTATCCATACAAAGCTAGATTTCCAGTGCACAGATCTGGTAGCAAGCGTTGAGTCAGTGCACAGCATCTCCATCTGCCCGTGGAGATGTGGTGGGTCACGGGGCAGTGTTTCAATGCTGGTGGCCAAGCTGAGATCTTCACCCTGAGGTTCTGCCTCTGTTGCCCAGCCCCAGCTCCATGGCAGTGTCCCACCAGGCATGGTGAGTGGGAAGCGAGCAGGAAGCACGCCTCCCTCGCCTCCTGAACATCTCTGCTCCTTCCCTCACTCTTCCTTCTGGCAGATGGGAATAAAGCTGTACCAGAGGCCCTGGGGAGATCCCCTCCTGGCTCCTGCACACCCCTGTCCCTGCGGCTCTGCACACTCTGGCTGACTCCGCCAGTTTCTCCCTTGGGGCCATGGCTTTTGGCAGGGCTGGGCAGGGGCAGAGTGCCGCACCAGGGCTCCTCTCAAGCTTGGTTTCTCCCCAGGTTTTCCAGACTGGCTTTATTTTCAGGCACGAGCCCTGTGAGCAGCTGCATTTGAATGCCTCCTGTCCTGAGTGGAGTGTAGCCGTGGCTGGGACAAAACAAAACCAGCATTCACAGGCCGTCATTTAAATTCCCAGCAGCTGTTCCCTCCCAGCACGCTCACGCCTGCCCTCCTTTGCCGTCTACGGGCACTTTTGGGGGCTTTTTCCTGGGGTGGTAGGAGAGCAGACAGGCAGGCACCCCTGGGACACTGCCTAAAGCCAGTGCGATGGGGCTTTGGGCCAGGCGTCGCCGCAGGACCCCAGGCAGGAGCCACGCGGTGCCTTTTGGCCCCGAGTGCACTCACATGAGAGAGAAATTGCTTNAGGGGAGCAGGCAGGGAGCGGGCAGGGAGCGGGCAGGGGAGCGGGCAGGGAGCGGGCAGCAGCACGCCGGGCTCCGGCAGCAGCAGCGAGCACGCTGCGGTTTTCCAGCCGGAGCCAGGCAGCTGCTGTGAAGAGCTGGTGGTGAAAAGCTGCCTGCAATCCCATTACGGCTGCGAGCACAAATGAGTTTAGTGGCCTCAATTTAATTCCCATTTGTACATGGTGGAAAAAAAAAAAAAAAAAAAAAAAGGAAAAAAGAGGAAGAAGGGTGAAATCACGGATCGGTCTGGACCGGCTGGGATCGGGATATGTGAGCTGCAGCCTCATGGGAGGCACGAGCTGCCAGGGATGTGCCCAGCTCCGGGCAGAGGGTGCTGCACCGGTGGCAGGGATGGGTGCTGGAGGGAAGGACAGGGACACATCACTCTGGTTGGATGTCCCCAGCACACCCGAGCCCAGGCTGGGAGAGTCGCTGCAGTTTCATGTAGTGGAGCCCACCGTGCATGGGGCTCTCCCCATCCTGGCTGGAGACCCACATCGACAGTGAGTGCATGGGCTGCTGTGGGCCAAGCCTAGCCCCGTGGGGCCACTGCCTGTATCTCTCTCCTCTCTTCATCCCTGGGATGTGTGTGGGGCTGGAACAGACCTGGCCGGGGGAAGGCTGGGGGAGGGAAGATGCTGCTTAAAGCCCCGAGGAGAGAAGGCTCCGATTTCAAAAATAAAGTGAGGATTTTCATCTATATTTGCTTAGCGAGTTAATGACTTTATTTCTGATTTGATGCTCTTGTCTCTGATGACTCAGGCACAAAAAGAGAGAGCAGATAAGAGCAAAGAGGCCTGGCTGGAGGGATGCTGGTAGCTGCTCAGTGCCCAGCGTGCCCTGGCCTGGATCCCTTCCAGGGGATTCCAGAAATGCTGTCAGCACCAGGAGCAGGACTGCAGGCACAGGGAAGTCAGAAGCTTGGGGAGTGAAAGCAGGAGCAGCCATCCCTGATAAGAGATGGATCTGCCCTGTTATGGCTATGGCAATTGCACTAACAAGAGCACTAAGTATTTTCTATTTGGCATGACCTGCCTGGATCACGCTGTACCACCCCGGCCCTCTGCCCTTGGCCTCTTCTGGAAGGAATAAGCCTCTCTGACGGGAGGAGAGGAGCACTTCTCCTTCCCATGACACTTCCAGGGACCTGGCTGCCAGTCTCTTGCCGAGGCCTGGCAAGCAGCAGGGAATACACCCAGCCTGGGGGAGTGAATCAGTCCCAGAGCCACCCAGCCTCTCTCCAGCTCCATTTCTCCACCACGAGAAGCAGACAGAGGTGTTTAGACTGAATTAGCTGTTTTAATCAGGAGGGTAATCCCTATCTCACTGCACCCTGTTCCTCCCAAGAAACAGGGCAAAACAGGCTATTTTTTTTCTCCTCTCCCTCATTGCTTGTTTCCAACTTCTACAAGCCCCACAGAGACGTGAGCAGATCTCTCTGCAGCTGGAGGGCTAGCATCTCAGCTCTTCCAAATAAATAGAAAATGACCCAGTTTCTTTATTTTCCTCTTTTCCCGAAGTCCAAGCACCCAAAAAATGAGACAGTAAGTAGAAGCCACAAATAGATTTCATGTGTCCTGACAGCTGGGAGATGAAAGCAGGGGAAACGGCTCTAGCACCCCCTGCTCTGACCCAGGTATGGCAGCAGCACTTTCCCTGGGATTAACTTTCCCAGGTCAACGATACAGGAGAGGCTTTGGGGCTGACCCCCAGCTCAAGTCCCACATTTCCTACAGACTGCTTGGGAAAGCTGTCATCCCCTTGGGGGATCCGGTGCTGTAGGCTCCCAGCCGTGGTGGGGTTTGGATGAGATGAGGTCCCAGGGTGGTGGGGGGGGGATGCTGGCTGGCCTGGTGCTCCAAGGAACATCTCCCTGAGGCAGCTCAGCTTCACAGCCCCAGGCTCTGCTGGCACTGCAGCTTGATGCACCTCTGCTTCCAGCTGGGAATGGCTTGGTTAGGTGAAGGAAACCCTTTTTTCCTTGGATTTTTTTGTCTTCGGTCCTTTTATTTAATGATGCCAAGGGGGGTCATATGGTGCCTGCAGCCCATGGGGACCAGGCTCATCTGAGGCAGGGGGAGAGCCTCCTGGGGGTTGTTCCCGTCGGCCTTACTCCAGGTATTAAGGTGAGCAGCAGAAATTGCCCAGCCTTCAACTATTCCTATCATGTCCCATCTGGAGACAGAAATCTGCCTGCTGGCTTTACAATTAAAATTGAAATTATTTGATTATGGAGCTTCATTAGTAAAAACAAACACCAGGCAGCCTTCTCACTTCTCCCCTCATCCCCACCCAGCCATTCTGCCCTGGGGCTGTTCTAGGTAAATCCCAGCCAGGATGCGGGCTGGGTACACAAAGGGCATTCTTGTCTGCAGCTTGTAGCTACAGTCGGGTGCAGCCCAAATGAGGCAAATTTTACACCCACAAATCACCTTCATTGGGTAGAGATGCAGCAGCAGCCTCAGACTGGTGGCTCGATGGGCTGCTGCTCGACAGCAGACATAACGATGGATGGCAGCAGGACGGTTCCCAGCCCCCCCAGCCTGCTGAAGGCTTGCAGAGCTTACCAGGGGCTGGGGGCCAGGGGGGCTCCCAAAGGGCTTGAGGCTTCTGATTTTGACTCCCTTCCCTTCGTCGTGCGAGTCTTTGCAATGGGGCTATTTGCACCTTCATAGCAACCTGGAATTGCCTTTGCAAAAAAAAAAAAAAAAAAATCTGTTTATCTTCCCCTCAACTGATTCATCCTTGGGGGGTAAGCGGGGAGCACGGGGAAGGGCTGAGCTGGCACGGGGCAGGCTGCCCGTCACGCATGCAGATGTTCAAGTCCCCAAAGCTGTGGCAGTTCTGGGAGAAGTAATTCAATTAACACTCGGGGCCTTGGGAACAGGCTGTGCAGGCTGGGAGAGGAGGAATGCTAATGAAGGAGGGCTGGGGAATGCTGCTGGGTTAGAGTGCCCGTGGCCTGGCTGCTCCCAGCGCCTGGTTCTCTCTAGCAGGTGGCATGGCTCCGGGCAGCGGGGAGGTGAGGTGTGAATTAGGCAGCTCTTCTGTTGGATGGGAGGAAAGGGCTTTGAAATGGCTTCTGACACTGAATTGGTGGCCCCTCAAAAAGGGCCTGTGGCAGAAGAGGAATGCGCTGTCTCCCCTGCAGCATGCCAGCGGGCAGCCCTGCCAGGGTCCCACTCCTGCAGAAGGCAGGGTGACCCCTCTGCCCGTGGGCAGGGACACTTCCCTTCAGTGCTCACCTGAGCTTCTCCATCCCCACCTTCCACAGCACCATCTGCATTTGCTCCAGCATAAAAGTATTCTGGGGGGTGGGGGGAGTGGGGCCTCCCCAGCACCACAGCGTATTCCTGCATCTGGGAACTGGCCAAGGAGACTGAGCCACGGTGCCCGCAGACCGGGGACCCAGGCTGTCTGGGACCCAAGAGCCCCTTTAGCCCTCCCTGTGTAAAAAAGGGGACCCGGGCCCAGAGCTGCAGAGCTGGGGGCTGCGGCTGCAGGATTCTGGCTGGGGAGGGAAGCCCTGACTGGCAGCAGAGCCAGCCGTGCCAGCTCTGCCTGATGGCAATGCCTGGTGGCACACAGGGATCACACTCAACTCTTCCTTGGGGTGGCAAGGGCAGCTGGGCAGGGGAGGTAGAGAGGGGAGCCGAGCCAGGCTTGGGAGTCCCAGTGCCCAAAATGGTTTAAGGCCACGGCAGCCCGGGGGCCATCAGTGGGATTTATTTGGGATGCCTTTGCAGGGATGTATTTGGGATGCATTTGTGGTCCCAAGTACCACCATGACAACTGCGTGCAGCCATGGGGCTGGGGAGGAGATCTGTGGCCAAGGGTGTCTGTTCCCTTTGCCAGGCTGGGCCATGGGCAAGGGCAGCTGTCACAGGAGCAGTTGGGAAGGCAGGAGGGTGCCCTGCACCCCCTCCCCGCCACACTCACTCCTTAACTCCTGTGGCTTCTGGAAAGCCCCAGGGTTCTCTGTGGCCAACGGAGTGACCTTGGGAACAGGACAAGATCACAGGAATCTGCCTTTTGCTGCCAAGCGGATGAAGCCCCTCATGCCATGGAGCTGACAAAGCCCCAAGGGAAAGGGTGCATCACCCTGGGACCCCCGGCTGGAGGGGGTCGCTGCCTGGGGACCCCCTTGGGTCATGGTGGTGGAGGGGCACACGGGGCAGGGGCTG
This sequence comes from Pedionomus torquatus, assembly GCA_013398155.1. Taxonomy (NCBI): domain Eukaryota; kingdom Metazoa; phylum Chordata; class Aves; order Charadriiformes; family Pedionomidae; genus Pedionomus; species Pedionomus torquatus. The sequence continues at coordinate 121,025 of VZRU01003475.1, forward strand.
GCGTGCTGGCTGAACTTTTCACGGTGGGTAGCAATGCCTGGTGGCTCCAGCTGACTCATGTCACGTCAGGACAAAGCTGGCTTCCCAGCGGCATGAAGCCTCCCCCAGCCCTTGGCACTGGGCTGAGCTGCAGGCAGGGCGGGTGGCGGGGGTGTGTGTGCAGGTTATAAGGTTACACTGAAGAAAGAGAGAAAGAGCAGCTCCCAGCGGGATGCTCCCCTCCCTGGCCATGTGCCATCCGCCTGCCCAGCCTCAGCTTGGCACCTGGGGATGCTCCAGCTCCGTCCCTTGTGTGGGGGCCTGGATGCGGCCCAGGGATGGTGGGGTCCCGCTGCAGGGATGTTCTCCAACGGCGGGGTCCGTCTGCAGGGAAGAACTCTGACAACAGTGTCCGTCTGCGGGGATATGCTCCAACAGATGGCGGGGTCTGGCTGCAGGGAAGTGCTCTGACAGTGGTGCTGAGCCCCAGACAAGGGGGCAGCAGGGACAGTCCCCTGTACCTGGACAAGCGCCACCAAGTCAGTGGCACTAACAGCATTGCTCTCCTACCCAGGCTTGCTTTGTGGGCTAAATCTTTAACCAGATGAAGGGTTTAACTTTATCAGAGGCTGGAAAAATGTGGCATTGTTTCCCTGGGGCAAAGTATCCTGATCCCTGTAGAAATCTCAGACGTGGCTCTTTTTTCCTGAGCCCCACTCTGCAGCTGCCTGGCACTTGTGTCCAGCCCTTCGGCACAGGGGCCCACAGAACCCTCTTGGGCAGGGAGCACCCTGTGCCCTGTGCATGGTCTGGGCTCCCAGCTGGCACCATCTTCCCTCCAAAATCCCAGTTTGCACAGAGCCAGGCACACCGGCACAGTGCCAGCATCAAGGAGGTGGCACTTCTTCTTGTAGGATGTACCTGGGCATTGATTGCCCTCCCGGCCGGCAGCACAGGATGAGGGCCACTGCTGGAGCAGAGACCTCCATGTCCCCTCGAGGGCAGCCCACCTGCTGGCACCACAGTGCCCTCACCAATGCTGCTGCTTTCCCAGCCATGGAAAACCTGCCAGAACCCCTGCCTGAAGCAGGATGATTGATTATTGTTATTAAGGCTGGAGAACAGTTTCTGTGTACATCCAGGTGGTTCAGGAACTGTTAGTCATCCACCAGCAAGATGAGTCCAGGCTGCTCCTCTGTCCCTGTTGAATTGGGAGCCCTCCATCACCTGAGCAAGGGTCTGAGGTGGCACCTGGCACTCCTGGCTTGGCCGGAGGGAGCCCTATCTCCTTGTGGGCATGTTTCCACCAGCCCTTCCAGGGAAAGGGCAGGGCTTTGGCAGCGGTACAGTCCCAGGGCAGGGTTGGGTCAGGAGCTGCCCCCTGCACCCCCAGGGCATCTGACAGGGGGAAGGGAGAGGGTCTGCAACCCCCAGCTCCGTGGCAGAGATTTACCCCCATTCAGGGTGGTGCACAAGCAGCAGCTTGTGCTTTAACATGGGGTGGGTGCAGTGGAGGGGCTGAGGAAGAGGGTAGGGGTGCTCATCTCTGGGACAGTGGGTACCACTCAGCAGCCACCAGCACAGTGGTCCTGCAGAGCCATGCCAGGCACAGCTCCAGCCAGGGGCTCATCTGGCAGCCCCGTGACAGCAGGGACATTGGCAGCAGCCGGCTGCCGGCTGGTAAGGGGGGAGCTGTAATGATGGTCCATCTCAGCGAAGGTAGCAGAGCATGAAAGCAATTTCACACTTTATTAGACAATTCAGGTGCTGGCTGCGCAAGCCAGGAGTGAGCACTGCTGTTCACACCTCTGCTCGTGTCTCACTGCTCTCCGTGGGGCTCAGCCCTCCCTCAGGCCACACAGCACCATCCTGATCACAGCTGGCGATACGGTGAGCAGAGCCAACAGGGGCTGCAGGGGGGGCAGCGTGCCAGGGCTGCTAGCTGCTTGTTGTGGGCCACCTTGCTCCCAGACACGGGTGGAGGGCTGGGAACAGGGGAGCCATGGGCTGTCTCTGCTCAGAGCCAGCTCAGCCTGGCAGTGGTGGTGAATTCCAGCACCATGGTTGCAGGCACAGCTCTGCTTGGAATGCCCCTGCCCTTCAGCCCAGGGCAGCTGGGCGCCCCCTGCTCCCCTCCATCCCTGCCCACTGCAGCCCTGCTGCACCTCAACTCCCCTTCGGGCACCCCATGGTGAGGAGACGGCCTGGGCTTGGGAGCCTGGGGTGAGGGCTCCCCTGGCAGCTGCTTTTCTCTCCCGCCTCACTACCACCAAGATATCCCAGCAGAGCCAGCGGGCACATCGACACCTGGGCTTGCAGCCATCCTCCCTGCCATCCAGGTGTCTCCATCTGGAGATGTGCCTTGCAGCTCCCCACCCAGCCCATGGCCACTGCTGTGTCACCCAGGGACCAGCACGCCCCGCAAAACACGGGAGAGCAGAGACCGAGCTGCCACCGTCCTACTCTCCGGAATGTGGCTGGGCTGGCGCCTGGCACCCCAGGGACACGGCCATGTGCTGTCACACCCCACGGGTGGACTCCATCCAAATGCCTGCACGTCCAGGATATGAATCAGCCCGGACAGGAGTGCAGCAGCCACTCCTGGACAACCCAAGCCGCCTGGCAGGCTGCTCCGGCAGCCTGGCTGTGCCGGTGCCAAACCCCTCACGGGTCAGCAGGCAGGTTGCAGGCAGCAAGCACCTGCCCGGCTCCGCTGCCACCTTGCAGATCAGCCCCGGGCACAGCAAGACGCCAGCCTGGCATGTGTGTCGCTCCCCCTTGCTCCTGTGGTGCCAAGCTCATGGCACAGTGGCACCTGGCTGGGGTGATGCATGACCTTGACCTGACCTGCTGGCGAGGAGCCGTCCCAGCCTGGCTGTCACCTTGTGCCCAGGGCCACAAGCACGTTCCACCGGGCCAGCCAGAGCATTCTTTCTGGGAGAGCCTGTCCTTGCCGGGCTATTTAAAGGCACACATGTGCCCTTTATTGCCCCTCGTGTTTAGGCTGGAAGAGCTCTGTACCCCCTCCACTGACTCTGAGGGGCACTTTCATCAGGAACTGCTGGAGGGGATACAGCAAAGGGCTACAAAGACAATAAGGGGATCAGAACATCTTTTTTATGAGCAAATGCTGAGGGACTTGGGTCCTTTTAGTCTGGAGAAGAGAAGACTGAGGGGGAATCTGATCAATGCCTACAAATACTTAATGGGTGGGTGTCATGAGGATGGGAACAGTCTTTTTTCAGTGGTGCCCAGTGACAGGACAAGAGGTAACTGGCACAAATTTGAACATAGGAAGTTCCATCTAAACATGAGGAGGAACTTCTTTACTTTGAGGGTAGCAGAGCACTGGAACAGGCTGCCCAGAGAGGTGGAGGAGTCAGTCTCTGGAGACGCTCAAAACCCACATGGACATGTTCCTGTGCAACCTGCTCTAGGCAGACCTGCTTTGGCAGGGGGGTTGGACTAAATGATCTCCAGAGGTCCCTTCCAACCCCATATTACTCTGTGATTCTGTGAAATTGTGGGAGAAGTGAGGGATGTGAGCACCCCATGTCCTGCAGTCAAGTACTATCTTGAGGACAGAACCCATGGGGAAGGTCCCATGGCCATGGAGGGTGGCAGCAGGCCTGGTGGGTACTGTGGAGCCCAGCTCACGCCTTCAGGTCCAGAGACCAAAGGAGCCACACAAACTAATTTCTGTCTTCCTAAGTGGGGACATCCAGAGAGTACCCCAACTGCCACTGGGTCCTCAGGGCAGGCAGGGCACTGGTGCCACTGCTGCAGGGCAGGGTGCCAGTAATGTTGGCCCAACACTGTATGAAGGAGTCTCTTGCTGCCTTGGCGAGACCCAGCTTGGAGCACAACTGTGTTATCTGGCAGGGGGCGGGCATGTGGTCCCTGACACAACCAGCTTGTCCCCTGTGTGCTGCCACCTCCTGCAGAGCACTGGGGTATGGCTCCTGTACAACTCCTGATGGGCTGTTTCCACCTTGCCCTTCACGCCTGTCAGCCCTGGCAAGTGCTGGTAGATGGACATTTCATGGGTAGAGCAGGGACTCAGGAGAGGCAGCAGGGATCTAGGACACCTCGCAACAGCCTGTAGCCCCCGTGCTGGCTGCAGGCAGGAGAAAGAGCTCCTCCTGGCCCGTGCTGGCACACAGGCAGCACTGGCCATGCCTGGAGGGAGGGAAAGGGGAGCTGTTGCTTCAGAACACATGAAATCCAGAGTCCTATTGAGTGGGATGGAGAAAGCCCAACCGGTTTTATAAGCTACCTATCAAGTTCTCCTTGCCCCAGGTCTCCTTCCAAAGGGTAGGTCAGGGCACAGGCAGCAGCAGTTTCTCTGTGCTCCTTGTCCTGCTGTCACCTTTCACCCTCCGGAGGGTTCCAGGCACCCGCAAGGACCTGCCCGAGCCACCGACTCCTGCTGTTGCCTGCACTGGTGCGGGGCTGATTGCATCTGCACCCCGCTTCGCTGGCAGGAAGGCAACTTGGGAGGGAAATCCAACCCGATGTGATTTGATTAGGAACGGAAAAATCCGGAGAAGCCATCAGCGGTGAGCTGGAGGTGTGAGCCCTGCCACTGTGGGGCTGGGTGAGTGAGCCTCAGAAGCACAGCCCCTGTGCAGCAGCCCCTGGTCCCTCCAGCCTGCCTGCTCTCCTGCCCCAGGAAGCCCATCAGCATTTCCCCAGACTGGATGCATCCCCAGACAATGTCCCCAGTTCTGACACTGGTGTCCCCTCCCAGGTTTCCTGCGGGGGAACACTTGCTTGGCGCTTTCCATGGCACCTGGATGGAGGTAGTAAACCCCCAGCCTCCCTACAGATAAAGCTCTTGCAGGTCCAAAGGACGGTGAGCCCCACAGGCAGCTCTGCTCCAAACCAGGACCTGGATCCACGCGTTGGGTGCAGAGTGAAAGCAGAGCAGCACCTGGGGCCTCTCCACACCTGCCTGGTGCCCACCTTGTCCCTCCCAACATGGTGCAAGCTTGGGTGAGGACATGCCACCTCTGCCCCCCTACCCTGCCTGTGGGCACAGATTTCAGCACTGAGGCAACCTGCAGCCAGGCACCGTGCTGCCGAAGCGTGTCCTGCGGGGAGCCCGTGGGCAGGGCAGGCGTGCTGCCGCCCTGTCGGGCAGGGCACAGGAGCCAGCGTGCCAGCGCTCGCCAGCTGCGCCATCGTATCTTTCATGTGTGAAGAGGCAGGTGCCCAGCGTGGACGATGCCAGGCTGCTGCACCAGCGGGTGCCTCCACACTCTGCTGCCTATGGTGGCTGAGGGGTGGGCAGTGTGGTGCTGTGGGCTGAGCTCTCCTGTGGAGGGAACGTGGCACCATGCCCTCAGGGCTGGAGCTGGGAGCTCCCAAATACCCCGCTGACACTGTCCCGCCAG
>VZRU01003475.1:128188-139887 GCA_013398155.1 Pedionomus torquatus
GGGCAGGGCACAGGAGCCAGCGTGCCAGCGCTCGCCAGCTGCGCCATCGTATCTTTCATGTGTGAAGAGGCAGGTGCCCAGCGTGGACGATGCCAGGCTGCTGCACCAGCGGGTGCCTCCACACTCTGCTGCCTATGGTGGCTGAGGGGTGGGCAGTGTGGTGCTGTGGGCTGAGCTCTCCTGTGGAGGGAACGTGGCACCATGCCCTCAGGGCTGGAGCTGGGAGCTCCCAAATACCCCGCTGACACTGTCCCGCCAGTGCTGCCATGGGCACTGCTTCCTGCCCTGAGCCCCAACAGCATCACCTAACAGCACAGCATCAGAGCGCACCACGGGGAAACTGAGGCACAGAGCAGTGACACGTCAGAGCTGTGATGCCTCAGCTGTCATGGCCTCCTAGGGAGAGAGTGCTGTCTCTTGTCCCCAGACCCAGCCTTCCCAGCCTGAATGCATGGACTAACCAATACTCATTGGTTTTCCCAGAAACCTCTTCCATGGGGCCTGTGATTCCCGAGAGCATCCATGTGTCAAACTGCTGGAGGCTTGGGTGGGTAGGCAGGGGGGACCCCAGGAGCTGCGCTCTCCATCCCCAGCCCCGACAGGACCGCAGCACAGCTCGCCATCAGCCGCACCAGCACCACGGGCACACTGCACCGCAGCAGCGAACCCCGCCGGGACCCCCCCAAAACCGGCCGTCCCAGTGCTCCCAGTGCGGGGCGGCTCTGCCACCTCGTGGCCGCCCACGGCACGGCCCCGGACACGGGGGGGGCAGCCCATCACCACGGGGGGGGTTATAATGTCAGCGCATCGGTCAGACGACACAGCGTCGGTGGTGCACAGAGCGCAGATCAAAGCGTCCCCCAAAGTGGTTGGGGGCATCAGCCCTATGGTGCTGTGGGGGGAAACTGAGGCCAGGAGGGCTGGGGAGAACCCCGGCCACCACGCTCAGCCTGGCACCCTTCCATCATTGACAGCGCAGCTGGGTGCAGGCTGGCATTGACGTGCTGGGCTGCTTGAAAGGGACCACAATGACACATCAGGGTGGGCACCAACAGGCATGACCCCCCGGTGAGGAACAGGGAGCCATGTCCCCAGGGCTGCTCTGCCTCCGCCTCTGCACTCAAAGCAGCAGCTCCCCCGAGAGCCTCTTCCCAAGAGCCCCAGATGCTCCGTGCCAGACTAAAGACCACCTCCACAGCACTGCACTGCACTGCAGCTTGGTCCTGATCTAATTGGGGACGATGCTGTCTCATCACCCCTAGGGACACTTTTGTCACTGACACAGATTTCAGCAAATCCCTGGAAAACTGCAGCCACCTGCCTTCACTCCCTCATGCTCCTTTCCTTTGTGCAAATACGGATGGGACATGGCACCCTCACGCCTACACATCAAAACACGCCACTCGACTGCCATCCCTCACACCCACAGCCCGCGGGGCCATATCCTGCCAGCATCTTCCCACCGCCCCCCTGGCCCAGGGACATCACAGCTGCTCTCCTCCAGCATCTCCCATGATGAGTCTTCGGGGTGTGCCAAGCAGATGGCTCTCATCTGATGAAGCCTGTGCCCTTGGGTGCTGGGCTGGCCCTGCTCACACAGGCAAGCTCCAGCCTGTGGGCTCCTGCACAGGAGCGGTCACCAGGTAGCTGGAGGGCACATAGCCCCTCTGGCCGTTCACATCCACCAGGCTCCACTCCTTGCTCCCCTTCTTGTCGTGTGGCTCCAGCACCACCACGGGCTGCCCTGCCTGGAGGCTCACCTCATGCGGACTCCTGGCTGCGAAGGAGAAGCCGGCGACCACCTGCAAAAGGCAGGGGAAGGAGGGGAGGAAGCCCTTGCTGGACATGAGGGTCAAAGGGAGAAAGAACATACATGGCAGGGCAGGACATAGAGGGGACATAGAGGTTGATCCCAAGAGGGCAGTGCGGTCCTGACATTGATGGAGGGACATTGGGGACCCCACCAAGCAAAGCTCTCTTGCTTTGTCCACTTCAGGTCCCAGCAAGGCAGACAGCGGCCTCGCAGGGCACTTGGCCAGGGGCTGTGACACTTTCCTGCAAGGCCCATGGCTGCACATTTATGACCACGTGTGCTGAGAAAGCAGGTCTACCTTCCCACCCACACGCTGCACACACAAGGACTAGCACAGAGTTGGTGGGGTTGATAGGAATGGCCCTGGGGGGTGTCCCCCACTCTCACCTGGAAAGCTGGGGTGAAGGTGGCCACCTGGGGCCTGGGAGCTTCAGGTGCGTATGAATGTCGCCTTCTCTCTGTGCCACTCTCCAGGGCTGGCATCTGCATCCCAGGCTGCTGGCTTTGTACTGGATAATAGGGCTGGAGTTTTCCAGCAGGCACAAACCCTCGGGGACCTGAAGGACATGCACACACACAGGTCATGGGGCCCTGCTGCCTGGCACAGGTAGGACTGGTTAGAGGAGAGAGGAATTACGACTTGGCTGTTGCCTGGCACGGCACAGCAGCCCCGTTCAAACTGGTCCATCACTAGGGGATATCCAGGAACAACACTCCCCCCAGAAAGGGGTTTCAAGACATTTCTGTTTGCACAGGATTCTCCTTTCCCAGCCATGATGAACCACTAGTGCTCCCTCATGGGGAAACCTGAACTTTACAGCTAATGGCTACGGGTGCAGCTGGCAAAGCAGAAATGGGTTTGGGCTGAGCAAACCCTGCAAGGGAGGACCCAGGAGGCATTGGCCTGATGTTTCATCCAAGGTGAGAAAGTGGTTCGGGTTTGGTTTGTGACCCAGGTGCCAAGGCGGGGAGGGGTTCCCCATAGTGCTCACAGTACCTCCAGCATCCACCAGCCACCTGCTCGTGTTCCCTTTAGTGTCCACACTTTGCAGCAGAGCTACAATTTGTCCTCTTTGCAAGGTCAGGTCCAAGTCTTTGCTGCCACTGATGTTGCTCGTCACTTGGTAAAGCTTGTCTGGGCCGTGCTTGCTCACAAGGGAAAGGACTTTTCGCTCCTCGGCAGGGTTCAGAGGCTGGTGGGGAGCAAGAGACACAGGAGCACATGATAAGACAGGCAGGAGACTGAGGACCTCCATGAACATGTGCTCTCATTTCTGCAGGATCACATCACAGTGAGAGGTTAGAGGAAAAAATCCTTCACACTATCTGCTCTGCCTCACAGTTTGGGGTTGTGTCTAGAACCAGAGGAGCTGAGACTGTTTCATCCTGGGTTTTTCCCAGTCAGCTGCTGCTGGGAGCTTGGGGGAAATACTGTGGCTGTGGCAATCCCCATGCCACTTTCTGAGCCAGCCTCCCCAACAAGGACATCTTCTGCCCTGGGAAGCCACAGTCCTACCTGTTCATCCAGCTGGCTTGAGACACCCCCTTCCCAGTTCCTACCTGCGTCACAGGGCTTGGTGTGACCGTCTCAAACATTTGGCAGAAGGTATGGAGCTGAGTGCCAGACTGCTTCAAGGTGTCTTCCACCATCTTCCAGAAACTGGGTAGAGGCATGTGGCCATGGGGCATCTGTGAGGACAGACCCACAGGTCAGAGAGGGCCCTGGGGAGGGGAAGAGCTGTGGGTAGGGTAAAAGAAAAGGAGTAGGAAGAAGAGAGGTGAGAAAGCTAGAGAACAGATTTTGTCACTGAAGATGAACCTTGCATCTGGCATGTGGTTCCCTTTAGCAAGGAAGGCTGATGCTCTCTGGTTTTGAGTCACCTGCCCTGGGCAGGGCAGTCACGCATGTGGTTCTTGGGCTGTAACCAGCCCATGGCAGCAGCCCCTGGGTCCTGCTGTCCTGCTCCAAGCCCACAGTCCATCCCACCTGACTAAAAAGGGAGATGTAGCTCTGGGGTAAATGCCTGCAGTGTACACATCCCAGAGTGAGCAAGGGGAACCCACTCTGATGACTAGGTACACATGAACAGTGCCCAAGAGGACACCTCCACGTGGCTGCATCTTGTTCTCATCTTGGTCATGGGGCCATGCTCTGCCCCAGGGCTGTGGTCTGGCCTGACCCACCATGTTTGCAAATCTCAGGCTCAGAGTGCTGTGCAGTGAGGAGTCCTGGGAGATATCTCTCAGGGAATGGAGATTCGAGGGATGCTCATTCCTCAGGCCAAGAGCTGTCCTTCTCCTCCTTGCCTCTCCAGCACAGACCTCTTGGGAGCTCAAAGTTAACACTGATTTCTCAGGCAGCACATCAATAAATTAGCAGTGGTGTCCTCAAAGAGAGGGCAAGACACTACCTGGCAGTGAAAAAGAGACAATTTGGCTTTCCCCAGCCAAAGGAGAGGAGACATCACTTACAAATACCAGTCAGGGAGCTGTATGTCTGCAAGGGCAGGCTCAGGCTACAGCAAACCTTCAGAGCCTTGACATCCAAGTGATGTCCCAAGCCTGAAGAAGGCAGGTTTGGCTCAGCACATGTGCTGGTTTGGGCACACACACCAAGGGGTCACTCTCACCTGCTCTAGCTCCTTTTCTGCCTGGTGCAGGACCTGGGCAGCCAAGTCCCGTTGCAGGGCACAGAGGGAGCACAGTATCTGCCCCAGGATTTGCAGAGCCACCTGGTTGAACCGCGGGAGCTCGGCCACGAGCAGGGCGTTGATGGCAAGGTAGGTGTTCATGGCTGCCTCCTCATCATATGTCACGCTGCCCATCTCACTCTTCCGCTCCTGGATCTCCTCATAGTCCAGCAGCTTGTCCAGGCGCTTCTTGACCAGCTGTTGTGGCCCCACCAGCATGTCTGAGAGGCTGCAGAGGGGCTGGCAGACCAGCCTGTCCAGCCGTCGCTTCTGTGGAGTGAGAGAACCCAGATCTCCAAGTGAGCCACCCCCACAAGCCCAGCTGTCTTTATGGGACATTTTCTTAAAGAAGGGCCTGGGGGTAAAAGGCCTGGGGACCTGTTGAAGGGCTTGTGTGAAGCAGGGATCAACTACATCATCCTCCCCTGAAGGTACGTAGGATGCCAACCAAAACAAACCCTTGACAGAATGCATGGATGCCACTACTCAAAACTTGTGCTCCATGCAAGTCACTTGGTGGACCCTCATGTGCAAGGTCCCATGGGCCAAGAGGGGTGCTGCAATGACTGTCCCATGCAGGTCATAGTGTCCTTGTTTGACAGAGGCCCTCAGCCCAGGGTCTGTGTTGTTATCCCATGAAACCACCCTCCCTCCCCATGCTGCTGCTCGCTGGAGATGCTGGCCTCCAGGTGGGGGGTTCAGGGGGTTCTGCCACATTCTTCACTACTCAGAAAACCTTCCTGACTACGTTCACGATGGCAGCCACGACTCGAGGGGGAATCCTAGAGAACCAAACAGGGGAGGTGGAAGGAGACAGATAGGTAGCTCTTGGGCTCCCAAAGATGACTATGGCTGTCCACAAGGCATGGCTAGGTTGTACTGAGGTTTGGGACCAAGCACCTGTGTGAGCCAAATAAACAGTGCACCCAGTTTCTCACCATCTTGTGTTCTGCTGCAGCTCTGCCTGCATGGTTGGCCATAAACATGTGAGAGCCCTGACAGCACAAATAGTCTTTAATGGCCCAGACCAGCCTCACCAGGAGCCTCCACCCACACCCCTGCTCACAGCCCATTTAAGGGCCTTCAGTTGCTGCTTGGGTGTTGCTATGGGTATGTTGGTTTCTGCTTCTGTGTCTTGGACAGATCTTGGACCTCTGCTGTAGGTAGCTCAGCTCCTGGATGAATCCATCAAATAGACATTTTAGCTTGCCTCCAGCCCCAGATGGAGTTTAGAGCTGTGTTGTAGTTGTGTCTCTGGCCCTGCCTCCTCTTCTTTCCTGGATGGACCCTGGAGCTGGCTCTTTACCTTGTGTGTCTGGGACTGCTGATGGATCCTGTTACCGGCCCGTGGCTCTGCCTGTGATGTTCAGGGTACTGTGCATGTTGGTGAGGACACTGCCTGCACTGAGGTCCCTCTCAACTGTTGGCTGCGCTACCCCTGCTGGTGTACTGCTGCGAGGCTTGGCCGAAAGTGACCTACAGGGAAGGAACACTTACAAATTCTGGGAAAACAGTGTGATGGAGGTATTCTGCAAGGTGGCGGTACTGCTGAGCAGGTCCCTCATCGATCTGCAGCTCGTGCTTGTGTGGGGTGGGCAACAGGAATGCCTGGAAGAAAGCAAGCCATCAGACCTGACCTGCAGAAGCTGTCCAACACTAGCTAACCCATCTGTAACCTCCCCTGTGTTCTCAGACATGCCAATATCCCAGCTTGGGGGCTCTTTGCTAGAGTCCCCCAGTGGGACTGATGCTCTGGACTTGTCTGCAAGGCATGGAGATCACTTAGGTGTTAACAAACCTCTGCCCCTGAGCAAGCATCGTGCACTGGCTTGCACTCCTACCCCAGCAGGGTATGCCCAGGCAGCCTGCCCAAGCTTGATGCTTTCTAGTGCTTTGACATTTGGGGTTGGTGCTGCAGTAGCTCCATGGAGTTTCTTATATTTTTGTACAAAATTTCCTCCTGCCTCTCTATGGATGGTGAGACTGGTGGGAGAGGAAAGCAGCTAGGGATGGTTTGGGTGGAGACCCTCCTCTGCTTTGAGAGGCTCTGCTTTAATGTTAACTCTGTGGCCAGCAGCCTCTTTCTTGCTTGGAGGCAGATTTTGACCCCCAACTTTTAGACCTAGAGAAGGCAGCACTGAGCTCCCAGATCCTCAGACTACTGCTGATACCAAGGGAAGTCTGCCCTCCTGCTCCTTCTGGGCTTGGCATTGCTGCCCTTTGGAGCACTACTCTTGCAGTCAGTCCTGGAGCAGCAGGAACAGTTTCTGTTTGAGTCTCATCAGCCAAGGCTGCCATAAGCCTCTCTGAGTGCCCTGATTTCTGTCTTAAATCCTGTCTTTTTTCATGTGGTCACATTTAACAAACCCTTTGTAGTCTTTGCCACAGGAGGGACTGGAGAAAAATATAAAATGGGAAAGGGATTGACTCTTTGAGCAGAAGGCACAGGTCTGAAACCTGTGTGCTTTTCCTCAACCCTGTAGGGGCTCTTATACAAGCAGAGGTGGCTGTGATCTTGCATGCACCAAGATTTGCCTCTCCCTGTGGTGGAGACACTGGTATGGATAGATGCACAGGAGGGATCTGCCAGCATAAAGAGAGGCTAGACTGTTTCTGCACTATGAGAACATGTCTTCACCTGCTCCTTGGGATGTCTTTGAGAAGCTTTCAGAGGAGATGGGGCACACATGCCAGCTCTGCCTTCCCCCACCAGCAGCTCCTCTGAAGCTGCATCCAAGCCCCAGCATGATTTCTAACCACAGCTTATTATCTAGGCTGCCCAGCCTATTTGCAGACACTTGATGTTCTGGCTGAAGCCAACAAGCTGGCTTACAGAGATTCAGCTCTCTGCCAGGATGGTCTCCAGGAGCACTCAATGTTCCAAGGAATGGTCACATCTCACTGACATACCACTTGCCATCCTCATGTTTTCCATTCTAATCCTATTTTACTCAGTCTGTGGGGTACAGGGAGTCCTGTCCCCTTTTCCTCCTTCCCAATCCTATATGGGGAGCCCTTGTCAATATCTTCATGACAAGGTCTTTCCAGCCCTTGAATTGCTGCTTTCTGAACTCTTTGCTGTTTCCTGAGACTTTCCTGATAATACAGTGTCTGGGGATTTCAAGTTTTGCCATTGCTCATACTTTCATTTCCCTCGGGTGCCGCAAGGGATTTCCATGAGAAAAATCACAGCAGCTACTCAGCCAGGCCATCTCAGAAAGGACGTTTGTTGTTTCCCTTCTGCCTTATACCTGCTATGCAAGAATTCCCAGGCTGAGCAACAATTCTCAGGTATTTAATGCCTTGAAATAACAACCAGTTTAATGACCAGTTACTCTCAAATGACAGCCAGCTCAGACTGTCAAAAAGCCTTAACTTTGTTTGAAGCTCTGCTGGACCTGAGTGATCTTTGGATGTTGTGCAAGCAAAATATCTTTAGCTGAGAGATACAAGTCATTGAATATCCCCAACTGACACTGATTTCCATAGCTGAGAGTATTCTGCAATCCCAAGAAATGGGTCTTGAGGCCTGGGTGGGGCCAACCCCTCTGCAGGTAGTCACGGTTTTACCTCTAAATGGCCCAGGTAGGATGCCACGTTCTCCTTTAGTGCAGCCACGCTGGATACCACGCACTGAAACTTCTCTTCCAGATCATCATACTCCTTGTCTTTCATCTACAAGGCAAGAGGCAGCTTATTCCCAGTATGGGCAGGGCAGGAAATGCTAACACAGGGAGCAGCCAGGTACCTGCCTGAAGCTCACAGCACTGGGGACAGGCAGAGGAGATCCTGAGAGTTTTCCAGGAATCTGGGCCAGAAAAGGGCCAGAATCTAAGGTGCTTGTGCCGCATGCAGGAACAGGGCTTTCAGTGAGCTGGGGAACACTGGGGTACCTTTACTTTTGCTGGGGTGCCTGAGGGTTCTATGGGTCCTTTGGGGGGGGTCAAAGCACTATCTTGCGGCGCTCTGAGGCAGGAGTGAGGTGTGTACCTGCATCCCTCCTGGTCCTTAGGATGTGAGACCAGGAGCCACCTTTAGGTGGCTCAAAAATGGCACTGTGGCTCATGTGACAGCACAGGCCACTGGGTGTCAGCATTGGCCATCCCACCTCAGCTCTGCATTCTCCTTCCCCCTGCTGAGACGTCTCAGGAGGCGCTGGAAAGCCCCAGAAACGACCTCAGGAGAAGCAGTGGGTCTGTTGGTGCAGGCAGTGAGGTATGGGCTGCCCACCTTGGCCACGATGCCGGCCTCATGCATGAAGAGCCGGCTCAGCCGCGTGGTCTTCTTGGCGATGGAGTGGGTGTTGAGGCGCGCAAAACGGTCCCGCAGTGTCAGGTGCTCGGCCTTGTTGTATTTGGTTGCTGTCTCGGGTGGGGGGCACGCAAGGTGGGAGGAAAAAAGACCAGAAGAAGAAACTTCAGGACAGCATCCTGGAGGATCACATCACAACGAGGGTGAGCAGCACCCAGGCTGGGAGCTGACAAGTCGTGATCAACAGGATAAGCACAACCCACAGGAGAGAAGGGCAGCTGAGGGAAAGCACTACTAAAACCAAAAAGAGCAAGCTTCTGTTTGTGGGGAGCTTGATTTCTCCTATCCCAAGGGCAGCACTGTTCCTCCCTATTCCCCAGCTCCAAGAATGCAGACAGACTGGTTTTGTGCTCGGGCNAGCCAGGTACCTGCCTGAAGCTCACAGCACTGGGGACAGGCAGAGGAGATCCTGAGAGTTTTCCAGGAATCTGGGCCAGAAAAGGGCCAGAATCTAAGGTGCTTGGGACGCATGCAGGAACAGGGCTTTCAGTGAGCTGGGGAACACTGGGGTACCTTTACTTTTGCTGGGGTGCCTGAGGGTTCTATGGGTCCTTTGGGGGGGGTCAAAGCACTATCTTGCGGTGCTCTGAGGCAGGAGTGAGGTGTGTACCTGCATCCCTCCTGGTCCTTAGGATGTGAGACCAGGAGCCACCTTTAGGTGGCTCAAAAATGGCACTGTGGCTCATGTGACAGCACAGGCCACTGGGTGTCAGCATTGGCCATCCCACCTCAGCTCTGCATTCTCCTTCCCCCTGCTGAGACGTCTCAGGAGGCGCTGGAAAGCCCCAGAAACGACCTCAGGAGAAGCAGTGGGTCTGTTGGTGCAGGCAGTGAGGTATGGGCTGCCCACCTTGGCCACGATGCCGGCCTCATGCATGAAGAGCCGGCTCAGCCGCGTGGTCTTCTTGGCGATGGAGTGGGTGTTGAGGCGCGCAAAACGGTCCCGCAGTGTCAGGTGCTCGGCCTTGTTGTATTTGGTTGCTGTCTCGGGTGGGGGGCACGCAAGGTGGGAGGAAAAAAGACCAGAAGAAGAAACTTCAGGACAGCATCCTGGAGGATCACATCACAACGAGGGTGAGCAGCACCCAGGCTGGGAGCTGACAAGTCGTGATCAACAGGATAAGCACAACCCACAGGAGAGAAGGGCAGCTGAGGGAAAGCACTACTAAAACCAAAAAGAGCAAGCTTCTGTTTGTGGGGAGCTTGATTTCACCTATCCCAAGGGCAGCACTGTTCCTCCCTATTCCCCAGCTCCAAGAATGCAGACAGACTGGTTTTGTGCTCGGGCTCCCCCCATGCCAGCCTGCTCCTGGTGTGGCATTTGCACCAGGAGCTGCCCGCATCGGTCTGTGGCTGCACCAGGCAGGACAGGGTGGAGGGCAGGAGACTGAACTGATTGAAGTGGAAATTAATGGGACACCAAGGAGAGTTGACTGGGGTTGGGCTGGGGCTTCCCAGATGCTGTGCCCCCTGCCCACTCACCTACTTCTCTGCGCCGTTTGTACTCGTTGATGTTGGCGTTGACCTGGGCCATGGCATGGACGGCTGCCTGCAGGGCTGGGTAGGCACTGGCACTGGTGGGGGTGTTCTCCAAGATCTTCCCCAGCAGCAAGGGGTATTTGGTGACCCTCTGAACTGGCATCACCAGGAAGAAGCTGAGGTCTGAAGCGCCTGTGTGAGGCCTGATGGAGAGGGGAATCGCTCAAGGTTGGTGTGGAGGGCAGCCCTCCTGCCCTGCTGCTCCTCCCAGCTTCTCTGCAAGCATTTTGGGGAGAAAATAGTCCCTTTGCAGCTGCAGCAGAGCTTTGCTGCCTTGGACATGCCATGCCCAGCAGCCAGGGGGGATTCTGGCTGTGTACGCCTGCTGCCTGCCAGCTGTACAGCCACCCCCCCAGAAACACTGGCAGGAGGACACTGTCCCTGCCAGCCACGAAGGCAGTGCCAGCCCCGGGCGGGCACCCAGCCTCCCTGAACAGTGCTGTGCTTGTCTAGCTAGAGACACGGGATCGGTGCTTGCTCCAGAGGGAATGGGGAGGGTGGGAGGGTGTGGGCAAAGTGCAGGCAGGCTGCAGGCAGGACTCCCCTTTGGGAGTCACACTGCTTGTGCCCTGAAACACAAAATAGCAAGTCTCAGGAGCTGCTCCACTGCCACTCATGCTTCTCCTGGCTCCAACAGTGTTTGTGACACCCCTAGGGGTTCAGGAGAGGTTCAGCAGGTCCCTCAAAGCCAGCCTGTTTCTCTTGTCAAGCTGGGAAATGTGTCCTCTTGGGCTGTGGAGCTGGTGGGAGCTGTGGGTGCCAACCCATCCTAGTTTTGGGGTCCACAACAGAAGATCACCCACCCATAGTGTCCCTTTGGCAAGTGGCCCCAAGGATGCAGGACAGGCAGCTAGGGGCTACATGAAGCAATGCCACAGAGGTGATAACCATGATATTACATTCAGCCTGGTGGCATGTACCCATGCAGGAAGCTTGCCCAGAGAGGAGAACAGCAAGGCCAAGGTAGGTAAAACAGGGAGAGAGAGGTGGTGGCCTCATCAGCTGGTACCTACACTGTTGCATTCAAGGTCTCTAAGATCTCTTCCTGCAGTCTAGGGTCCTTGTGGTAGCTTTCCACCAGCAGAAGGGCATGGTCATAGCTGGCACAGTAGATCTTGTACACAGTCTCCATCTCCTCCTTGAATTCCTGGAACAGGGCACCTGGGGAAGAAGAGTGAGGCTGGAAAGGATGGGCCTTTCCTATGATCTCAGAGAAAGGTGGAGGTTTCTCCCCAGCTGGCTGGAAGGGTGAAGCTAGCACAACAGTGCCAGCCAAAAGTGCTGGGCTAGTGCTCTGTACCCCAGGCACCTCCGCTAAGCTGGACCTCATGCTGCCCGCCCCCCCC
>VZRU01003475.1:143219-162098 GCA_013398155.1 Pedionomus torquatus
GGGATTGGGGCGGGGGAGGAGAGGGGGTGCTCGCACTTCGCTCCTCTGCAAAAGCGGGGGGTCGCCAAGCGCCGTACCCCAGTATTAGCACCGCCGGCATCGCAGCCGCTGCCCCCCCCAGCCCTTTTCCCCTTATCCATCCTCAAACTGTGGTGCTTGGACCCTGGCGTCCTGGTGGCCTTTGCCGGGCAGCAGCTCCAGCCAGAGAGCCAGAGCTCTCCGGCTCGATCCTGCTGGAAATAAACACAGACGAGTCCCCTGTGTCTTTTTATGGGCTTGCTATGGCTCCAGCGTGTTGCTGCCTCAGGGCCCTGGTGCTCCCACAGCCCATCCAGGGATGCACAGGTTTCCCCCTGCATTATCCCGCAAGCAGGCATCCCCCTGGCCACATGCCCTCTGCTCTGCTATCGCTTCCCAGCTGCTCAGCTGCAGAAAAGAGCTCAGAAATTAAAATATATCACCGAGGAAATGGTTGCACAGACTGGGCCATTGCAAGCCAGTGGCTATTTGACGTGAGGTTGTTTTTCACTTGCGAGGTGTTTGCATCCTTATAAACAAGCCATTGAGAAGAGCGAGGCTGGTCTGTAGCCAGGTCCTGCAGCTGGGCACTCGTCCTCAGCCTGGCCACAGGGAGGGGACAGCAGCACCTGTTTTTTTCCACAGTGTCCAAAAAGTGGTACAGTAAAAAGGACTCTGAGTCTTTCTGTGACTCACGCAGGTCACAGGCAGTGTCTGTGTCTAGAGCCAAGCTTCCCTGCAGCCCAGGATAATCTCTCCACCTCAGTCCTTCCCTCCCCCAGCTGACGTGTGGATGTTGATGTAGGCTGGGCAGCGCAGCATGGGGGTTCTCATGCATCTGTCCCACTGGCTCCCACCAGGTGCTGGTGCCAGAGAGACCAGCTTGCCCTGCTGCTTTCCCTGCCTGCATCCCATCCTGCCCACAGAGAGGCTGGGTGCAGCTCATGGGGCTGTGCCAGCGACACCAAGCTGAGAGCACGAAACCACCCTCCCTTTTCCCGGTGCTGGAGTGATGCAGCAGTGCTCAGGAGCAGTTGTAGATGGGTAAGCTGGGCAGCAACATGGCAGAAGGAGCCAGGGCTGGGGAGAGACAGAAGCAAAATTGCTCAGGCAGGTCTTTGGAGGAGAAGCCAACATGCAGCGATGTCCCCTGGCTGGGTGGGTGGCTGGGGTAAAGCCACTCCACATGAATGGTTCCCAGACTGGCCCACGCCATATGAGAGACCCGCAGATGGCGGGGCAGCAAGGGCTTTACCTGGCTGTGGCCTTGGGGACAAGATGTTGTCCTCTTCCCTTGCAGGTGGCAGCAGGAATTCAGTCCTTGACCAGGTGCTTTCTGAAGCAGCGAAACACCTGACTGGGCAGTCTTGGGGCTGGCACTGCAGTGATGCCAGGAGTTCCCTGGCTCCATCCTTGGGCAGGTGCTCTTACTGCTTTGTCCGGTGAAAGCTTTTCTCCCACCAGCACCTTGTGGCTGATCATGCCGGGGCAGGAACCCTGCTCCTGCGGCTGCCGAGGGAGTCCCAGCAGGACTCCAAGCTCCCTGCCTGGATGGTGTCCTTGTTCCGCTGGGGCCAGCACAGTGAGGTGGCATCCCCAGCCACCCCCTCCGCCCTGGCAACTCACACCATGGGCATTGCCTTGGACATATTTCCCATTCCAATGGTGTTTTTTTTCAGATGCTGGATAACCTGGCTCCAGCAAGTTCCTTGCAGGGTGGCCTCTCCATTGAGCCGTACGAGGAGCAGCTGATCCCTCCCTCACTCCCAGTGCAAGCCATGCCCTTCCTGCCGTGCCATGCCATACCATACCCCCAGGGCTGGAGCAGCTTGGGTGGCTTGGGGACCGTGAGCAGTGTCCCAGCGCTGTCACCACTCCAGGGCTCCCCAGGGAGGCATGAGGGCAGGCTGGCTGCCCTGGCCTGGCTCTCCTTACAAGGGAAAAGCTAACAGGCACTGGCTGCTCCAGCACGATGTTTGTGTCCCAGGGTGAGGTGCTGTGCTTAGGTTAAGCCAAGATAAAGGGTTCCAGCTGGGTGGGCTGTCCTCTGGCACTCTTGGTATTGGCACCAATGCGGGCAGGCAGCACTCTGCCCTGCTAACACAAAACCTGGCAAGCGGTGGCAGGGTGTGGGACCACATGTGAGACTGTGTGTGGGACCCCACAGCCCACTGCCACACGAGGGTGACAGGGAGGCAGGGCTGCCTTCTCCTGCAGCAGAGCCAGATTTGTGTAACCTCATTGCAAAACTGTTTTTACAGGATGCTTCTCACAGAGCAAGGGTGAGCTACCTCCATGGCATCACATCCTCCAGGAGCACCCCTCTTTATACCCACTGCTGTGGCAGGAGCACTTTTCCAGCTCTGTTCTGGTGGTATTTAAGAAAACAAAAAGGGAATCACAGAATTGTCAGAGTTGGAAGGGACCTCTAGAGATCATCTAGTCCAACACCCCCGCTAAAGCAGGATTGCCCAGAGCACATCACTCAAAAGAGCATCCAGGTGGGTCTTGAAAACAGAAAAGTCCAGAGGAGGGGACTCCGCAACTTCCCTGGGCAGCCTGTTCCAGCGCTCTGTCACCCTCACCATAAAGAAGTTTTTTTCTCATATTTGAATGGAATTTCCCATGTTCCAGCTTGTGCCCATTGCCCCTCGTCCTGTCACTGGTAACTACTGAAAAGAGTTTGGCTCCATGCTCATTCAACTCACCCTTTAGACACCTGTAAGCATTGATAAGGTCTCCCCTCAGCCTTCTAGAGGCTAAAGAGTCCAAGCTGTCTCAGCCTTTCCTCATAGGGGAGATGCTCCTGTTGCTTAATCATCTTTGTTGCCCTGCGCTGGACTCTCTCCTGTAGTTCCCTGACTCTTGAATTGCGGACTCCAGAACTGGATGCAGTAAACAACCCCAAGCTGCTGATGGGACAATGACCCCTAGTGATAACTCCTTGTGTAACGTCCACAGGCTCAATCCAGAGGCTGGAGAAACACCTGCTTGATGGTGCTGGGCTCTGGCTCAAAATAGTCATTGTGGTAAAAGCATCAGGGAGAAGGTGGCAGGTTGGCAGGGCAGAGGCTGCCAGCTCTCTGTAGCAAGAGCCAGGCTCAGGCAGGAGCACACAGCTGCCCGGCATGTGTGCAGCAGCCTCTTGGGAGAAGATGCCATCTCATCCAAGGAGGAGGTTATTGCCCTCTACATCTCACCCCCAACTTCTCCTGGCTCCTGGAAAGCATTTTGCTATCAACAGGGATACTCCCAGCTACTCAAAGCCTGAAAGCTCAGACTGTTCAGATGAAAGCTAAAGCCATCAGGGGGCTCTCTGGGAACACACCAGATAAGATTTGAGTTAGAAAGGGTTTGCTCAAAAAATAAACTCAACTTCCAGCCATGAAAAGCACGGCAGTTCAGGCTACGCCTAACAACAGCAGGCAGGGGTTCCTCTCCGAGCAGCAGGTTTGCACAGGAAAGTTACATTTCCTCTATTTAAAATTTTCCATTATTACTGTTCTTTGGACTTCTTTCCCGTCTTGAAAGGACTTCGTGACCACACGACGCTATCAGCCATTCATGGTAGAAATGAAAACATGGGGGGGGGGGAAAAACAGCTTAAGAATGTGCTTGCAGGTGCATCCTAATCGCAAAACTTCCTCCCACACTGCAGGTCTAAGAAGTGGACTTTGCCTCCAACACCATTGCTTGTGTGTGTTATGCAAAGCAGAAAAAATCAAGCTGAGGTGCTGGGCAAAGGCGGAAAAAAACTGTGAAATGAAAGGTCTTCAATCTGCTGAGCTGGCCCATCAGCGTGGGCAAGTCCTGAAAAACCACATAGATGTCATTCCTATCTCTTCCTTCTTCCCTTCCCAGCGAACATAACCTGTGTTTAAATCCTCTGTGGGAGGGAAGCGGGGCTGTGCTTACCTGCTCGGGACAACCCTGTCCACGCACTTCAGCAGGGCTGTGCCGAGGGCCTGCTTCTAAGCAGGCAGAGATTGCGTTAGCTCCAGTGGTCTGGAAGGAGCTGCCCACTCCAGCCTCATGGCTGGGGGGGCACTGCCTGCACCAGGAGACACAGCAGAGCCTAAAAATAAGCAGATAGAATTTGATCCAAGCGGAATAAATTAAGAGTCAGCTCTTTATTTCTAAGAGAGTTATTTATGGGTCCTCCTTTGGGGAGGAGGCTTCAGCCCCTCTTGGCTTCTCCAAGACTACAGCAGTTCTGTATCCACATTCTAGTGCCTGAATAACCACCAGACTCTGAGGTCCTTTCCTCTTCTCACCAAGTCCCCGCTGCCTTGTATTGCTTTTCCTAGCCTGAGATCTCTATTTCTGTGCTAGGGCTGTTGACTCTGGGCCTTTCACCCATCTGGCCCACGTTCCTGTTATCAGCTGAGCCAGCTGGTGGTGAGGACAGCTCAAGGAGAAAGCCAGACCTTGGTTTAAGGTCACTGAATGCCAAGGTATCTGCCTCTGCCCGGAGACCAGTGCCTGCTCGCTCAGGACCAGTGCAGAGCAGTGCTCTGCTGGGAGCCCGCTGCCGTCTCCTGCCTGATGAACCAAGCAGTGCTGATATTTTTTCTTTTCTTCCTTCCATTAATGCAGGGATGCTGGTCACTGTTTTTCCTGCTCACATCCTGCTGGTGAAGGATAACAGTTTGCTGGAGAGCACAATTACCCTGTTAGCAAACAAGTTGTTTCGTAAGGGCTGTGGTCTGCAAGGTCTCCCATCCCAGCTCAACAAGGACGCACACGCTGGGCCCCTCCTGGGGGCTACTGTCTCCAAACCTATGAGCAGGACAGACACTTAGTCGCTGCCTGGCCTGGAAAACCATGGCTGAGCAGCACACAGAGGTGTGCATAGTTCATGGGCACCTGGCCAGAAGCACCAGGAAGGGGTGGAGAAGTTTGCAGCACCTTGTACCTCAGGGATGAAGGACAAATGTCTCCAGACCAATCCAGCTTCAGCAAGGGCCACTGACATCCCATCACGATGCAGTGCCAGCAACAACACTCCTTCCCCAAAGCATCCCACAGGGCAAGGGCACACCATCCCACCGAGAACCTTCTGCCTGGGGTGAGGAGGCCATGAGACATGAGAAAGGTAAGAAGGGTTTAGAAAATTCTGGTGGATTATACTGATTAGTCATTTCCACTGATCAAACCAACATCTTCTCCCTGCCTGACTTTGTGCAGTTTCTGACCCTGCCAAGTCATCACAACCACCCGCAGAGCTGGAGCTCCACGTGACCACCGCCTCCTCCCAGCAGCACACTACATTGTTGTCCTGGTCTACCCACACACCCGGGCACCTGGGCACCCCACTGCTGGTACCCCACCCCGGGGTGCAGTTGCTCTCCTGCGCAAGGTGAGAGTGCGACAAGATAAGCAGAGATTCATCTTCTCTGGGGTCAGTCCCACCACCACCCGCTCCTTCAGGCAAATTCCTGTATGAGTGGTTGGTCTGGAGTTGCTGAAGTAGCTCTTGCCTGTGCAGAGACGTCGTAGGAGCTGAATTCTCTTGCTTGAGAGAGAAACAAAGGGTGGGAAGGAGGCAGGAGCAGCCCTTTGAAGCTGCCAAGCGAGTCCGTGTGTAAGCTCTCCATCCATTATTCCACTGACGCAACTGGGAGTGCCTCTGCTTTGACAGGGCTTGTGTTTCCGCCAAAGGCAAGCGTTAACAGCTGCCCCCTTGAGAGGGATCAACATGTGCTTGTTTCACTACCAAAGGCAAAACCCAGCCCAGGAATCTCATCCAGTGTGCTGTGTCTCACAGCACAGTGAGGATGCCTGAAGCAAGGACCCTGCATCAGGACATCAGCTTCACTCACTGTCAGGAGGGACAGCAGGGGTGGACAGCCCCCTAGGTTTGTGCTTCCCCTGTGGGGAAGCCCATGGCCAAGAGCCTTTTCAGGGAAGCACCCTAAAGCCTGGGCTCCCCCTTCATTTTATGAGCAGATAAACATCCAAGCAGGGAGAACCAGGCTTTTCAACTGGGGGCTGCAGAGAGTCGGGGGTGGACAGCTGCCTGGCATCAATGGAGGTCTGGCAGCAGATCCTGGCAGGATGCTGCTTATGGTGCTGCCACATGCCAAGGCTGAGAAGACCGAGAGATGTGGCTGAGCAAATCCAGAAGAGGTGAAAAGAGACTGAAGTGGAATGAGAAGGGTCCCTGGAGACCCAGCAGCAGCAGAGAGGCGGCAGGGTGGTTCTGGAGATGCTGGGACAAATTGTCCAGAGAAGCTGTAGCTGCCCCATCCCTGGAGGGGTTCAAGGTCAGGTTGGACGGGGTTTTGAGCAACCTGGTCTAGTGGAAGATGCCCCTGCCCAAGGCGGGGTGGTTGGAACTAGATTATCTTCAAGGTGCCTTCCAACCCAAATCATTCTATGATTCTATGGCTCTGAGATCAGCTCATATGTCCTCATCTACTCTCACATCTTAGCAAGGAGGATGTATTACTGAGGAGGAGTTTGCTGTGGAAAAAACCCAGCAGCTACCAGCATGGAATATAAAATAACCGCCCGGAGTCCCAGGTGCTGGTGGCACTGAGACTTGGCAGCTGAGAGTCTCCTGCTCAGCCTGAGCACCATGTGCCCAGGTCCCGGGGCTCCGTATAGCTCAGTCCCCCTGGTACCTCTCAAGTTATCCTGACCCTGGCAAGTTGGAGCTTCCTGCCAAAGTGGCAGCGCCTGTTCGGGGGTGCTGTGCCCATCAGTCACTTCAGCTAAAAGCAGAGTTCCCTTGTGCGTCAGCAGCCATTACTTCATCTCCCCCCCCCCAGCCACAAGATGACTGCAGCATCAGAAGGATGTCTCCATTACTAATGTGTGTAAATTAGATTCCAGCTCCACCTCTTCTACCTGCCTTGACTCACCAGCCTACACCTCAGCTGCAGGTCTCCTCTCCAGGCCATGACTGGGGAGAGCCACCAGCCAGTTGGAGACCTTGGGATCATCTAGCAAGGATGCGGCTAAGCAAACCTCGTTCATGTGGTCTGCTAGGATGTCTAGCGAGATGTCTTGCCAGGCATCCCACCACAGCCTTTGGGGACACCACGCTGTATGGAGGGGAAAGAGGAAAGACCTGTTAGGCAGATCATAGAATAGTTAGAGTTGGAAGGGTCCTTAAAGATCATCAAGTTCCAATCCCCTTGCCATGGGCAGGGACACCTCCCACTAGACCAAGTTGCTCAAAAGCCTCATCCAGCCTGGCCTTGAACACTCCCAGAGATGGGGCTTCAGTCCTTACAGGAGTTAAGTAAAGGGTCTGTTAGCACAGCAAAGGGATGTTACCCATGGAAAGCCATTGACTGTGTCCACAAATTACCTGAAATAGGGCAGGGGTAACAAAGTTTTTTGTTTGCCATGTTTGCAAAGACCATGTTTGCCATTGAGCACTGAGCTCAATGCTCAGTGAGAGAAGGCAAAGGCTGGCTGCAAGGAGCTACCAGGTCCTTCTTCCTGAGTGGTGGGACAGTAATGTGGCCAAGAAAACTCACGTAAAGGCAGAGCAAACACACAAAAATCAGTCCTAATGTTGGTAGCCCAGCCATGGGCTCTGACTGGTGTGTCCCCTCCCAGGAAGGAGATCTTGGGAGTAGTGTCAAATGATGTTTCCAAAATGTCTGGAGCTGAGAAAGCAGAAAATTGAATGTTGAACGTGAGTAGGGAGGAAAGAGAGGACAAGAAAGGAAGCACTGCCACTGCATAAGCTGGTGATGTGCCCACACTCAGGAGGCTGTATGTCAGTCTGGCTCTCCCCTTGGCCTCTGTCTCCAGAGGAATATGGAAGATGCTCAGAGAAGGGAAGTAGGAATGTCCCAAGCTCTGGAGAAGCCTCTGTGTGAGGAATGGTTCCACAGCCAGGAAAAGGGATCACAGAGGGGTGTGATATGGATCTGCTCTGTCTTGGAAGGCACATGAAGGTATGGAGGGGTGATTACTCACCATCTCTTCCAGTACAGGAGTACAAGCTCCAAATGAAACTACCTGGAGGGAAGTTTAAAACAAGGAAAAGGAAGTGATTCTTGGTGCAATGTATAGTTAAACTATGGAGCTCCTCACCACAGGATGTGACAGATGCAAAGCATTTAAACAGGAACTAGATGAATTCATGGAAGAAAAATCCTTTGGGTTATTAAATACAAAGAACCACCATCTCTTCCTCAAGGCTGAAGGACTGGTGGGAGCTCAGGGACTATTCTCAGGAAGTCTTGCTGTACCCTTACTCTGTGCCTCTCTAAACATCTGCTGTGGGCCACAGCTGGAGCCAGGATATTGTCTTAAATGATCTATCACATGGCCCTTATGCTTTGTCACACCATTGCCCTGAGATGAAGCCATGGACTAGGAACATGGCACACCACTTCCTTGCCCAAGGGCAGCCTGATATGCCACAGTCTCAGGCTCTCCAGGGAGGCTGCCCCACACAAGGGGCTCAGCCTGACCTCTTCTGTGTGCTGGACCAGCCGTGTCACCGTGAGATGGTCTCATTCCCTTTGGTTTTAGGAGAAGAGTTGATAATAGTCAACTGAAATTCACTACTTTTCTTGAAGCACTTTTTGGACAGCTACACCACAGGGAGCATCCCTCTGCCTGGTCTCCTCTGGATTTCCAGGCCGTATACAGTCTAATGAAAGCAAATCCCGTGCTGCCAACAGCTGCCTGGAGAATGTCCTGAGGAAGAGGAGGGGAAAAGACTCTGAGAATTCAAGGAAACCACAACACATGTTCCAGTCACCAAAAATAATTTTTAAAAAGTTCTTTTGCTAGTACTCAGACATGTCTCTGTCACCAGCCTGGACGTCTGCATGCACATCTCCCCTCTGCTGCTTAATGCTTGTCTTTTAATCAGCTCAGAGGTGGCAGGAGCTGGTGATTCGGACACACCAGCTGAGTCCAGTGTCTTCTGTTTGTCTGCTGCCACATGGTCTGACAATATGATGCAGTCGCTGTGATACCCAGGAAGCCCTACTGGAATCAGTCTGCATTTGGAGATTTCTGAGCATCATCTCCATTTCCCCTGGGTGACAAAACAAACCTCACAGCAAGGGCATGCAGAGAGATGCTGTCATGTGCTTGGAGTTCCCTGCAATGCACCAGTTCTCAGCAGCTGGGTACCAGCTGCTAGTTACAGAGATGTGACTCCACTGGCTTTAATGGGAAGATCTAACTCCAGTCCATCTGTTGTTTGGGAGAGGGTCCAGCAGAGGTGAAATTTCTATTTCTATTTCTCCAGCAAGGAGAAAAACAAATTTTTAGAAACATTTGTTTTCAGGATAATTTTTCACAGAGGTAACTGACAGGACTTCATGTGCTCCAGTGACTTGAACACACCAGTCACAGCATGGGATGCTCTGGATGCATTGGCCACCTTTCAGCCAGCAGTGACACAGGAAAGAGGAACACTGTCACTTGCTGCACCCCACGGCTGCAGCACATCTACCCTCCAGTGAATGTCGAACAATCATTTCTTCCCCTCTGGTTTCAGAGCTTTCCCTGTCTCCCTCCCTGCAGAGAGGAGGCAGCTCCCACAAACCTACATTTTCTGGAGAAGTCTCAGAGTGATGCAAGTGGCCTGTTTCATGCAGAAAGTTTGATGCCAGTCCGAGGAGCCTGGGTCCATCAACCCAGGTAGCATCTGTTTGCCGTGGGGAACTTCCCCTCCTCTGGGGGTCCAGGGGGTCTCTGCATCCCTCTGGAGGCAGAACCACAAGAGACCTTGGGACAGCAGGGGAACTACCTCACTTAGGAGTGAGGTAACAAGTCTTGTGCCTGAGTCACACAAGATTTCGGTCTGCTACTAGTACTACTGCTACCATGTACTTTGGATCAGGCCAGCAGCACCTGTCATCAGGGAGAGCCATCCTTGCTGTGTGACATTCCTGTGCCAGGCATCAGTCACCACTGCACAGGTATGGCCTCAGAGACCTGAAGGAGATGGCTGCAGAAAGGACTGTGGGTACGAGAACTCTGCACCCAGAGCTTCATGCAGTGATAATTAAAAATGCCTGCATTTTCTCTTGGTCTCAGCACCAACAATACCAGGCACACTCTGCTACTACCAGAGCTGTGTTGCCACCATGAAGCTGCTCTGCAGCTGAGTCTTGTCACAGGCTGTCCCCGTGTTGGCTGGAGCATCTAACACAGACACCTGCTTTTGCAAACTGTGGCCCCTGCTGAGCTCTGCTGACCTGCCGTTCATAGGTGCTAAAATTATCCAAAGGCCCATCAATAAAGGAGCCCTTGAATGAGCTCGCTCTGAAGAGCATCAAAGCGGGACAGCCTGCACCCTTTTCATCTGCTCAGATGATAAAGTGGGACCCACATGGTGCGACTGCTGTTCTGGAGAAGATGTGGAGCAGGGCCTTGTGCATCGAGGGGCTGATTGATTTGTTAGTGATATTTCCAGTACTGTGGCGACAATAACATGTGATGAGCCTTTCCCCTTATCTGGCACTTTCCACCCTGCGCTTTTCACAAACGCTAATGAACCAGAGCTCGTGATGATCTTTGGAGGAGGGGACAGAAAGAATTCAGGAACAATCAAACAGCATCTCTCAGCCCATGTTTTTTTTTTTTTTTATGTCAACAAGAATAAGCTTTTGAATGACATGAAAAGCTGTGCCATTGAGTAGAGAAGATGTTTGGGCCTGCAGGTGAGTGTCAGAGGGGACAAGACAAAAGTGGATCCTACCCCTGGGAGGACAGGCTCACAAAGGGGCTGGAGCCCCAAGTTTTCAGCCACAATATGTCCAGAATCAAGTGCTCCAGCTTGAGTGCAAATCCTGAGATAATTTGCCCAATAGCATCCCAGGGCCATGCCCTCGTGCACCAGCATCCAGGAGATAGGCCAGCACTCAGCATCCCTCAGAGCTATTATCCTGCAAACCTCCAGGATGTAGAAAACAGGAGCATGGTCTAGGAAACACCATGTTTAAAAATCACAGAGACATTAACAAAAAAGGCCCTGGAGGGATGGGGCTCCTTTCCACCACGACATCCTCTCCAGGCTCTCTGGGGTGCTCTCAAACATGTTTTTCTTTCCAATTTTGGGAGGAAGCAACTTGCTTTAAAAAAAATATAATGGAAGGAACTGTAATGCCCTGACTCCACAGGACCAACTCCATGACACCACAGGAGGTGCTGATAAAAGCCACTGCATGATGCGCTGTTAGTGATAAAATCACCAGACTCAGCAGCCCTTGATTGGATCCCTCAGCTGCAATCTGCTCAAGTGCTGATCCTCATCCAGAGGCAGCCTCTAATTGTTTTAAGATTCAGGAGGTCGGGGGCAGAGGGAGCATCCCAGCCACAGGGGGTGGCTGGGATACAAGGGGGGACAGCCTCTGCTCACTGCTCTGTATCATTTCTCCCCCAATGTGTAAAGAGATTCAGAGCACTGCAAGAAGAGGGTGATGGCCAGCCTGCTGGGATGGACTGTGCTCAGCTGGCTCCTGCCACTGGAGAGCAGCAGTGTCCACCCAGCCCAGTCAAAGCCTGCGCTGGGCAGATAGGACCAAGCTGGCGACATCCTGCTTTCCAGGCTCTTGGTCTGCTGCTGCAGCAGATGCTCTGCACCGCCTGCATTCCTTCCTTGTATCCTCCCTGGCATCTTAAATCACAGCACATGGCATGTATAAAAATCCATGTTCCCTAAAATGGTTCAAGAAATTATACTTGGGGGGAAGATTTACTCCCAGGTGTATCAGCTGTCATCCACAAACTGAATTATTTATCATTAGACGAGACTCACCTCAGTGGTTTGAACCTGACTGATTTCAGCAGTTTCACAGAGGAAATGTGCCTCAGATGCCAAATACCAGTACGCTGCACTAGCAGGGTAATTAATTCAAAAGCACCGGAAAAACTGCTGCTGAAGTCTTATCCACAGCACTTGACATGCAGTGAATCAGTTGTGCTGCCATGTACATCTTTTTTGGCCTGTGACTTCTTCAGAGTCTCTCACCTCGCTTCCAAGTGCATTCACCGACGTACCGAAGCAATTTCAAGTCTGACATCACTGGAAAGATCAGACTTCAGCTTCACCCCTGTTCAGAAAATTGTCCCTAGCAATTGTGCCAAAGGAAAGGAGCGGCAGTTCCTCCATCTGCTCACAAACATTTCTGGAGCTGCACAGCCCCTTGGCACTGGATTAGGAAAGGAACCTGCTTTTGGAAATCATGTGGTCTTTCAGAGAGTTAAGGCAAGGTATCCTAAAAGAAACCAGATGAGCTCAACCAAGAGAGAAACTTATAGGGACCTCCTGTATCTGAACCATTTTGCCTGTGTGGATACCCCCAACAGCAGGGGCAGCCCCAGCAGCCTGCACAAGCTGCTGCTTGGCACTAAGTGTGCTCACTAGAGAAACTTTGCAGGAAAGAGCCTTCCAGGAAACAAGTTCATTGGTAGAGCTTCAGCTGCGCAACGGCATTTCCTCTGAATCATCAGAATTACTTGAAAATCCCCCTTTTCCTGGCTCCAAAAAAACCCTCTCTCCAAACAGCCAAGAACATCCCAGACTAGAATTCCCCATCTAATTCCTTGCAAGACTTGGAAATGGTGCTATTAGTTCATGGACGCCTTCTCCCCAGACACAGGTGCCTTTGCTTCAAGTCAAGCACTGTGAGAATAAGATTTGTCCTGCTGTCCCAGCCCCACTCCAGGGCCCCTCGTGTCCTTATCCTGCCAGCACGATGCTACATCCATGCTGTGGCGGCTGCGGATGATGGGGTCTGTCCAGAGACATGATGTGGTCAAATGCAAGGGTTTGGCATAAGTGGGGAAGGCTCGCCCCAGCCTTGCCTGGTTTTGATGCCCTTCTCCTGCAGCAGTGCCAGAGATGAGAACCTAGGTTCCAGGTCAGACATGGCACGGCTGCTCATCTTTTCTGATTCAAGAAGGCATCGTCTGTGCTGGCTGTAAACCCAGACTAGGAGGGATGACAACTTTTTGAGGGCTATGTGCGAACACTTAAAGCAGGCACCCTTGCCAAAAATAATGGTGCCTCTTGCCTTGTGCCAGCACTGGCATTGAGGCTTTGTGCTGAGAGCCAGCCTGGCAAATGCACCTGGTGTCAGACTGCTCTGGAAAAACAGTTATTTTCAGCCTGGACCAGCTCCCCAGGCTGGCTCCCCGCAGCCCCCTGCCCAGTCCTGCTGGCGCAGGGCAGGGAGCGGCAGAAGGGCAGGGACAAGCGGCCCTGGCAGGAGTGGCCAGCAGCAACTCCTTGGTGCCTGTGGATGATCTTGGCATGGGTAAGTGTCAGGAAGGATGTGTCCCAAGGAATGCAGAGAGACCGGATCCCTCCTGCCCCACTGCAATGACCTGGTGAGCCCCACATCACCCTGCTCTGCCAGAGACACCTGCGGGGGTGGGCTGGACCAGATGGGTGGCAAAGCCACCCCATGAGGTGTCCTTGGGCACACAGACAGGACTGTCTGAAGGTGAGATACCTCACGTGGGGTCCCAGCACAAGCCTGGTTTGGTTCCTACTGGCACAAGCTGCTCCTCTCCAGCCGCTTTCCCAAACGCTGTAAGCCCTGCTAAAAATAGCTGGATGGAGAGTCAGCTGAGGACAGAGCAAAGCCAAAGCCCAGGGGCTCAGGAGGAAAGGCAAATGCCCCTGCGTGAAGGGCATTCTGCTGGTGCAACGGCCTGGGCAGGGGGAGCGTGAGGAGATGAGAGAGCAGAATGGGTGTCCCCAGACAAACAACCCCCACCTGCAACCCAGACCTAATTTAAAACACATTTCCTCAGCCATGCCAGAAGCTCACTTGCCCCTCCTGCCAAAGAGCAAAGAAATTCTGAGATAACTTCAGCTGGCCAGGACTCAACAAAATCCACTGGTGGTGTCTTGGTTTGTTCATCTGCACCTGTGTTTTGCCCACTTCCCAGGGAAAAACGTAAGCAAAACAAACTGCCTTGGACTTTCCATCTCTCTGAGACAATAAACACTTCAGAGAGCAGATTGGTCCTTGGGTTGAAGGTACGGACCTTGCTTTTTCTTGGCTACACAGAGTTCACAGGGTGAACATGACCCTCTGGAGAGGGGCTGATGCTAAGTGGCTAGAGGGACAAGTCAAAAGACAGGAGACAGCAGTTTTATTTCTGAATATCTGGGACTTCTACTGATCACACTCTTCTTCTCCCTTTGCATCAGCTCCAGCTTTGTTAGACCTTGCCACCATTATAAAACCAGCCTGGCAAAACAAAGGAATCGTTTCCTGTCGGGTTAGGAAGTGCCTCAGCTCGGAGAGGGGCTGGATTGCTGGAGTGGCTGGCCAGGAGAGCTGCTGGGCAGGGGATGGGATTTGTCACCTCAGTTCAGCTGTGCCATGTACCTTTGCCCTTTGCTACCCGTATTGCAGAATAGCTCAGGATTTGCATCCCTGGTGCTCCCAGGTCCTACCTGGAAGCCCTGGGAGATGGCCATTCCACTCCAGAGAGGTTCTGAAATTATAACTCGACCTGAATGTGAGCTGACTGCGCTGGAGCAGAGGTGCTGCATACCCTTTGACTTTTTCAATCGTGACTTTTCTTAGCTTGTTATTTCACTGCTCGTCCCTCCCCAGGAGCCTGAGACATCCCTGCTGTCCAGGAAGATGAGCAGTTCCCTCCTGCTCCAACTTCACAGCAGCAGGTATTTGCTGACACAGTCTCAAGCTTGCAAAGAGGATGCTGCTCCATCAGCACTGCATCAAACAGCTGGTGTATTACACCAAAAACACTTATCTCCTTTGCTGGGATCAAATTAAGAGGTTTGGGTATGCTCAATTGCAAAGCAGGCACAAATAAAGGGGAAGCAATTCTGGGATGGATCCCACTGGAGGCTTGGTCACACAGCAGGACTTCTGCCCTATCTTCCAGAAAGAGAAGGGATCTATTCTTTTCACTTTATCAACTGATGCAGCTATAAACATGTTTTCATTGTCTCAGTGTCCCTGAAAGATGCAAAAAAAAAGTAATAACTAAAGGGAGCTAAAGAATAGCTTGTGGGTGATCTAGCAATCCAGCTCACCCCATCCTCTTTGGTGGGTGGTGCTGAGGGAGGTGTTCTCCCGGTTAGCAGTGAATTCAATGATTCTCATACTCTCTCCTGGGTGTCTGCAGGGCATCTTTTCAGAAAGCAGGGGATGTTTTTTCAGTTTTCCCATATGACTGCTCCTGTCTGGTGTTTTGGCTGACAGTATGTCATTGCCAAGAGATGACAACCCTTGCACTGTCCCCTGGAGCTTCTTGAGCCATTTGAGTCAC
The DNA here is from genome assembly GCA_013398155.1 of Pedionomus torquatus. NCBI lineage: Eukaryota > Metazoa > Chordata > Aves > Charadriiformes > Pedionomidae > Pedionomus > Pedionomus torquatus. The sequence goes on from VZRU01003475.1 coordinate 158,484, forward strand.
TAGTCTGGCAGAACATTAACTCAGAGAAGATACCAACAGAAACCATTTGGACAATTTTATTGCAGAGTTGAACTGACCATAGAGGGTCTGAGAAGCTGCCAGAGCTGGACTCTGGGAGCGAGGTGAGTAGAAGAGAAGGATGCAGAAGTGAGACCACCCTGTGTGAGCACCAGTGAGTCAGATTAGGCCAACTGCTGTGAAACCACAGCCTAAAATTCCCCTCCCAACTTACATTTTCAGTGCTTTTAGTTTATATCATTTAAAATCCAATCAGTATCTCCACAGGTTTTATGTTTGCGCAGATCTTGGTATTGTTCATGTCTGCCTTCACCAACTTCTGTGCTTTCCTGAAGACTCAGGACACAGTCCCCAAGGCAGAGGTCACGGCAGGGTGTTTGCAAGGCCAGGACTCCTTCCACACTGTCAGAACTTCCACTGCTCAGCAAGGCAAACCCCAAACATTGAGCCAAAGGATGTGGCTTTTCTCAAGGATCTGTGAGGGGAATTTCCCTGCATCATGACACGAAGACAGAACAGATCCATGGGCCGAACCAGAAAAGAGCAAAAGGTCTTGCACAGGTGGACTTTGTCCTGACACAGGAGGGGACAACACACCAGGTGTTGCTCTATGCTCTGAATAGTGCTGTTCATTCACTGCTTTAAATTCAGTGCCTACCCAGAAACATACACACACCTTTCCTCTTCTCTGAAACTAAATCAACCTCTCCTCACTATGAGAGGAGACATAAACAGAGCCCTGGAGTGGCTGAGGTGTAACTCTGAGAGGTAGGATCCAATGTGATGTCCCCAGCCCACAAAAAGATCCTGTGGTCTGCAACCACAGGAGTGAGGAAACGGGAAACAGGTTGAGGTCATCTCGGTGTGGCACACGATGGGATGGTGGCACACGAGGCTCCCCAGCTCTTCCTCCTGCTTCACCTCTCCAATAAACATCAGGATGCTTGGAGCTGTCAGGACTGGAGAAGGACCGGAGATGTTCCCCACACTCCCGGTCCCAATGTAGCAGAGTGTTTACAGGTATCCTCACCACTCCCGCTCAGGAGTGACGGAGCTGCAGCTGTGCTCACATGTGTACCAAGTGAGATGGTAGGTCTTCTGTCTCTTCTGTGTCCTGGTTTTAACCTGGTTTATGCTGGCCAATTTATGTCATGTCTCTGCTTTCCTCCAGCCTGCCCTGTAGCCCTTTCCGCATTGCCTAGATTGATCCTCCTTTGAATTCCCCCATTCCCATCCCAGCTGCAGGACCCATTAGGGAATGCATGTTGAAAATGACCCGGATACAAATTCTGACTCTTGGTCATTTTTGCAAAGCGCCCAACCAGACTGCAGGCATTTTGGAGAAGGTGTGTGCCTGGGTGTGTTTGCTCCAGGTGCAGTTGGACCAGTCCCTGTCCTGTGTGATGCTGCCGGGCCCTAAGCACCAGCAGCAACCCCCGGACACGGAGATGTCCCCCAGCAAGCAGGAGGTGGCAGCATTGCACAGCCCAGGAGATCCTGCTCTCCTGCATACCCGTGCCTGGTCTATTTACTGGCCAGGAGCTGCAGACCTGTTTTTCCAGCTCCTCCAAGGATAAGTGACTCAAGTCTAACGATTCCAAACTGCTCAGATCCCATCCAGAGCAACCATTACAAACAACCAAAGCCCAGAGACTGGTAAGTGCACATCAGTCCTAAGCTGTCTGCAAATCACCAATAACAGCAGTGTGAGGGCAACTGAGGACACAGGGGCTCTGCATTTAGAAATGAGTGCGATGATTAAGTAAGATACTTCGTTTGCCCTTGAAACTCCAGCCCCCTTAACTCGTGTGTGATGTATCCGAGCTCCTCTGCACAAGATCCACATTGCTTTTGAGTGACAGGAGTGCAGATATTCTTGCTTGCACAAATGCTCCTCGACAGAGGTGGGAACAAGTTGGAGGCCAGCTTGCTCTCGGAGCATCATTTTCATTCTGGTGCATCTGGCACAGCCCAGGATGATTTTGAATCCTTTGCATTTTATTTTTACTTGAAATGTGGTGAGAACTGCAGTAAACCCTTGGATCTAAGCTCCCTGAAACACAAGGGGAACTTGGAGCTGCTATTTGCAGTTTAGGGCATTGCTGGCCTCTGATCTTCCCTCTTCATTCCTCCTGGTCTCTCACTAAAGAGGTGATTGAGTCCACCACAGGAAGAAACACAGGCAAGTCACCGACCCCTCACTGCCTAACAGCCAGGTGGACACATGCCAGGACTTTTTTGCACTTCTGCAGACAGAAAGTGTTTGTTTCTTGGTGCCTTTACCAAGCTATAAAGCAGCAAGGCGAGTGCAATAAACATGGTGAATGCCTCTGTCACGGTGTGGATAGTGCTGTTAAGAGGACTCCTCTACCTTTATTTGAACAAATTCCCACTGACATAGCAGTGTCCTAAGCTGGATCTCTTAATCTCACTTTTCTTTTTTTAACTATTACAAAAAACCTGTGCATAGACTAGTCTTAAAGTCAAACTTTTTATCATTCATATAGCCTTGGGTGCACCAGGCAAGTTGGAAAGACATTTCTCTGACTGCTCCCCTTAAAAGTAGACACCCTGAGTAGTCTTTCCTTCTGCATACACGAGCTACATTACTGTAGATCTTTCTTTCTCCTGCAGACTGAATCATTTCCCAAATGTAGGCTTGCACAGCAGAAGACACTGCTCTGACAGGGAGTGATGATGAGTCACTGGGAATTCACAGTTTTGTGTTCCTGCAGAGGAAAAACTCACAGCGCTGAGGGGGCAACAGAGGAGAGCTTGGTTTTGACAGACAGCAAGAAACAGCTCCTGGAGTGCCAGCTGCTGGGTCAAAGCAATCTGGGGAAGGAGAGGACCCGGGGGGTAATGGGCACATGAAGGCAAGGGCTGCAGGGGTGAGCGCTGTGGCCATGATGGGTAGCTCTGCCTGCATCGTGGTCCCTGCAGGGCGGCCACATGGCTGCATAGTCAGGGCAATCCAAAGCACTAATGCAGTCTGAGCAGAGAACAGATTGAGAGCAGCCCTGAGGAGAGGGGCTTGGGAGCGTTGGTTGATAAGAAGCTCAACATAAAGAAGCTGGCAACGTGTGCTCACAGCCCAGAAAGCCAACCGTATCCTGCACCGCATCCCCAGCAGGTCAAGGGAGGGTATTCTGCCCTACTCTTGTGAGACCCCACCTGCAGTGCTGCCTCCAATCTCTGGGCCCCCCAACATAAGAAGGACATGGACTTGCTGGAGCAGGTCCAGAGGAGGCCACCAAGATGATCTGAGGACTGGAGAACCTCTGCTGTGAGGACAGACGGAAAGAGTTGGGGTTGTTCAGCCTGGANTATCCTGCACCGCATCCCCAGCAGGTCAAGGGAGGGTATTCTGCCCTACTCTTGTGAGACCCCACCTGCAGTGCTGCCTCCAATCTCTGGGCCCCCCAACATAAGAAGGACATGGACTTGCTGGAGCAGGTCCAGAGGAGGCCACCAAGCTGATCTGAGGACTGGAGACCCTCTGCTGTGAGGACAGACGGAAAGAGTTGGGGTTGTTCAGCCTGGAGAAGAGAAGGCTCCAGGGAGACCTTAGAGCCCCTTCCAGGCCCTAAAGGGGCT
>VZRU01003476.1:8054-20131 GCA_013398155.1 Pedionomus torquatus
CAGAGAAGCTGTGGCTGCCCCATCCCTGGAGGGGTTGAAGGCCAGGTTGGAGGGGGCTTGGAGCAACCTGGTGTGGTGGGAGGTGTCCCTGCCCAGGGCAGGAAGGGGGAACCAGAAGAAGTTTATGGTCCCTTCCAAGCCAAAGCATTTTGTTCTTCTATTTCACAAGAGAAATGGAGCTCTCTGGAAAACGAAATGTTTTGAGAAATATCTCAGAGGGATTGGGGCTTTGACAGATCGGTGGTGACATTTAAGTTTTGACTCTCCCATTGCGTGTCCACAACTGTCATAAGGTAGGTCAGAACTTCTTTTTGCTGATACCTTTTCTCAGCAGTGGAGCAGACTGCTCTGCGTTGTGTCTAGAGCTTTTAAACCAACCATTATTTTTTCGCCGTACGTTCTGGGGGCAGTTTTGAAACGCTGGTTTTTCTGATTCAGCGCTCAGCAAATTGTGAAATTCTGGGGTGTCCCAGAGGAATGACGTTTTATTTTCCAGTGAGGTCTCTGCCTGCTGCTCGTCACTGGCCACAAAGCAGGAGGTGCGGGCGCATTTATCACCTGCTGATTTCCCCGATAGGCGGCGAGAGAAGGATAGCACGGGGAAAAACAGGCTGAGCATCACCCTCCCCGCGGGCTGCCGAGCCCTGGGCCCGCCTGGTGGTCCAGCACCCCCTAATAAACCCCACCGACCTCGCCGGACGGCTCCTGCCCCCGGGGGTTATCCACATCCCTATCTGCACTTCTGGACCTGGTACCCCCAACCGCCTGAGCTGACCCTTGAGTTTGAGATCGGCCCCGTTTGTGGATGGTTTGTGTGTCAGCTCTTTCTCTCCCTGACCTCCCAATCGCTGCTGGGACTGGGTGTACCTGGAGAATCCTTTTTTTTCCCCATGTTTAATGTGTCTCCACTGCTTCCTTTGCAGACTTCCATAGCTAATAGGGATTTTTGATCTTCGTGGCACGCTCCACAGTCCCCTTGCTTCTGAGACTATTAATAAAGCGAGGGTTAAATAGGACAAATCCCTCCCATCCAGTGTTAAGCTGCTGTTTGTTCTTTCCACAGCAGAGACATGAAAAACGCCCCGGAGCAGACTGATGCTGCGAGGAATCTATTTGGGTCGGCTCCACCGTTGTGTTAATCCAGACTTTCTACCCCCTCTGAAGACACCTCTCCCTGGGATGTCGCATCCCTGCCCGCGGGGAGCCATCGATTCACCTCGGCTGATAGGCAAAGGCAGCTGAGAGGCAGCTCCCTTTAGGTTTTCCACCCCCTGGGAGGACGTGCCTGCCTCTCTGCAGCCATCCCTCCGCCTGCACCCTGGGGCAACCTGGCCACAGGGGACGGATGCTCACTCAAGGGACGGGCCACATCGTGTCACCTTGACTGTTTCGCAGCCGGGCTGGTGGCCCGCTGGCAGCAACACCCCGGGACACCGTGCTCTTTTGTCTTCGGTTTTATTTCTTTGCTTACACAGGCAGCCCGAGAGGGAGTGGGAGGGAAGGTCCCCAGATGCGAGTAGCTCAGGACAAACCAGGGAGGGGGGCAACCAGGGTCGATAAGGAATCGGGCAAGACATGACAAAGAGAAATGCGTCCCCAGAGTGGGACTGGACAAAATGTACCCCCTCGTGGGGGGCAACAGCTTCACTTAGACTTGCCTTTACGGCTGTGGTGGCCACTGGTACAGAGACTGCAGGACCTGCTGGTCCATAACGGGTTGTTTGTGCTGATGAGCATCTTGGGGCTGTTGTGCTGGAGGAGACGGAGCCTCTGCCCCTCTGTGCTGCTGCTCCAGCACCTTGGGTTCAGGGAGCCAATGGAAAGCTGGGTCGTGGTGTGATCCCCGGGGCTTGGGATCCCCACGGGGGCTTGTGCCCCGCTGAGGGGGCAGCAGCTTCTGGCTCTTGTCAGGGTTGGTGGCCTCGCAGCCCTGGAGCTTGTTCTTTGGATCTCTTCCTCGGGTCTCAGAGGGACAACTCAGGTCCTTCTCTGCTGACTCTGTCTCTGGATTCTGACGGTAGTTTGAGCCCTGTCTTGGTGCCTCAGGTTCTTTGTTCTGGTGGGCTTTCAGGTCCTGATTTGGTGTCTTAGTCTCTTCAGCCTTATGAGAATTTCTGTCCTGCCCTGGGGTTGCAGTATCCAGCATCTCACCGCTCTTTGGATCCCCTTCTGGTGCTCCAGTCTCATCATCCTGATGGTTGTCTTCATCCTGCTCCTTTTTCTCACCCTCCTGGGTTTGATGGTTGTCTGGGTCTTGATTTGGTGTCTCACCCTGCTGGGTTTCACGTTTGTCCCGATCCTGCTTGGCTGTCTCACCTTCTTGGTTTTCACGTTTGTCCTGGTCCTGCTTTGGTGTCTCACCTTGGTTTCCATGTTTGTCCTGGTCCTGCTTTGGTGTCTCACCTTCTTGGTTTTCACGGTTGTCTTGGTCCTGCTTTGGTGTCTCACCCTCCTCAGTTTGATGTTTTTCCCGGTCCTCCTCTGATGTCTCACCCTCTCGGTTTTCGTGGGTGTCCTGGTCCTCCTCTGATGTCTCACCCTCTCGGTTTTCGTGGGTGTCCTGGTCCTCCTCTGATGTCTCACCCTCTTGGTTTTCACGGGTGTCTTGATCCTGTGTCTCAGTGTCTTGACCTTGATTGTTCACACCCTGTCTGGGGACCCGCTGGTTGCGGGAGACCCTCCCCGCTGTGCGTGGCTCTGATGGCTGCTTCCCACCTGCCTTCTTTTCTTCTCCCGGCTCTTGACCATCCTCCTGCCCCTGGCCAGGCTGTGGTGGTTTGTAACAAGCCTTGGCCGTGCGGAAAACCAGGCTGAGCAACTCTCTGAAGTCAACCCTGCGGTTGCTGTCATCATCCAGGAAGCGCAGCACCTTCTTGATGGTTTTTGGGTCCTGGGGGTTCTGGAAAGAGACAAGCGGTGTTGGCAAAGCCCAAGAGCCGTTTTGCCACCTCTCTAAGAGTGTTCAAACCATCTGAGGGCTGAAACCCAGCCCCATGGCCCCCCGACACCATGGCTTGTGTTGCTCCCCACACCAAGATCTACCAGCTGCTGCCACTGGGAGAAGGAGCAACCTGTTCTTTTCCCTCCAGATCTTGGGCTTTGAAGGCATCTTTGAAGGCATCTGTGCATCTTTGAAGGCTGGGAGTGCCTGGCTTTACCGATCCCAGCCCTGCAGCCCGAAGGCAGGGCTGGATCCTCACCTCCATCACGTCCTCAAACTCCTCCTCAATGAGCTGCCTCAGCTCCTCCCTGCTCAGGGGGCTGCAGTTGCCATCGTTTTGGGAGCACAGGTAGAAAGCAGCATCGATGTCATGAGTATTTTTCTTGCTCTGGGCCATCTCCCTGCAGAACCGAGGCAACCTGCAAGAAAAACACAGAGGAAAAAGGGGCTTTTTGGGTTGGTTTTTTTTACCTGGTTTTTGGACAAGTTGCTCTTGAACAACACAGTTGGACAGGCAGAGGGGGAAAGAGGAGCCAGAGAAGGGCACGGATAAAAGGAAACGGTGTAAGGGAAGGGAAAGAGAGAGCAAGGAAAACACAGGTGAAAAATGGAACTTGGCTGTGGAGGTGGCTGGGATTGAGGACCAGCAGGTGACGGCGAGGGGGGAGAGAAAAAAACAAATCCCATTTGGCTTTCTCTGGAGCAGAGCAGAGCTGTGAAGGGAGGTCATCTCTTCCAAGCCATGGAATAGTTTAAATCCAGATCTCTTTTACCATCTCTTTCTTTTTCTTATTTTTTTTTTCCTTTAGGCGAGGTCCGCAGGGGCAGCTCCAGGGACATCCTCATGGCCAGAAGGTCCTGCATGTCCTAAAAAAAAAAGCTTGTCCTACCTGGGCGAGTAGCAGGAGCGGTGAGCTTCGGGAGAGTAGTCTGGAGCAGGTCAGCTCTCGGCTGTCTTATATAGAGTTGAGGCTCACAGCCCGCATCTTCCCCAGGAGACACCCCTTCGTCCAGGCGACCTGAAAACATCTCGCGCCCAATTACGTTGTCAAGCCCCTGTCTTCATCTGTCTCTTGCTCATTAACTTCTGCTCTGATGCTTTTCTCCGGAGTTAAGGCATGATCCTTCCTAAGCTCGCCCCACCTGCAGACACACTTCAGAGGAATTTCACAGAAAAGGCTATTTTTACCACTGGAGGATTAAGTTTAAGGTGATGCCCAAGCAACGCCCAGGGCTCTTGTGTTCTGTGAGATGGAGATCCCCAGTGAGTGACAGGCAGGGGAGGAGACCGCCTGGGAGTGATTTCATGGTGAATAAAGAGAAACAAAACAAAACAAAAAAAACCAACACAAAGTAAGGGGGGAAAAATGAGGATATTGTGATGCATCAAGATGGATGGGAGAGCATCAAGATTAATGCCATTCCTTCCAGAAACTCCCTTTTCCCATCCCGAAATCCGGCAGAGAAATCTTTTCAAACAGTGCCACCAAGTGGCATTTGGAGCATCTCTGCCTCCCATGGCCGAGGAGTTCCCTGTCTGTTCCTCTGCCTTTGGCCCCGATCTCAGCGTTCCTGACTCCAGAGCTGGAATCCAGCTCCTCTCTGTCACCCAGTCCAGTCTGGGGCTTTTCCCGATGCCCACTGGGGACGTGATCCTCACCCTGGGAGCTTGATACGGCTTTGTATCTACTGTTTCCACTTCATTAACTTCTTCTTACCTTGATTTTAGTATTAATACTTCATTAAAGTTGTTTAGTTCATTCTAAACTCCTCATTTAGTTCATTCTAAACTCCTCCATCTCCTTACCTCTTCCTCTCCTTCCTTTCTGGGGGGAGGAAGGGCCGTCTGTCAGTCTGGTTTTGGTAAATTTGGCTGAAACCACGACACTCCCTTTTCTTGCCTCCTTCCATACATGCGACGTGATTCCTGATCTTTCCCAAGGGCTTGGAGCTCATTTTACAGTGAGTTTTATCGCTACATCTGTGTCATTATCAGGAATTAAGCTAATTGGAATAAAATGCTTTATTTTCCTATGCTGCCAAGGCATTTCAGCAAGTTACTTCTGTTGCAACCTTCTTTATTGCTAATTCGTTGTGACGTTAAGAAGTGTAATACATCAGCTTTTCTCTAATACACGTTTCCACTTTTTTACATGTTAATGAGCATATTTAACATATTTCTTCAGAGATAATTGGATTCTAAGGCTCCCTGTGGTAAAGCACTGAAAAGCCAGCTAGCGATGCCTTTAATATCTAAAAGACTCTTTCTGCATTTGAATAATCCCACAATTAAAATTAGGAATTATTCCCTCAGCTGAAACAAGGCTGTTTGAGGATACTTCTCTACTTATGGAGAAGTTAATTAAACCCTTCTTCGGCATTTGTACCCCAGAAGGCACAAAGGGACCCAGGTATCTCAGATTATCTCCCTCTTCTCACCCCTTGATCCTCCTGGTGGAGGCAGGAGGTTTCTGGGCTTCCTTTGCTCAGAACTTACCCAATGGGTTGTTTTAATTCGAAACACAGCAGCTGTCATTGAGTAAAATTATTACTTTTTAATTTTTTTTCTCTTTTTTTTTTTTTTTTCTCTGAAGGTGCAAAAGGAATGCCCAAGTTCATTGCAACAGTTCTAGGTCTGGAGAAGGACAGGAAGCGTCGATGTGAAGGCAAGGCAGCACGTAGAGAGCACGTCCGAAGTTCTGTATCTCAACTGAAGCGAATCTTCAGCAACTGGAAGACTCACAATAAACCCAGCATGGAAGCAGAGCAGGGATGAAGGTGAGACAAGATTACCCCACATTCACTGCTATGAAGAATTATTTAATACCTGCTTTCACTGCCAGGAGGAGGACCTCCTGTAAGGCAGCCTACATCCCGGATGTTTGGAAATGCTGTTAACGATCAAGACAAAATTAATCACGCAGCTACCACTCATTACCTCCAGCCCAGAAGGCTCCAAGTCCTGCTTTCTGTTATCACCAGAAAATGAGTCTTTGACACTGCTCTGGCTTTTCAGCTTCTCTGAGCTCCAGCAGGACATGTCCTCCTGCCTTTCCTTTCCTTGCCTTGCCTTGCCTTGCCTTCCATCTTCCCTTCCCTTCCTTCTTCCCTTCCCTCTTCCCTTCCCTTCCCTCTTCCCTTCCCTTCCCTCTTCCCTTCCCTTCCCAGACAGACTCCCTGAACCAGCCATCATGGGCCTCAACCTCGGAAAATCAGCTTCTGGGCAGGGCTCTGGCCACAGACCAGCTTTTTGTGGTTGGGCAGGTGTCGTAGCCCAGCTGCAAGAACTCCTCTTTGATTTTTCTTCCCCTGCTCCACCACCCTGAGCTCACAGCCATCACTCCTGCCACGTGTGGGGACCACGGAGGCAGTCACGGGTCACTCTTGCCACCCAGGGGTCTTGCTGCCCCCTCCCAGGGCTGGGATGGGATGGGGCAGTTGGCTCGGTTGTGGTCTCTGCTGGCTTCCTCCAGTCAAAAGCTGAGGGTTTGGTGGAGACCTGAGTCACCTCCTGTGGCCGTGGTGGGTGTGAGTCATGGGCTGTGCTCATTTTGGCTGCTCCCCTTGGTGGTGGGGACAATTTCAGTGCCTCTGCCCGTTAGCTTCCTTGCTGCCCAACGCATCAGGGGGAGTACTCCTCGTTCCTTCTGCCGGCCTGTTTTTGGGGGAAAGCTCCAATTTTGGGCAATGGCTTGAAGTCTCAATTCAGTGTCTTCTCTAGTTGGGGTTGAAAGCTGCTTTCTGCCGTCCTGAAAAGCAGCTCTGGAGTGAGGGCAGGAGCATCGAGGGCAGGTGGAGAGGAAACAACTAAGAGGCTTTCGGGGGTGGCTTCTGCTGCAACAACGGGAGCGTTGTCTCCAGCAGAGGGTGGAAGGGGGCAGAGAGGACGTGTTGGGAAACGTGCCCCGATAGCAACCCCACCAAAGGCGGGCTGGCAGCGTGGTGGATCTGGGCGGGCAAGGTGCCGCTGGGGAGGAAGGAGGCATTGTGTCGGGCTGGCATCTGAGCACTGGAGTGGGTGCTCTGGGGCAAGACGGAGCTTGCCTTGGCAGGGAGGTGTCTCTGGTGGTAGAATGGCAGCCCTCAAGGAGGTGAACAGTGCAGGTCTGGAAGCTGCTTGGAGAAGACTCCTGGAGTGGCCAGGAGGGGGGTGGCCAGGCTGATGCACCTTGTGCTGCTTCCAGGAACACAACTCCTGCCCTCTCCTCTTATTCCAGGGAGTTGAAACATGAAATCGATTTTATTCATAAGGATTCATCTTCCTTTAGCCAGACCTTCTCAAGAAATAGAGCTTCTGCTCTCCTGATGTTAGCATCCTAAACGGTTATTCGCAAGAAAATTTGAGCAGGGTGTCACGGTTCAAATAAATGCTATGGGTTTTGGGGAGATGAGTAGAGACTGGGTTAATTCTGCCGCAGCAGAAAGGGCTAATTGGTTCTCCCTTCCTTGGGCTGTTGGACACAGGACAGACGGTGGAAACCAGGCTCTACCAGTTCTGCCTGTGGACTGCCTTGTTTAAGAGCAACGACTCTTCTTTGTTTACCCTGGGAAGGCGGGCACGGGGAAGGTGTGCTGGGCTCTGGAAGGCTCCCAGCCCTTGGCAGAAACTTCTTCTTGCCCCGGTGCACGTCTGCGCTGGACGTTGAGAGCTGTGCCCCGCTCCAAACCGAGCCCGTCGCAGCCCACGGGCAGGAGTCACCTGGTCCTGAACCCAGCCAGATGCTGGATGGGAGCCTGAAAACCAGAAGAAATGGGGAATTCAGAGCCGGTGTTGCAACGGCTGAGCTCATTAATTTTGTTAAACGCTTCGCTTGGTGCAGCTTGTGTGTGCTGAGGGGTCCTGACCTCTCTGCTTTCAGCCAAGGGTGGGAGATGCTAATTTTAACTGGACTTCTCGGAAGACCCTCTGGAGCTGGTGACTCAGGCCAGGAGGAGGTGGGCTGCAGACTGGCACAGCTCATAGATGCAGACGTGCAGCAGCCGACCTGCTCTGAAGGACTGGCTTCCTAAAATGACTCACCCCGCTCCTTGAAATAGGCAGTGCCAGCCCTGGGGTTCTTCTCATGGTCCTTTATCTCAGTACCAGCTGGGATGGCCGTACGCAAGCTCTACAGCCTTGTCGGCCGTACTTGAGAAATGAGTTCCTCGACTTCTCTTTTGAAACAAAGTTTGGCCAAAACCAGGTTGGACGGGGTTTTGTCCTTTCCTTCCTCACTGTAGGAAAGGGATAAATTACTCACTGATATGTTCGGAATGCCACAATCACACCTGATGCCTCTTTTCCAGCTGTACCAATTACACTCCACCCTGATGATGGTGATGATGATGAGGTGTCACGAGCCAGGAATAATGACAGATGAGTGAGGGGAGGAGATCATGGCGAGGGGGAACATGAGAACTGTCAAAGGAATGAAGAGCTGGGGGAAGTCAATGAACAGGCTTCTCATGAGCCTTGAGATGCAAACACAGTCCATCCCCAGGTAATATGGACCAGTAAAAGGTTCTGGTTGGATCTGGTCCTCTTCCCGTCTTGCTGCTTTGCCACCAGTACTGCAGGCCTGAGACTGAGATCAGGACAGCCCAGCCACAAAGACCACCTCTGCCTTGGATGAGGAAACAACTCGCAGTTGATGGACTCAACGAAACCAAAATCTTTTCCTAGGTTTAGTTTTCATATAAAACATGTCATACATGTGGCCCTGGGTGGACTATGGAGACCTTCAAAGAGCTAAAGAAACCTTCACTCCGGTCTTGAGGTGAATAATAATGCAAAGCATATGCGAATATGCGGGAGGTGATTCTCCCCCTCTACTCTGCTCTCCTGAGACCCCACCTGGAGTCCATCTCTGGAGTCCTCACCAGAGAGAGGACATGGACCTGGTGGAAGGGGTCCAGCGGAGGGCCACCAAGATGCTCCGAGGGCTGGAGCCCCTCTGCTGTGAGGACAGGCTGAGAGAGCTGGGGCTGTTCAGCCTGGAGAAGAGAAGGCTCCGGGGAGAGCTTGGAGCAGCCTTCCAGGATCTGAAGGGAGCTCCAGGAGAGCTGGAGAGGGACTCTTGGTCAAGGAGGGGAGTGACAGGACAAGGGGGAAGGGTTTTTCATTGGAAGAGGAGAGATTGAGATGAGATCTTGGGGAGAATTTGTTTGTTGTGAGGGTGGTGAGGTCCTGGAAGAGGTTGCCCTGAGAAGCTGTGGCTGCCCCATCCCTGGAGGGGTTGAAGGGAAGGTTGAAGAGGTCTTGGAGGGACCTGGTGTGGTGGGAGGTGTCCCTGCCCAGGGCAGGGGGGGTGGAACGCCATCATCTTGGAGGTCCCTTCCAACTCTAACCATTCTAGGATTCTATGATTCTCTATTTGGTACGACAGTAACCAGCGTTCCTCTGCTTCCCGTTGTCTCTGGTTCATCTTCAGTTGTCGCTCTTCCCTTACTATAGGCTGTCTTCAGCAGAGCTTGATTCATAGGTGTTTCCAAAGCCTAATGCTGCAGATCCGATCCAACTCTCGGAAGAGCCTTATTGCAGCGTAGCGGGTGATGGATGTAGTTTCAGGCACAGTAATCTGGTGTAGTGTCTTGAGGATTATATCTGTTGATTTATTTACTGGGGAAAGCCAGAAACAGCTGACAAACTTTTCAGATTCATCAAGATTTATCCCTTCAATCCAACAAACTGCGATTATTGCTGCACCATAAAGAGTTGGTTTATTCAAAAATACACATAGAGCACCAACACACGGAGATATTTTATCTGATGCGCGTATGGAGGCGGAAAAAATCCTTTCTAACAAAGCACGTTAAAGACCCGGCAAACAAAGTGCCATAATCCAATAAAAATGGTTTTAATTGAGCAGCTGTTTTATAGGTGCCTGGGCTGGTTCTCCTCATTTTTCCAGGCTGCCCTGAGCTGGATCGGGCTCTTCCTGCAGCTGCGGCAAATTGCTGTCTCAGCAAAAAGCAGCTGGTGACCGAGTGCCACCGGGAGTACGGAGAACCCGGGATGCCAGCACCGAGTCGGACAGGGCTGCTGGGCAAGGAACATCAGAGAAGATATTAATTACACCACAGGCAGCTGCAGGAATAATTGGTCTCTCCTTCCCCCTGGTTTTTCTATCACTTTTTAAAGAGGTTTATCCACCTACTGCATCAGGTTGGTGCTAATATTTAGAGACGTAACTCTGCTTGCAGGGAAAGCTGTTAAATGATGAAAAACTTTTAATTACACCTGAATTTTACCCAGTCTTCAGCTGGACATTGTGCAACACACCTCCTGTTTCTCAGCATTGCTCTTCTCCTGGTGTTTTCTGCAACTTCTCTCTGCTCCGGGTTTGCTCTTCCTTCACCTTAAATGCCATCTGGCATTTTATATTTCCTTAAAAGACCTTTCTCAAGCTACATTAAAATGATACCTTTAAGCTACTCTTCTCAATATTCCCATAAAAATTTCAATCTAAAGGAGCATTAAAAAAGAGGATAGAAAACCCAAAGGCAAAATCATAACTGAATTTAGGACAGACTCTGAAAGTAGTTATTTATATGTGGGAAGTAAAAAGGTTGAAGATGATGAAACAGGTCTCTGTGAATGCAATTAATACTTGCATTGAGCCTTTGCCATCATTATTGCAGTTAACATTAGGCAATAAAAATAAGAGCCGTAATTAACAGACGATTGAAAAGTATTTTTTTTATTTAGCATGAAGCAGTTTTCCCTCTTGTCGTTAGACACCAAGAGACTCACCGGAGGAGGTCTCGTTTATGGGGGGGAAAAAAACCCCTCTCCTTTGCTGGTTGCCCAGTGATGCTGAGCTTATTTCTTCCCTCGCAGCCAGTTTTGACACCTGGAAAGGCACCGCTCCACGATGGCAGAGGTGCAGGTGTTGAGGCGGAAGGGTGTTCGCGGGGTCGGGTGGGCGCTGGCACCCTTGGCGGTACCCTGGGTAGACCTGGTGTCCGTGGGACCCGCGGTGCCCTGGGGTGTGCACGTCCCCGCGGGTTCTGCGACGCTCTGGGACACGCACGGCTCCGTGCAGGTCACGCTTTGGGGTGTGCGGGGATCCACGCGTGTAACCGAGCACTGGTCGGGGCAGGGATCACTCACAATCACGCCCTGAGCGCAGCAGGGCTCATCCGGGAAGGTCTCGAGAACCTCGAGGGTGCAAGGCTCCACGGATGAGACTGGGTATTGCAAGGGGATGTTTTCCATGCAGGTCCCATCAGGGACACAAGGCTCCACTGGCAAGACGGTCTTCACACAGGTCCCAACTGTCTCGAGGGGGCAAGGCTCTGCCAGCAAGACGACTTGCTGGAGGGAGGAGGTCTCCACACAGGTCCCAACTGTCTCGAGGGGGCAGGTATCCACCGCTGAGGTTGGGTGCTGCACGGTGCAGGTTTCCACACAGGTCCCAGCCATCTCAGGGATGCAGGGATCCACCAGTGAGATCTCATGCTGGAGTGGGAAGGTTTCCACGCACGTCCCAGATGCCTCGGGGGTACAGGGCTCCTCCACCAAGGCTGCGGGCTGGAATGGGAAGCTGTTCCCTCCCTTGCTTTGAGGGGTGTCACAAGGGACCACTGCTGGGCACTCGCAGGCACACACGCATAAGGGTGCGCAGGCATCCCCGGGCACCGGGACAGCAGGAGGTGGGCAGGTGACCCCAACCTGAGAGCAAGCCTCCGGGCAGGTGGCTGCACCCTGACACGAGCAGGGGTCCACCTGGAAAGTCTGCTCAGGACGGGGCTGCGTGTCCTGCATGGGGCAGGGGTCCAGGTCCACGGTGGCACGCTGGGATGGGCACGGGTCGGTGCCCGCAGCCTCCCCGGGGCAGGCAGGAGGAGGCAGGCAGGGCACCTCGCACGGTGAGGACATCTTTCCACGCTGCAGGCAAGCCTGGAAAAAAAAGGAGCCCTTTGGTGTCTGCTCCCCCAAAGCTTCAGACATTTCATTTTCTTGGCTGGTGAAGTCTTCAGCAAAGTATTTGTGCCACAATTTGGTCACAAAATAAGGACTAGGGAGAAATTTGCTGTGGGTTTTGATTTTTCTTTTTTTTTTTTTTTTTTTTTTTAAAAACTCTACAACTGCTCCTTTTAAAAAAAGGTTTGGGCTTTCGGTTTTTTTGTATAAATTTTTTTTTTTTTTTTTTTT
>VZRU01003476.1:20143-37803 GCA_013398155.1 Pedionomus torquatus
CACTTTTTTTTTTTTTTTTTTCCCCAGTATAAACTTCCAGACTCAGCTTTTCTTATTAAAATCTGCTTTCGGCCAAACAATTTCACCCTAAGAGCCTTTTCTTGTGCAGATAGCAGTGGACTTGATTAATGCTTCCAGCAGGTTTATAAACTCCAAGTTATTCCCCTCCCTTCTCCAGACCTTTTTCCCCTTGACCTGAAACTCTGCCTTGCAGGAGAGAGAATACCCATCGCCCAGCGGCTGCGAGAGGAGCAGCCATCCCCCTCCTCCCACCTTCACCACGGCTAAAAGCTGCACTCGGGCTGGGTGGGTAAGAGGAAGATGTGGTTGGTCAGGTTTAACCGTGAGAAGCTCTTACCTGGGACCGTGGCCGCTGCTGCCGTCTGGGATGCTGCGGTTGCGTCGCCGCTTCGATGCTATCTACACCCAGAGCAGTTTCGGCTCCTGCCGGCCGTGGTGGTGCTCAGGGGGTGAGGCGATGGTTTATCCCCCTCAATCCGGTGCTGAGACAGCAGGGAACGTGGTGGTTTTGGGTTTTTTTTGCAGGGCACACGTGGGAATGACAGCAACGTAAGCACGAAGGAAGAAGACCATCGTTACTCTTCCAAACCCTTATCACCCAGGAGGTGTGAGAGCCCATAAACCAGTTCCCTTACGCAGCTGGTGGCACTGAGCTCTTTTGGCCAAGAGTAGAAAGTTAACACCAGCGACAGGCTCAGGTCTGTGCCATCCCAAAGTTACTTACCCGGCTCAGCATCAGCAAAGGAAGAGGGTGAGCAGACACGGCGGCTTTAACCTGGGACCTGCCTTGTATATTCAAGAGCTTGGCCTCCGGAGACGAGGTGCCCCAGGCACAGAGACAAGCTATCCTTTTCCGACCCGGCCCTGCTCCGCCTCTGCCCTCTGATGGATTATTTGACTAATTATTTTTCGTGGAAACCGGCTATTTCTGCGGCTGCAGCATAACCTCCAGTGAGCAAAGGTGGCTTGCCGCTTCACGTGTCTTCTCGGTGGGGCTGACGTCAGAGAAGAATTTGGGAAATGAATGGACTCCCGGCTGGCGCTCAAATAGTCGCCCCGTCATGGGTCAGTTTTTTCTGTGACGGTAAAACCTCCTCCAGCCCAACACCTCATGCAGGCCATTAAGAGACAGGATGGGATGTGGGATCTGGGGGAATCTTTTATTTTTAGCAGCGTCTGACCTCCTTCTGTCACCGCCGCCGTCCTGTTGGGATGCGGTGCGGCTGGTGGCAGTGTCTTCTGGAAACTCTTGTATCACCACCGGTCTCGTGATGTTTTGCATTTTCTCCCGAAGCTCTGACTCAAATAACAAAACACGACTCCTTCGCCCCGATGTTGCTTTTGTCCTCTTGCAGTTCCCCCCTGCCTTGAAGAGCGGATGGGTGATAGGACCCTTTTCCCTTCAGCCCTCCTGCCCAAGTTTACCAAAAATCAGCTGAATTACACTAAAGGTCAATTCAAATCACTGCAGTCCACAGCGAGTTGGCAGCCCAAGAGGTCACACACCCCAGAATTATGTATTTTAACTCGGATAATGAACAGCTGCTCCATGGACACGCACATTGAAAGGAAGAATAGGGTGCAGGCACCGGAGCGTCCCTTCATCTCCGGGTGATATGAGCCCTCTTCTCCACCTGCAAGTAATACTGGTTCAATGTTTGTGTCACCTAGTGACTTAAGGCTAGTTTGGAGCGAGCAGAGAAGGAAGTTTCAGAGCCTTTGATCTCTCGCACTGGTGGCTCTCCCTTCTCTCTTGCAATGAGGGATTTTCCAGACGAGAGCATCTTGGCTGGGCCGCGGTGGTGGCGGGGAGCACGGCTCCGTGCTCTGGCTGTCGTGCACAGTTCCCTATCTACAGTGGATGGCCTGCCTCGGGCTCCGTTTCACCCTCTGCCCGACAGAAACGTGCAGAGCAAACCAAAACCAGCCACCGCCACGGACGCTGTAGTCAGAACACCAGACACGGGTGGTTCATTCCCCCGGAGTGTCGTTGCGTAGAGGTGGGCCATCACAGGAGACGTCCTGGAAGGACCCTAAGGGACAGGGAAAAGGTTTTAACACAACCTGGCTGCCAAGCTCTTCAAGGCCTGGTTGGACGGGGCTTTGAGTGACCTGGTCTAGTGGAAGATGTGGCCCGTAGCAGGGATGTTGGAACTAGACAAGATTGAAGGTCCCTTCCAACCTAAACCAGTTGATGATACTACGAAATTTTGGTTATGCTGGTGCACTTGGTTGAGGATTAGAGATGTCATGAAGCTGTCCAGAAAACTTGGGTGCTCTCTCCAGTGTACACCAGCAGTTACAGGGGGAGTGAGTGCTCCCCTCCGTCTGGCACACGTGAGCCCACATCTGGACACTGTGCCCAATTTGGGGCCCACAATGCACAACAGTCTCCAACAAACTGGAGCGAGTCCAGTGGAGACCACCAAGATGGTCCAGGGGCCTTGAAGAGATGATGGATGGGGAGAGGCTGAAGGACTTGCTCACCCTGGAAAGGAAAAGGGAGATCCTGGGGACCCTTTCAGAAAGTACTTATGGAGAGGCTCTTCTCAGAGGTGCCCTGAGACATGGGGAGAAGCAACAGCCACAAGTTACAACAAGGGAAATTCTGACCAGATTACAAGAATAAAGTTCTCAGTAGGAGAGATATTTTGTGCTAAATAAGATCAAGCAAACCTGCACAGCAGAGCTGAACAAAACCACTTATGGAGTCCTATCCCATCCGTAATCCTGGTCAGTATGGATGTCTCAGGGGAAGGGGCAAGAAAATGTACCAAACCAACGTTTATCACAACAAAGCTTAATCCCGAGGGGGATTGTTTCCAGGATGTCTCATCAGTTCCCTGTTCCACATCCCCCATAGGAAATACGTGGATGAGGAATTCAAGCTTGCAGGCTGCAGTCATAGCGCCACATGTACCACCACGGTGGCCAGGTTTCATTAAAAATTATAATGTAAGCAAGTAATTGAAGGATTGGAGGTGGAGCAGGTCTGGATTATTATAAATTTTATTTCCATACCCCTGAGGTGTCTCACTTCCGGAGACACGGCCACTGAAATCGTATAAAAGGATTCATATTGTAGTGTTTCTCAAGCCGTTTTGGTTTCATTTGCTAGTTGCTGGTGGTGACTTGGGTAAGTCTCTCTCGGCTGACTTGATGTATGGCTGGGGTTATTTAATATTAAAGTATTATCTGCAGAAGCAATACAGAAGACTCTAGGAGTGCTTCTGCTTGCTGAGATTTGTGTGTGGTACTTATCAGGCAGCTGAGGTAAGGGTAAATATTCATTCCAGCTTCTACCAGCCTTTATTTGCTGCGTGTTTTGCAATTGCTGTGAGCTCTCCATCAAGATGCATCTCAGGGTGGTTGAGAGAGGACCAACCTCTCTCTCGTTCTCCAGTGACATCGCTGCCTTCTTTTAACCAGGAAATTATTGGGTTCTAGAGAGATCAAAAGACAAGGCTAGGACTTCAAAGGAAGAAAGTGGGAGGGAAGATAAGACGTGGAGACTCTTGGGCTGTGAGGGTAAGCAATGCCTGGAAGGAAGTCTGGGTGAGAAGAACCACGAGAGGTTCTCTCCTTCTCATCTCTCTTCTGTGGGAGAGGTGGGAAAGAAGCTGCTTGTGGAAGTTTTCTGGCACGAAGGCTCGACTCATGTCCTGTAGCTGAGGACCTGCAGGTGGACAGGGCACAGCCAGAAGCCTAATAGTCTCCTTTTTTTCGGGTGGAAATAGGGAAGTAATGTCCAAGAGCTCATCCCAAACCAAGGGGAGCTGCGGGCAGATGGGGGCCATCATGACTGCAGAACTTGCAATATAATCTGGCTGAGTCCAAATAACACCTCTTTTCTCTCCTGTTTTGAGAAGAAGTTGTTTGAAATGTACGTGTATCCAGTAGCTGCAAGCTTGTATGGAACAGCCCTGTGAAAGCTGAATCTCTCTCTTTCCCACAGAGCGTATTCCCCTCCTGCTTTCAGACATTACCCCTCCCTCAAAGATGCAGTGCCAAAACGATTGCCAGCTGAAACAGATCTGCCTTCCACCTCCCACCATCCTGGTGAAGAGTTTTCCCGTGAAAACATGCGTGGACCCCTGTGGCCCTGGCCGTAACATCCAGTGCTTGCCTCCATGCGTGGATCCCTGCTGCTACACCGGGGTTCCTCAGGGCAACACCGCTTACCTGAACCTGAGTAATTTCGGTGTGACACGGGCTGCCAGGTGCGTGGATCCCTGCTGCCTTGGAGTCCCCACGTGTGCACCTCCGTGCTGCGAGGAGGTGACCAAGTGCATCGACACATGTGCAGACCCCCATTGCTGCAAAGTGACCGAGTGCTGCAGCAGATGCGAGGATACGTGCTGCCAGGAGGCCAGCAAGTGCACCACCAGGTGTGTGGATCCCTGTCGCCAGGAGGTGACCCAGTGCACCACCAGGTGTGTGGATCCCTGTCACCAGGAGGTCACCAAGTGCATCACCAGGTCTATTGACCCCTGCTGTCAAGAAGTGACCAAATGTACCACCAGATGTGTGGATCCCTGTCGCCAGGAGGTCAGCAAGTGCACCACCACGTGTGTGGATCCCTGTTGCCAGGAGGTGACTCAGTGCACCACCAGATGTGTGGACCCCTGCTGTCAAGAAGTGACCAAGTGCACCACCAGATGTGTTGATCCATGTTGCCAGGAGGTCACCAAGTGCACCACGACATGTGTGGATCCTTGTTGCCAGGAGGTGAGCAAGTGCACCAGCAGATGTGTGGATCCCTGTTACCAGGAGGTGACCAAGTGCACCACCAGGTGTGTGGACCCCTGCTGCCAGGAGGTGACCAAGTGTGTGGACCCCTGTTACCAGGAGGTGACCAAGTGCACCACCAGATGTGTTGACCCCTGCTGTCAAGAAGTGACCAGGTGCACCACCAGGGGTGTAGATCCATGCTGTGGACCTGTAAACAGATATACCACCAGGTATTTGGATTCCTGCTATGGAGCTGCCAACAGATGCACCACTAAATGTGTGGACCCGTGCTGTGACAGAGTGACCAAGTGCACCACCAGGTGTGTGGATCCCTGCCGTAGAGAGGTGACCAAGTGCACCACCAAGTGTGTAGATCCCTGCTATGGAGCTGTCACCAGATACACCACTAAGTGTGTGGATCCGTGCTACGGCAGGGTGACCAAGTGCACCACCAGGTGCGTAGATCCATGCTGTGGAGAAGTGGCAAAGTGCACCCCTAGGTGTGTGGATCCCTGCTGTGAACCCGTGACCAGATGCACTACTAAGCGTGTGGAGCCATTCTGTGGAGGTGTGAGCAAATGCATCACCAGGTGCGTAGATCCCTGCTGCCAGGAGGACACCAAGTGCACCACCAGATGTGTTGACCCCTGCTGTCAAGAAGTGACCAAGTGCACCACCAGATGTGTTGACCCCTGCTGCCAGGAGGTCACCAAGTGCACCACCAGATGTGTGGATCCCTGTTGCCAGGAGGTCACCAAGTGCACCACCAGATGTGTGGACCCCTGCTGTCAAGAAGTGACCAAGTGCACCACCAGATGTGTGGATCCCTGCTGCCAGGAGGTCACCAAGTGCACCACCACCTGTGTGGATCCCTGCTGTGGGGGCGTTCAGGCTGTTACGAAGTGTGTGGATTCCTGTCCCACCACCTGCGTTACGCAAGCCACCCCACCATGCAAGGGTGTGTGCACCCCTGCCTGTGGCCACCACTACTCCATCACCTGCGCAGAAGTTTGCCCTCGTAAATGCGTGGCTCCTTGAGGGGTTGCATGTGGGGGGTCCCACGGTGGGAGTCTCCAAAGGCTAAGGAACGAGAACGGTTTGCAGACCCCTGAACTTGTCAGCGTCTTCCTCACATCTTTCCTTCCTTTCCTGATGCTCTTCCCGTCCTGGGAAGAGCCAATCCTCAGGCGGGTTTCCCCGCGTTCTGCGTCATTTCTACTCCATTGACCTCAAGCTCAAGGCGTTTCCTTGTAACGTGTAACTGATTGATGTTGTGCCCCCAGGGGTATTGCCTGGGAGAGAGATTCTGTAATTTTCCTTTGCACTGGTGTGGATGGAGGAATTTCCACATTTATTCTTTCTTGTCATCTCCTTTTCTTGTATGAAGCAATAAAATATATATAAATATATATATATAATCTTGGCATCTGCATTTCCTTCGGTTTTACCTTCCCCCAGACTCACACATTCCTCTGAATTTCTTCCTTTTTAGTGGCAGCTCCTGCTAGAACGTGGGGAGGGCAACAAGTGTAAGGGCAACCAAGATGCTGGAGGGATTGGAGCATCTCCCTGAGGAGGAAAGGCTGAGAGAGCTGGGACTCTGGAGAAGAGGAGGCTGAGGGGAGACCTTCTTCATGCTCCCAAGGGTCTGAAGGGTGGGGTGAAGGAGGATGGAGCCGGACTCTTCCCAGTGGTTCCCAGGGACAGGACAAGGGGTAACGGGCACGAGGTGGGACATGGGAAGTTCCATCTCAACACAAGGAGGAACTTCTTTAGGGTGAGGGTGTCAGAGCCCTGGCAGAGGCTGCCCAGGGAGGGTGTGAGTCCCCTTCTCTGGAGACTTTCAAGCCCCACCTGGATGCAGTCCTGAGTGACGTGCCTTGAGCAATCTTGCTTTAGCAGGGGAGTGGGACTGGATGATCTCTAGAGGTCCAACTGACAATTCCCTGATTCTGTGAAGGTCTAAGGTGGTAGCAGGAGACCTGGCACCCATCTGGGCTACCTGAGAAAGTCATGGGGAGGGGGGATGCTGTACCTCACGAGGAAGCATGTCTCTCCCGTAGTTTTGAGAAGACTTTGGAAACCCAACCGCTTGCTCAAGTGCTCCTCCAAAGCCGTAGGAGCTCCGAGCCACCTGAGGCTGTGTGCCACAGGCGGAAATTAAATGTTCCATTACGAGAGAGGGTAAATCAGCCACTAATGAGGGGAAGATGAGCAGGTCTGGGAGACGGTGCCTCGTGACTGCCACCCGTGTGCAAGAGGTCTTATCTCAACCTTTTTGCAATCGCCTTCTGTTTCCTTGCCTCTGGTGGCAACTGGGGAAGCCTCAATCCATCCGGGAGAGCGACACGGATTAACTCAGGACTAAATTCTGCAGGAATATTGTCAGTATTAGCAATTTCGACAACCAAATTTGGTAACCCTCCGTGAATATTTGCTAAAAGGATCCCAGTGCTTCCTCCTTAGCACCACACTGGTTTGCCCAGGAGTGGGGCAACATCCCCAGGGGCTCTTAAGTTGCCCTGTGACACGTGCCAAGGGTGTCCCATCAGGTTTCCAGTGTGGAGCTGGTGCAGAGTGGGCTCGGCAGCCGCTGAAGGGAGGAGGGATGGGGAGACGGGCTGCGGGGGATGCTGCTGAAGCAGCAGACGTGGGCACAGCTCTGTCTGCCAGCACCCACTGCCTCCGTCTTTAAAGGTGCCCCGGGGCACGTGGCTGGTGACGAACCTGCAATTATCCCTGTCTCACTGTTTGCTTTTTTTTTTTTTTTTTTTTCTAGGAGAGGACTCCAACCGACAGCGGATCGTGATAAATAGTGCCCAGTGGAGGCGGCGCTGCAGGTGGGCTGGGGAGGTCCAGCCTCACACAACCCATCCCACCCTCACAGCTCTTCGGCTTCTCCCGTCCCCCTCTCTCAGCTGGTTCTGGCAGCCCACGACTCTCCCCGCGGCAGTGCCTGGGCTTTGCCCAGGGCTCTAGGTGAGCACAAACACTCCACAATAGAAATCTGCAAAGCAATTGAGGCTTCCTAATCATCTCCAGGGAGGTCTGATTTGGCACCAAAAGTCCTTTAGAGCTCATTGTAGAGTTCTCTGCGAGCAAGGATTTCCTCTGCTCCTGCTCCCAGGTCAAATGAAACAGTCTTCCGGGAAATGATAAACTGCAGGTGGAAAAAATGGCATTCAGATAAGATTTTCCTCCTAAGCTATTTCTCTGGAGCACCCTTCTGATGGCATAAAGCTTGCATCGTGTTTAATCCTTCATACAAACACAGAAACGTGGGTTTTCAAAAGGTTGAGACTGTCAGAGGAGAGCGGAGACTTCGTTTCCAGGCAAACATCACGGGGTCATGCCATTGGAGGAGAAACAGATTCCTTTCCTTCCTCAATATCTGGAAAAGCCTACAGCTATGAAAACACCTACACCCTGAACACCAACACCTAGAAAACTGTTAGCACAGTTAGGGAGAAAACTGCTGTTCTGCATAAGCAAATGAAGTGGGGCCACAGTTCTTCCCCTGTCAGACCACGTGCTCTGAGCTCTGAAATGTGTTCCATGGAGATCAGGTCACAGTTTTATTCAATCATGTAAGAAAACCTAAGGAAAGCTAGATCACAGAATCACAGAATGATGGAATGGTTAGAGTTGGAAGGGACCTTCAAGGTCACCTGGTTCCAACCCCCTGCCCTGGGCAGGGACACCTCCCACCACACCAGGTCCCTCCAAGCCCCATCCAGCCTGGCCTTCAACCCCTCCAGGGATGGGGCAGCCACAGCTTCTCGGGGAAACCTCTTCCAGGGCCTCACCACCCTCACACCAAACAAGTTCTCCCCAAGATCTCAGCTCAATCTCCCCTCTTCCAATGGAAAACCCTTCCCCCTTGTCCTGTCCCTCCCCTCCCTGACCAAGAGTCCCTCTCCAGCTCTCCTGGAGCTCCCTTCAGATCCTGGAAGGCTGCTCCAGAGCCTTCTCCTCTCCAGGCTGAACAGCCCCAACTCCCTCAAACTGTCTAAAACACCCAGTCTACAATACCCAGTCTAAAATATTGGGTAATCAAAGCAAATATCTGCAATAGGAGGCAAATGATAAAACAAATGAGGGTGGTCAGGTTTTTTTCATGACCACAACTAGTTCCTCTTTTTTCAGATTTAATTGCATTCAGCTGCTCACTTATCATTCTTCACGGGGCACTCACCTTCCTGAGTAAACAGGAAAAGAGGCGGATAGTGCCGTATTTGGGTTCCTCTCAGCTCCAGAAGTAATGATCTAATTACTTGATCAAATAATCCCCAGGGCACGGACCTAGACAAGCCACTTATTTTCCTGTGAGTTGCTAATTCCATTCTGGACTCAGCCTCCTGGCATCTCAGCTATGCAGACGATGATTTCCAAAGCTGCCGGAGCTGTGGACCAGCATCCTGGAGACCAGCCCAAACTGGAAGCTGCCCTGGGATGCTGGATCACACCCTGGTACCTTCCCTGGGGAGTTGTGGTAGGGAATGATGAGAGGGGAAAGTCGGATGTAATGAAGACCCAGCCTTGAAGATTTAATTGCAACGAAGCAGAGGAGAGTGGGCTGGGAAGGCCTTGCCAAGATGAATACGGGGAGAATTCTTGCCAGGATGAATATGGGGAGAATCCTTGGTTTCTATCAAAACCCTTTGCTTGCTGAAATGTGGGTGGTGTATAAGGTACTATATAGGGATGCTGCACACAAGTGAAATTAAATCCCTGATGCTGATCAGTTCTGGATGCCCCAGATGCTTTCTGAGGAGGCCTTTAGTTAAACCAAGGGATGCAAAGAAATCCAGAGGCATCATATTTTTAAGGTAAAATATCCGGCCATTTATGAATGTGTATTTTTCCTAGCAGAAATCCAGCTGAACCAGAGAATCACAGAATGGTTTGGGTGGGAGGGGACCTTAAAGTTCATCCAGTTCCACCCCCTGCCCTGGGCAGGGACACCTCCCACCACACCAGGTTGCTCCAAGCCCCATCCAGCCTGGCCTTGAACCCCTCCAGGGATGGGGCAGCCACAGCTTCTCGGGGCAACCTCTTCCAGTGCCTCACCACCCTCACACCAAACAAGTTCTTCCCCAGATCTCATCTAGATCTTCCCTTTTTCAGGTCAAAGCCCTCATCCCATCTCTCCGTTCCCTGAGCTGCCCACAGTGGTGCATATCTAAACAGTTGCAAAGGGGAAAAAAAAATCAGTTCGAGATGTTTCCAGCCAAAGTCATGACATTTGCTCATCCTGAAGTTTTGCATTTATGTTAACAATCATGTCCCCGTGACCATGCCGTGTCTCATGTCTGCAGGCAGATTTTTTTTTTTTATAGCTGCAGGAAAATAGCTCTAATCTTGATTTGCCTCCATCTTTGGTAACTCTTGGTGGTGAAATATGAAGTCTCTCTTGGATTGTTTGGAGCTGAAATTGTTGACCATGTTCTTTTTTACTGAATTTTTCAGAAATATTCTCCTGACCACTAGAATAGCTCCTCTTCTGCAGCACCAGAAAAACCTCTGGGGAGCCTGTCTCCTTCTGGGCTCCAGGAACCTCTCCTGGTTCTCATTTGAGCTCTGTCCTGCTCTTTTCACTAGAACACTACCCATCACCCAGCCTCCGCTTCTCCAAGAGACCTTAACACATGCCATTTAAATTAAATAGATCCCAGGAGTGTCAGATTTGGGGGAAAAAAAATCACTTCTTTCCAGCTCTTTTGCCAAAGGAGGATGGCCATGGAAGGATGTTGCTGTGGTGTCCTGACTCACTGAAGTTAATGTGACAAGTCCAATGACCAAATTGCTCATAAATATAATAGAGATCCACAAATAAGTGTCAATTAAGAATAATAATCCAGCCCTCTGCTGTTCCCACACATTACAGGCGCAGATCAATTTATGTCTCCTAAAATGTCTATTTCTCTTACAAGTCGTTACAATTTCTGGCTAATCAAATATAACAATAGGGTACACAATAACCCACTATAGAAAGGGAGACGCAGGACCGGTCCTCGGCGTTGGTTTTAGAGGTGAGCCTGGAGCCCGAGGAAAGCACAAAGAACTGTACAAACCGGACTGTGACAAACTCCGTGGCGAGATAAGTGTTGGAGGATGCTGCTGTGGGGGAACCTGAGTGTACTGGAGGACAAGCGCTTGCTCAGCATCACCCAGCAGGGTTGGTTAGGTCTTGGGTGAGACAATGGGGAGAAGTTATCTGCCAAAATATTAGGTAACTAAATCTGAGCCTCCTTGCCCTCTGCTCATTTTACAATCTGCAGGGTCTATTGGACCATGGGTATTTCTCCTCTCCCCAAAGCAGGTGTCGGACACCAGGCAACGCCTCACGCATCCTTATTTCTTCCCATCACCTGTAAAAACCACCGGGGCAGAGCATGAGTCTCGCTGGGGGAAACCTCACGTGATGCACCGAGTCCATCCAGCAAAGCAAGAGGAGCGGAAAGACTGAGGTAACCATGAGGTGCTGCTGGGAGGATGTCGGGAGCTCACAAAGACGTCAGCTCACATGGGCTTAGGACGGGAATTCCAGTTTCCCCGTGTAAACACTAGAAAGGAACCAGTGCCGCTGCCTGCAATTCTCCAGCAGGTCTCTTGGTTTCCAACGTAAACAGGATGCTCTGCTCACGCTGCATAGGTTGGAGGTTGGGGTGGGTTTTTTTGCCCATTTAGCATTTTTGTGAGTGATCTCATTGGGGAATTTGATTACATAGCCTGATGAGCACATTCCACTGCCATGATTGGAATATCTCAGTGAAATAATGATTTTTTAGTGCTGTGGAGCAATCTCATGATCAGGAAAAGGTTTCAACGTGTTAATATGGAGTTCTGGGTCTAAATTCTGCTTAAAAACGAAGCTCTGACAAACTAAAAATGCCTTCAAAATGTGTATAGCCTTTTACTTTGCCCTTGGATGACTTGAAGAGGTCCTCAAGGTAAATCATGGAATCATAGAATTGCTGAGGTTGGAAGGGATCTTTCAGATCGTGGCGTCCGACCATCAACTTGACACTGACAAAAGCCAACGCTAAACCGCATCTGCATCCCCATTGGCATTGTCAAACGTTGATGCTGTTAATGGAGGATGGAGAAGAACGGGTTGGGTGCATTTTATGGCTATGAAAAAATACCTCAACAGCTTGTAGAACTGCTGATGGCCCACCGTAGGATCAGCTGTTTCTTACCATGAGAATTAGGATGTGCTATTTCCCATAGTAAATCAGATCAATTGCCCCTTTTCCCTAATAATAGCCATCCGTTCTTACTGCATTGAAAAAAACGCAAGGTATCATTCAGACATTTATGGAAATATGGAGATGAAAAAGTCCCAGGATATTAAATCTTTTTGAAAAGCGATTAATTCAACACCTGGGGTTTTGTTCTTTTTTTTTTTTTAATTACTGTGCCATTCCCGTTGAGAACCACATGACTCACAAGTTAGGTAGAAGCAGAATTTGCTCAAGATCACATGTTTTTCCTGGAAGAGGGTTTCCATCAAAAATTAGGATGTAAACAAATATGTAAAGCATGTGTAGGTGGAGCTTGCTCGGGTAGTTAGTGGTCAGGTGTCCATACCCCTGGGCTCCCTTGTTTCCGGAGATGACGCCATGCAAGCCATATAAAAAGGTTTGCATTTTGATGCTCACACCAGTTCGTTTGACTTCTCCCTCACTCACCTGCACTGGTGAACTGGTAAGTCTTTCTCGGATTTATCAGGGGAAGATGCGATGGCTGTGGTACTTGGTTGGTCCGGTCGAAGGAATACGCTACTGATCGCCGGAGAGCATTGCTTCTGGTGCTTCTGTTCCAGGGTTCATCCTGGAATGGGGGAGAGAACGTAGAGTTTGCTCTTCCTTAAGTAGCTTGCAAATGTTTTCTCACCTCTCCAGAAACCGCGGCTGTCTTGCATCCTTCCTCGTATTCTATCTTCATGAATTTTTTTCGTACCTCATTAAGTCTGGAAATTAAATAAATTAGTGGATGCTGGCAGAGTAAGGCTTGGGACTTCAAAAGAGATGGGTGGGAAGAAGCATTATCTGGAAGAAGGAAGCTGCAGAACACCTGAGGGCAAAGCTGCAGGAGGCACCTGGGAGAAGTCAAGACGAAGAAGTGAATTGGACCTGGGAGCTGCAACCCCTGGGCCGACCCTTCTTTTCTGAAAGGAGGAGCCTGTGAATTTTGATGCAATTCCCATGACGGACTGTGGCATACAGCTGGAGGATCTGGGATAGTGTCTGTATTTGTGGGCTTTATCCTCAGGGATTAGCAAGTTCAGCACCTACACAAAAAGGGACATGTTCCGTGGTGTGTGAGGAACCGAAGGAGAGATAAGCAAAAGACGAGCCCTGGAACGTCTGCTGGTTTAATTAAGAAAATAAGGAAATCAACTATCTTCATATTGCGGCTTCTGTAAAGTTTAACCGTGGGCAATTCCATAAAATTCAGGGTTTCTGGCTCTGGTCCTCCTGACAGTGATGCCTCCAGGTTCCCAGGGAAGGAATCACCTGCAGAATCATTCACACGAGTGTGGTTTTCTTTTCTCGGTCCAACCGCTAACTGCTGTACAGAGAGCTCGGGTCGTGAAGTGGGGTTTAAGAAGAAAAGGCGAGCATGCCCTGATTCTCTCTCTTTTTGTCTTTCTCTTTAGCTTTACCGGCCCCTCAAGAAGCATGTCGTACTACGAGCAGTGCAAGCAGCCCTGCCTGCCCCCTCCCATCTGCCTGCAGAAGTGCGGCAAGTGCGTGGAGCCCTGCAAGACGGTGTGCGTGGAGCCCTGCCCCACGCAGTGCGTGGAGGTCTGCCCCACGCCGTGTGCCCCCCAGTGCACCACCACCACCTGCACCACCCAGTGCGTGGAGCCCTGCGCCTCCCAGTCCACCACCACCTGCACCACCCAGTGCGTGGAACCCTGCTCCGTCCAGTGCGTGGAGGTCTGCCCCCCAAAGTGCGTCGACGTCTGCGTGAAGCCCTGTGACACCCAGTGCCAGACCCAGTGCGTGGAGCCCTGCGCCACCAAGTGCGTGGAGACCTGCCCGCCCCAGTGCGTGGAGGTCTGCGCCACCAAGTGCGTGGATTCCTGCGAGACCGTCTGCCTGGAGCCCTGCGGCACCTGCTGCTCCAAGCCCTGCTGATGCCCTCAACGCCCAAGTCTTGTGTGATGCTTCGGCCCCTTGCAATACCCAGGGGCTCAGGAGTATCCACGGCACGAGAAACCGGCTACAGACCCATCTGCGACAGACCAAGACCTCTCCCAACCTGGTTATCCCATGCTCTTCTTGCCTCAGAAGATCTTTTTTCTGAAGGTTTTCCAACCTGTGTCTTTGTTTCCCGTGATCCTTCTGCTACTGCTGTCTCAGCACCTTTGTCTTGGCAACTCTAGTTGGCCGATCTCATACTGCTAGGCCTCGTGGGAAGCTAATTAGCAATGGCTGTGCTGAAAGCAGTTGATGTTGGAGGGTGTCTCCCCTTCTATTCTTTCGTCCTCACCTTGTCTTTTGCTGTGATTCCTCTTGTCTTTCGATGTCTATCTGCAGCAATAAAAATTGACCATTGATGGCACTGATGTCTCCTGTCTTTATTTCCATCTCTTCAGACCCAAAAGCATCTTCCTTTAATTTTCATTCCGGGAGCTGTCAAGGTTGGGAAGGATTTGTGCCTGCAATGCGGTGCCATGAACAGGGAGAGCATCCATTATCATGTGGAGCGAAGTCTTCTCATGCCATAAACGAAATATCACCCCATCAATACCTTCCTAACAGATACTAAAAAGAATAACGTTGTCCTAGTCAAAAGCAACACTAGAAATTAATTTTTCACCTCTATTAATGCTAGAGTTTTGGTCTTTGTACCTCTTAATTTTCAAGGCAGATCTCAGAAACTTTTAAAAAGTAAAATAAAGTGGAAGAAAGCACCAAGTCCAAGAGAGACTGAGTTAAAACATTCTTGTTGGGATTTTAGCTCTTTCTTAAAAATATTTGGATAGAGATGAAGCCAGTATTTTTGATAGAGACCAAGACGGTATTTTTGATTAATTCATCCCGTGATCCTTAGTGACTAACTATGGAAAAGTAGGGGATTTGGCTTCAGGAGACGAATCTTTTTGTCGTCCAGGAACAGGTCTGGGCTCTGCAAGATTGCCGTCCTGCGCCCACGATTGCTGCAGACACTTCGCGTGGCTTTGGGCAGGTCTCACTCCTGTTATCTGTCCGTTCCCCATCCACAAGGAGGAGAAGTCACATCCCTGACTGACAGGGTGGTTGGTATCTCAGGTTCGTTAACGACTGGCAAGCAGGGTAGTATTTTAATTCACTTATGAATAACATCTCTTTATTTGGAGTCACCATTTTGGAAGGGCAGGAGGCCCATTGTCTGGAGGGACGTTGTACCCATTGAAAGGCTGAGTTTCAGAGATAATGCTCCCATTGTCTTCCATTCTGTGCATGTGACTTGCATTCCTCTCTCTCCCGTGACGGCCACACAATTTCCATGTCTGGGATGTAGAGAATTGCCCTCCACCTACCGTATCATTACGGCGAGGGTGGAGAACATCTAATCTGGAAAGGAAAAGAGTTATATTTAGGTGTGTGCAAACACGGTTACCAAATCAGCTTTTAATGAAGCCTTGTGTGCGGGTGTAGAGAGTTTAACAGATTCCTTTTTGTGATACCTCTGCCAGCACCAAAAGGGTGACACCATCAAAGAGGGATAATGACGGGTAAAACATGTCTCGCTAAGGCAAACAAATTCTACACCTGAACACGCCTTTCGGCTCAGACAGACAAAACAGGGGGTAGGGGGGCCAGATATGGACTTAAGTTGGAGAGGGGTAGGTTTAAGTTGAATATTAGAAAATATTTCTTTACTCTGAGGGTGGTGGAACACTGGAGCAGGTTGCCCAGGGAGGTGGTTGAGGCCCCTTCCCTGGAGATATTCAAGACGAAGCTCAACGAGGCCCTGGGCAACTTGGTGTAGTTGGGGGTGTCCCTGTGACTGTGGGGAGGTGGGACCAGATGACCTTTTGGAGGTCCCTTCTGGCCTGGATGACTTTATGATTCTGTGATTCTATATTCCACAGCAGAAGCGGAGGGGAAGACGAGGAAAACCCTGATTCCTACTGTGGAATGCAAACATTTGGGGATTCAGCCACGGATCCTGCCTGGCTAATAACTGCTTGCCGTGTAGTATCGGTGCCCGCTTCCAGGCGTAGAAGAAGCCTTCATCAGGAAGTCATATGCAGCTCCTTCTCATAGGTTAGTCACCTATGACTGATTTCCAAGCCTCTTCATCCAGCTCTATCAATCAGCAGCGTTGGTCATTGACATTTTTCCCCTCTCCTCCTCTCTGCTGCAAGGATCGCAGTGGGTACAGTCATCACGGGTGAGGACATGCAGCTCTGAAAGCCCCGTGGAAGTGGCAGGAGGGACCACGTTGGTTTGTGACCATCACAGGTGAGGACATGCAGCTCTGAAAGCCCAGGGGAAGTGGCAGGAGGGACCACGCTGGTTCGTGCTCATCACTCTTCCCGCGCCTGTAGGAAAAAAAAAAGTGTTGCAAAAAGCCCTGACACACTGCTCCTCTATGCACCTGTGGTTAGGTCAGAACATTACTAAGATTCTCCTGAATATTTACAACAAATTACTAACCTTTGATCTCTACCAGCCTTGGGGTCATGAAGACCCCCAGCAAATCTTTAAGGTCCCTTCCAACTCTAACCATTCTGTGATTCTATGAAACCAGGGATGTTAAGATAAAGGATGAAGGTGGTTTTTTTTTTTTTACCTCCTGCTCTCCTGCACCCACTGGAAACCCCGGCCATCATCTCTCCAAGTACCACACATCCATCATGGTGACCAGGCTGTAATTCCAGGGCTGAATACGACCCCACAGGGCAAAGCACTGAGGAATGCTCGGGGGAGGAATGAAGTCCCTTCTCCATTAGAGCTAAAACCAATGCTTCAGTTGAAACTTTTTCCTCTGCTCCATCCCTTGGAAAAATTTCAAGAGATTGACATGAATCCATCCCCAGAAAAAAAAAAAAAAAGGAAATTCTGCCATAACTTCAACAAGTGTTTGTTAAAAAAAAGAAGTTTTAGCTGCTTCACTGAAAAGAAACTGCAAAAAGAAATAAGGGGGGAAAGTTTTCTAATTTCTCAGCAATATAAAGTGCTTCATTGGGGCGAAGTGGGGAAGGAAAACAGAGAAGGAAAGAAGCAGAAGCCCAAAAGCACAGAGGGCCAAAACCAGAGCTGCTACCCTTCCCAGAGGCTTGGGATGAAGCACCCAGACCTGCCCACCCCACTGGGATTTGTGTCAGCGGGAGATCTGTCCTGGTGATCACAGACAAAATGATCAGGAAACACCTAAACTTTATGCAAATGCCTTTCTGCTCACTCCAGAGTGGATCTGAGCCATCCCTCAGACCTGAGCTGAGTTGTGGGATCTTTGCCCAGGGTCGGGACAAGATGAAGTATTAATAAATTATCTAGTTATTACCAGATTGGGTGTGCCTTGCATTAAAAACAACAAATCCCCCGCACCTGAAAGAGGAGGTATCTCACAGACCTTGACTGAAGTCCAGGAGTACGGAGGTGTCAGTGGAGCAGGTTCTGGTTGTGAAAGATTTCTGGTCATCAAGTTAATCTGTTGTCATCAACTCCCAGGGCTGACTTCTAAAAGCGTATAAAAGCCTCCCGTTGGGGAGGCTTTTTAACTTCAGTGCCTTCTTCTCTTCCTTCAACAGCAAGAGACACCAGGTGAGTCCCTCTGTGCTTTTAGCTCTACCTGAGGGGGGTATCTGGGTGCTCTTTCCTTGGGAGACAGGGTGATTTTTTATTTTTTTTCTTCTTTATTTTGTTAATCTAACACCACTTTCAACTCATCTCCTTGGACAC